>CM073774.1:47384376-47576579 GCA_037158775.1 Hetaerina titia | reverse complement strand
AGTTGGGAAAGTTAAGGGAGTCGGGCGGGCGAGAAGGTGGAAATGGGAGCCGCTGGGTTGTCGGTGGTGGGCGAGCGTACTAAAACGGATATAATTGAAGGGGATTCGCGCGGCGGCGGCGCTGGAAGTCTTCCCTCCCCTGCTCACTCGTTCCGCATTTCCTCGCTCTTTTGTTTCCCTCCCCCCCTCCCCCTGCAGATTTCAAAGTGACGCGCCAACAGAGTACCCGAATGGATTCCGTCTCGGGGTTTAGAGTTGCACCCCCCTCCCCCCAATCTCCCCTCCCCCGGTATTTCTTTCTTCTTTTGCGTCCTGGGTCCTCTACTATGCGTCGAGTCCGCGAAAAAAGTTTTCTCGTCGCGCTGTTTTCTTTTAATTATCCTGTTATTATTGTTTTTCGAATGAAATGTTTTGGAATCCTTGGACTCGGCAAAGGGAAGCCGAGCACCCACGCCGAAACCGGACAAGTACGATTCACGCTTCTTTTTTGCCAAGTGCTTCAGGGTGTACTTCCTGTTCCCATTTCTCGGAAAGGGGCCGGGGATCTTTGTATTTTGAGTTCCCTCTCAAGAAAAGGACATTTTCTTATTATTTTTTTAATCGCTGCCCACGCGAAATTTCCCTTTGTGGAGGTCCCGTCACCGGGGGTAATCGCGTTCCGTGAATTTTTTATTCTCGAATTTATGATTCTCAGCGTTAGTGCCGCGACGGAAGTGATCCCTTTGAAGACTCGGCTCCCTCTTTCCTCCCTTTTCGGCTCCGTCTTTTCAATTAATTTTATATAAAATGAGTTCGTGTTCGTCCGTCCGTGTTCCTTTACTTATTAGCGCTGTTGTCGTCGGCTTCCTTGCATTCAAGGTGACATGTTTCCCCATGAATTTCATTCATGTGTAGGAACGTTACGTGCATAAAAACATTTTTTTGGCGATTGCTGACATGGTTCCTATTCCTTTTGATTTTAATATTGCTTTCAAAATTTCAGTTTTGTTAGCCTATTTGGATAGTTAATGTATTTCCTTCTCTTTCATGTTTCCTGTGATAATCGTGTTTACTTACTGTGCTGCACTTTCATGGTGAGAAATTACTCTAACCTTTTTTAAAAGTGTGGAGCCTCGGTGAAATTTACGTGCAGTTGACTGGCCTAACTATCTTCCTATCTGTTTAAACTCCTCACGGAATGGATAATTTCAACTAATTTTCCATCCCGTAAATGACAATGACTCGCGATTGAGTGAGCCTTCAAACTTACCCCTCCATCCCTTTCTGCATTTCCGTATCGTTTGGTAAGAGGAAGAAGTAAGGGCATTTCTCCAATCGAGGTGAAGGCTCCTCGTGGGGTTCAAATTGGAACCGTAAGCTCCAACGAATAAACAAACCTCTGCGATGCGTAAATCGCTTTGTTTGGTAGCCGCTAGACGCAAATTCCGGGTTTGATTTCGAGGAACACTGGAGATGGGTCAGTGTGATGGACAGAGAGCACTGCGTTGGGAGCAGTAATTAAAACGGGGGGAACGGAAATGTGGTAAATTGGATCCCGCGTAAATGGTTGGTTCTCAATGATATAATCGGATTTAAGCAGAGGTCCGCGCTCCCCGGCGGCTATTTGAGTCCGCGAGGGTGAATCGGGGGGAGGCGTAGGCGGGGTCGCGGATGGACTTGCGGAAAGTACCAGTGAAAACATCGGACGTGGCGTCGCATTGCACGCAGAACTTATTTTTTAAAAACGGGCGGCTATTTATCTTCTCTTTCGCTCTCCGGAGAAGATACTAAAGAAGCTTTCAATGGAGAGGAAGACAAAGGAATGGGTCTCCAGATTTAGTTGGTAGAGCAGGATTCAATGGAATTTGAAATCTTCTGAAAACGTCGCTGAAGAGTAAATAGAATCGGGCGGCTTACAGGCGTGACAGAAATTCCGATTTTTCTCTAAGCCCGGAAGGGGTGCCAATTGAAGAGGCCTTCTGGATTTAATGAATTGTATAGTAATTAATTATCTAGGACTATCAAAGACAACGGTATCGGAGTAAAGTATTTCGTTTCAAACTCATTTTTTTGTATAGTTCGCTGAAACTTTGCATACTGTTTGGAAATCCACGGATACAAATTATATATCTATCGCAAGGATCCAGGATTAATGTGACAGAAAAACAATTTTAAGGATTCGCCAAGAGTCCTTTAATGGTGTAGGAGGACTTTCGAAGGCGTTGGTATTCTTTTTTCTTTTAATTATTTTTCAGGATTTCCGGATCGGTGTTCTGATAAACTAAATGACCTCCGATGGGTGACATTTGCGGGGTCATTAATGACTTCAGTGCATCAAAATTGTGGTGATAGATAATTCGTAATTGGTGACATTTTTCCCTAACGTTCTTGGAGTTATTTGGTCACGTTTTAAAATCCAACTGTGGAGAATCGTTATTTTGTAATATTTTCGAAGAGAAAAAACTGACTTTAGACTTCAGAATATCTCGTCTCTCTTCAATTTGTGTGTATACATTTGGCCACCGAATTGCGTATAACTCTGATTGGTATACTGTAATTATCTCGGAAAAAAATTAGTTATAGCAAGTTACTGTAGACATATTGGGTGCGGTCTTAATCGAATCCCCGGTTGAGAATTCATATCACGCATTCAGTATTAAGGGCTAATTATTTAATGACGAGGAGAGAGAGGATAGTTTGGAGAGATGCAGAGGAGGCAGGAAAGATGGACGGAGTGCATATTCGTTGGCGAGGTGATGTTGAAGACTGATAGAGAGGTTGGAGAATGTTAGGCAAGCGAGTGGTGGGGAGGAATACGAGTTTGGGGATGGCGGACGGATTGAAGGGAGATAGAATGTGTGCGGAATTGAAGAAGGGTTCATTCTTGTGTGGCGTGTTAAGTTAGTTAAACGAGGGTAAGAGTTATAGGGGAGTTCAGTTTGTGTCCATCCAGAACCTACGTTAAAGGGTAGACTACCTAATAATAATATATTTGAGTATTACACTCTTTATAGCTTCCACAGCTATTACTCTGGCGAGATTGGCGTTTTTTTTTCACCCTTTTTCAATACATTTTCACTCTTCCACATCTACATGGTACTCCACAAGGCACCGCTAGGGTGTGTGGCAGGGAGTGATTGAACAGCAGGCATTTGCGAATCCGTGAAATACAGACATATCTCAAAAAGTTGTCAAAATTCCGTCTCTTTGGTTCTAAATCCATTGCAAAGCAATTAGACGTATTTATTTTGAGCTCGGGTTTAATTGTCTTGTTCTTCCCTGCTTCGGCCTAAAGTGCTGCATGTCACTCAATTGTCGAAAGTTTCATTCGTCCCTTTATTTGGTTAATCACACCCAATATTACTCATTTTTCCTCCACGCTGAGTTTTTAACCAAGGGAGTTGGCGATATCGTTCACATCACTTAAATCCCTACTCTGCCCCCATTTAGCGCGACCCTATTTTATTCATAATTTTCCACTCCACCTTTCGTGTACACACCATCGGTGATCCGTGGAGTGGGAATCCCTGTCTGCCTAAGAGGTCGGGGTTGCGTTTAAGGCAAGGTCAAATTCCGGGGCCACAGTAATTTTAACGCGGGAGATAAGGCATGTCGGGAGCGTGGAGTCTCTTTCATGAACTGACCGCTAATGGAAGAGGTCGTCTCTTTTTAATGTCCTCGACAGCCTGGTGTAGTGATTCGGTGCCAAATGGAATGTCGGTGGGGGGCGGGGTGAGACTGGATATTTTCGGTCTTCAACCATGCTGTGGTGTGGAGTGGTGAAGTCTCTTGCCACTTTGGAAGTCCTGAGATTGAAAATTCGTGTTGGATATCCATCCAGGAAGGCTTTTTGGTTGCGTTTTTAGAAGTTTCGCTCGTCTGATTCGTTGAAATTGCTCCTGTTTGAAGAGGAAACATTGAAATTTTGTAGTTTCTTTTCCTAGCATTAATTTCGCTCATTCGTCTAACTGCCGATAAAAAAATGCCGTCAACATTTTAGTAAGCTTTTTATCCGTCGCGTGACACCATCATTCTAAGGTTTCCCATAATTTAAGTCCTTCATTGCAAACGACGAGAGTACTGCGTTCTATTTGGAATTATTATCAGGATGGGACATTTATTTAAGTTTAGTGGTCTGGGAAACCCATCTGGCTACTTGCCTATGAAATTATTTCATTAGATTTAAGTGTAAATTCAGTTCATTGCTAGTTTATGCCACGCAATTGACGCCAAACTCTAATGGGTACAGCGTGCTTCGTTGGTGTGACATTAATTAAAGTTGATTAGTGACATAGAATTTTGCGTTAATGCTATTATTTGTTCATTATTTTCAAATATATGTAACATTTAAATGGGCTTTCTTGAAATCCCAATCATTACTGTCCTTTGCTCTAGGAAATCTTTGCTTAGGAAGTCCGGGGGTCCCAGTCTTCCTAGTTCATAGACGTGGGTCAGAGTTCTGATGATTAAAATGGAAGATATGCACAGTACTAAAGTAATAATGGTGAAAAACGAGGGGGAAAACATTATTTATTTATTTGATTTTTGGAATTCCGCTTCTCGAAATTAATGTTGGAAGATTGTCGACGTTAAGTGGGGTTTGATACATTTTTCCTGGTGAAAGCGAGTGTCTTTAATCTCTCTAAAGAGCTTTAATTTGGCCTATTGCTTAATCCGAAAGGTTTTTTGCGTTAAATATTCGTGTTTAATTATAATTTTTTGTCATTTTATACATGTATTTGTGTTAAATATTCATTGGGGATGGTGGGCGAGGAGAGGGGTTTCTGGGAGAACACCTATGGAGCCAGGAAAAATGGATGAAGGGCGTATTGATCGGAAAATGGGATGTTGAAGACTGTAATAGAGGGGAGAATGTTGGGCAAGCGAGGAGAGGGCGCGAACAGGATGGGGATGTTGGACGGGATGAAGGGAGGAAAGAAGTAGATAGAGATGAAGAGGGAGCTGATGTAAAGTAGGTTGCTGGATTGTAGGTTGCTGGATTGTGTTTTGTTAGGAGTCACAAAATATTTATTTCGTAGCTGTGTCCATTGAAAAACCTACCTTAACCGGTAGATTACCTAAATATAATAGTTCTTGTATTGTCTTGTAATGTTGGGTCGCTCTTCGTTGCGTTTCCTAGAATATTTTGGCAAACGGAGGCCATTCCCCTTTGGTTTTTTGAGTATTGGCTAATTCCTCCGATGACATTTTCTTACTTGGGCTCCTTTAATCATACAGCTCTTGAGGAACGACTAGCTGGAAATAACCACTAAGTTCTGGTTTATCGCTCTTACTTACCAACCATTTAATCAAATCAGGTTTTTCACGTCATATATTGCCGAATGTTTTTTTGGCGAGTGCTGCCCAAGGGAAGTTTGAGCGTTGATGTTCAGTCTGGTGAACCGCAGGAGATAAGAGAACTCATTGGGAAGGGTTAATCGGCCTTGATTGAAAACCTCTCAAAGAGGGACGTGGTTTTTCCTCCCCCTTTATTGTAATTTTATTCCGCTCTGCATGTCGATTCGGGCCTTGGAAATTCCACACTTAACGTCCCACCAGTGGATTGATTGGTATGCAAGGAAGAACATTAGCTTTACTACCCGATTTATCGTGTCGATGCTCCCCTCTTCCTTCTGTACGCTGAAGGCTAATGTGAAAGTCGCCAAAGACGAGACTGGTGGATCGTGTCTATTTAAAATTGGGTGATTGAATGATCCTCGCTTGACGTCGAAATTGGTGAACCGCCCTGGAAACTTGTCGGGTTGTCCTGGTCACAGTTTGTGTGGTGAGACGGGATTCTTCTATTTTTTTCTCGTCGCCAGCTCATTTACGCAGCATCCATCATTTAAATTATCTCTCTTTGAATTCATCCTCCCAGATTTTTTTATGCCTCTTGGTCCGTGTGTGCGGAAAGCACCATATGGCCAGCCGCTTCGAAGGAGCTGATAGCCTTATATGCCTTGCTTTTGCTCAGTGACTAGTGGAGTAAAAGTTGTCGCAGGAGAATATGTTAATATCAATCATCGAGGCAGATGAGGAAACTTCATCACCTCATTCGTGTTTATTGAAAACCTCTTCGGTTTAGTTTCGTTTAAACATACAGTTTGTGTGACAAGGATTATATTATACAAAAGGAATTAGATAAAGTCCAGAGAAAATCCGCCAGATTCGTTAAAAATATTTATAATAAGAACACAAGTGTAACAGGTCTCTTAGGGGATTTAGGCTGGGAGCCCCTTGAAATACGAAGAGAACAAGCGAAACTTAGACTTTTGGAAAGATTCAGAACCAGCGAGTTTAGCGATGACACAAAAGGAATAATAATGGCCCCACACTACTTCCAATACAGATAAGATTCAAGTACTCATTCTTTCCCAGAACAATCAGAAATCATAATAATAAGAAACCGAAGTCCCTTTAGAAATGTTACAAACATTTAAGTTACAAGTCGGAAAAAGATTAAAAATTGCAAAGACATTAGGTTTAAATGTAGGTGCATGTGTATGTTTGTTGGTAGTTAGTATGTTTGCTTTTGTGGGGTGAAAGGGCTCTTGCATGAATGTGTACCATGTTTGGTTTGTGGACTATAAATTTGTGGCTTCTGCATGCGGTTTTTTCCTTTCTAAATTACGGGTGGTGCCCTAACACCCCCCGCCACACACCCTTGCGACGGCTTGCGGGGAATTTCGTAGATGTAGATAATGGACCACATTATTTATTACTTCCTTTGTCAAGTCCTAAACACACCCTTAACTAATGAATCGTACAGGTTGACCCATTGCTCCACCCTTCCTTCCTTTGAGCCAGTATGCCCCTGTACTTTCTTACTCATTTCCTAACTACATAAACCTTAAAATTTCTCAGGTGACCCTTTCGTTTTCAGGTATGAACAAATACTTAGCGGTTTGGTCGTGAATATTTGGCCCTTAAGATTTCACCAAGGGTTTGATTAGTCCGGGAGCATAAGTATGTGTAAATATGCTCTTTCTTGTATTTTGTTCAGTATGGATGTGCTTCCCTTGACTGATTGTGTTACCCTTAGAGAATGGTTGAGTCGTACGAGATCTTGCCATCCAAAATGGATATCGGTAAGTAACGGAGTGGATTATGATTGATAAACGTATATCATTAGTAAAATATAAAAAGAACTGCTTTTGTTAGGAATCGCCTAGCGGTAAACGATAACTTTGAAAGCGCAATGAAAATAATAAGTAATGTACTTGCACTATTATCCTTACCGTACCAGTTGGAAGTTTAAACGAATTTATATGTAGGAAGTCGATAAACACCACGAAGGGTATCATCATTTGGGCTCAGGATTCAGCGTTGATGACTAATATTAAATACATGACTCGTAATTTTAGAAAATTATGATTTATATTTCGCGATCCAGTATTCAAAATACTTTTCTCTTCTGTAATGTCGTCCATGCTACAACTCATTGTTACTACTTAATTGTTTCACTGGGCGAACTTTAATTGTAATTGCCATCCCCTCGTGCATTACTGAAGGTCGAATTCAAATTGCATGGACCAACAGATTTATGTGCTGGAAATAATATGTACATGTTATGCTTTTTGTTTTTACCGGTCATACGAAAATATTTCTGTATTGCGCCGTAACCTAATGTTTTTGTTATTTCTCTTTGATGAGTGCGTCATGAATAATGGCCACACGTATTCCGTATAAGGCCCTCTTGAATTTCGTTGTTTTGAAAAAGTGCGTAGTGATGAATTTTTGGGAAAACAACAATTCCCTCCCGAACGCCTACTGCATCGAAAACACCGAAATGGAATGTGTAGACTCGATTAAATATTTAAAAGTTACCCTAACTAACGATCTCTCCTGAGTGAAACACACATGGGAAATAGGTGGAAATGCTAACAAAAAATTACGGTTTATTACAGGAGTGCTGGATAAATGTGATGAAAAGGTCAAAGAGAAATGTTATCTGTATGAACCGAAGTATTGAAGTATGAATATGTTCTCTGTCATTGGTTGGGCCTCATTTACAATATGATGCAAGTATATGGGATCGAAGTTGGATTAATTGCCGAATTGGATCGCGTGCAGCGTAGAGGAACTAGATTTGTAAAACATTGTTATGATAAACTTAGTAGCAAATCCAAAATATTAGAGCAGCTAAACTGGGAATCACTCACGGAGCGAAGGTTAAATTACAGATTGAAGCTCTTTCATAAATTGGAAGGACGTTTCATTAGCAGTGATGTTCAGAATGTATTATTACCCCCATCGTACTACGGTAGGAGTGATCATGTCAGGAAAATTAGAATGATTTGGTGTAGAACAGATAGATTTAAGATGTAATTTTTTCCACGAACGATAAGGGATCAGAATAACATTGTCTGACTGCGGTAGGGGTAAAAATATTCGGGTAAAAGTTAGTCTGGGGTGTGTTCACCCCCTGCCACACACCCTAGCGGTGGCTTGCAGGGTACTAAAATATCAAATGCCAGTTTATATCGAGTTAGTGGTGGAAAAATACTTGGATTTTAATTTTGGTCAGAAAGAAGGTCGTTGTGAAAATTTGGAAGTCCGAATATTGTAAGAAGTAGGTTTTGAAGAGGCAAATGCAGACATGCAAAGAGAGACAAAGAAGGTAGAACATTGGCTAAGTGAGTATGAAGAAGAAAAATGATGGGCATTTTGGACGTATTATGTTGATCTGACGAATGATTCAATGGCAAATGGCTTTTTCGTCCTTGAAAGTGATTCATAATACCGTATTTCTCAAAAGACTTTGACATTGTGTATTAGCATTTGTTGGGTCAATAAAAATTTTATTTCCGGTCAATAGGCAGCTAATAATAAGCAAATATTGTGTTTAAAATAACTGCGTCGGAACAATAATTCTCAAAATCCATCATTCGTTAATGTATTTTTTATTTCTCAACCTAAACTCTTCATTTAATGACTTTAATCCACTTAATTGGTCACTTAAGTATTTTGCAATTTTTCACCTCATTCATTCAGCTGTTTTTTTTCCAAAAAGTGATGTTTATGAACGCAAAACCGGGCATCGTACAGAAGTTTGATTAAGAGGCTCAGCTTCTTTGTCTCCCATGATTCTTTTTCCTTTTTCACTGCAGAATCCTGTCTTTGTACCTTGATGGAATTATGCTCCATCGTTGACGGTCTCTCAAAGTGGTAGAATCAATAGTATAAGGACTCCATGTTTTGTTTGCCAATAATTCAATTAGGTCTTCGGTGCGTTCGCTCCTCTCTTTCCCCGCATCCAACTCTTGCAACCAGATGCCTCGGGAAATAATAGCCGTCAGCTGCACTCATTGATTCATTTTTATTCAAGACACTTTTCTCAACGGGTGCCTTCCTCTCCATGCTCTTATCTTATACAAAAAAATGCCTTCTTCGGGAGATTCAAGATGTGGATACTGCAAAAAATGGAATATTTCTCCGTTAAAAAGTCCTCGTTGGAAAAGCAAATTCCCGTTGCACCGGGTCTCGATCGATGTTTAAGTGCACACGCCTGACGACGTAGTGTTGTTTCCCTCCCCCGTTGCATGCCCTACTTCGCTGTATATTTTTGTGTTGAAAAAGTAATTCATTTCTTTCCCGGCAAGACAGTTAGGTTCGCCTTATTTTGCCCATCCTGTTTGTGTAAATATATATATGTGTTTGTATGAATGTGAAGTATTCCTACGTCCTCCAACTGGCGAGCCTTATCTTGGGCCAGCAGGTAGTATTTTCAGGTTATCCCCGACCGAGCATCACATGTACCCCGGAGTTTCCAACTCCCGCTCAACGATCCTAGTATTTTTCGTATGCCCTTTGTTTGCCGTCCTGTCCCTTAGGCACGCCGGGTCGTTCGTAGCGTTCTCGCTTGCCAGATTTCATATTTTTTTCCCCTTTTTCGGCTGAATATTTTCCGCGATTTTGGTCCTTTTTTCCGAGGCGTTTGCATGGAGTCATTTATATTCGTCTGGTTACATGTCCGCCGATCGTAACCCTCGTCATTGTTACCCCTTTCGCCTTCTGAGGGGAATTTTTTTTTCCATTGTGCCCGGCTAATATTTATCCTTACTCGTCGAATGCCTTTCGTGCTTCATCGTGGAAATCGGCACACTGCATTAGCGGCGCTTTCATGGTAACCGTTCTCCACCCGACCAATTACGAGTAAAGTAAGCGGTTATTCGTAAGTCTCGAATCTAATAGCCAAACCTCTTTACTGCTAATAAACTAATGGCCGAACTCTCCAGTGACATGATCAAACATTTTTTATTGAAGTGACACTACAGAGTAGCGTTCAATGACGGCGGACTTTAATTGGCCAATGATTATACGATTTCTCTCTCGTTTGTTTAATGATTCCCATAAGTGACTTTAAACGTATAGTAGCCTGTGTCGGTATTATATCACTTAGGATTCATTACGAGATTTTAAAGAGAGAACTAAATGGAATGAATCTACGTTTTTTTTTTAATTTTTATTTGACGGTTCTCAGTTTAACTCTGTCTTAATTGTATCAATGTTAATAGTAGGACAGCTATAGGTTTCGATCCTAGCAACTTAGTTTCCCTCTTAACTCTGCTCAATGACTTTATGGCTTCTCGTTTTATTAAAATACTATTAAGTGCCGAAATAGTGGACAAATATTGACTCACTACCGCGTTTATAAGCGCAGTATTTAGTGCGTACGTACTTATAAATTATGAGTGGTACCCTAACACCCCCCGCCGCACTCCCTTGCGGCAGCTTTCGGGGTATTAAGTGATAGAGATAAATAATCTAGCTTGAGCAATCGAATGCGATCATTACATCTGCTCATCGTTTCTCGTTTAGGCTTTAAAAAGAAACAGATGAATGCTGCCAATATCAGGATAATTAATCAAAATTTGAACAAATTAAAACTTATTTATTCTTCTTGATTTAAAGGCAATAGTGATTGAGACACTCTGTTAGGAACGTAATACGTCTTAGCTCTTATCACTGCGATATATGTATGCAGTTCGAAATTTATTCGTGTATTTAAAATAATGACTGAAAAAATATTTACTTGTGAAGTTATTGCCTCATTCTTGTGTGTGATACGTGTTTAATCATTCTTTAATGGCCACTAAGCCACACAATGCTACAGGTCATAAAATTCAAATCTTGGGCAAAGTTGCGCCTATTGCCGTAGTCGTCCTTACCGGTGTTGTAATTAAAATTTCCAAACCGGTAAAAGGCTGGCTCATAAATGTGTACTCTTAGTCACCTTATAATTTATCAGACTCATAAATTTAGATTGAAAACCGGTATGTAGCTAACAAAACTGTCGAAAAGGTGACTATGCCGTGAAGAGATTAATCGACCGTACTTTCAGATCTATCGTTTCACTTGCAGCGAACTTCGTAGTCTCTGCCCGCAATTGCATGCATCTTTTCCCGAACCTCCTAACATGTCCATCATAAGGTTTTCCAGAGTTTATTTCATCCTTTTGATTCGCTTCCGATGTTTCAAGCATCCTTTCTAATCATTGGGTGTCCAATCTGCAAAATATCTTCTTCCGGATAAACCACGTCCATATTTCAAGAGATGAAACCGATCAATATACGTACAATACTTCATTCACCTCTCTCCCAAAGGTTTCTCAAGACATCACCGTAAATATTCTTTCGCCTGGAGCAATTTTTCTAATTTCTTTGTCAGCGTATTTCCTTCCACACTTTCCGTTGCTTAATTATTTTGTGAAAATAAATTTGAAATGTATAACTAATGTCGGCTTTAGTCGTTAGGGCTACATTTGTCTCCTTGGGGGACGTGGGCATAGATATTCCTGCATCCACTCGCGATTTACGAGGATGCTTTTGGAAATGCGGTGCCAGCTGCCCCATTCCACAATATCCTTCGACGGTGCCGGGCCATTATTATCTCTTTGTTTCCTTTCGCCAAAATGAGGAAAAAAATCTTGGACCCTCACAAAACAAGCACAGTTCACTATTGATTTCCACCGAGTATAAATGGCATTTTATTCTTGGAATATGACTTTTCAAACAATCATCAGGGAGGATGCTATATTAGTTCTCACGAAGTGCTCTGTTGTCAATTAAGTCGTTGATATTCATGAATGTACTTATACCCATTTTTGGAGTGAATTAGTGTAAAAGGGATAAAAAGAGAGTTCGCCTTTGGGAGAACACGAAGTATTGGGCTCGGGTGAAGAAAGATGACTTGTGGAAGAATCATCATTTATTGAACAAGTAAATTTCTTTAGAGCCGTGCCTGAAATAATTTCATAATACTTTAATTGTTTCTCTATCTATCTTCCAAATATAAAGGTCAACTATTTGTCTCTTCTTATTACCATCTTCGTGGCTGCTCGTACACCATTTTTGCCGTTCAAAATGTTTGAACTTTTCTTACCACCACCCCCTCTCTTGTCATAAGTAAAATGTAAAAGAGAGAGCGGGAGTAATTAAGACTAACTTGTGTAATGGAAGAATAGACTGAACGGAGAATATTTGGTGATTTCGGAGTAGGAAAGAAAGTTATATTATTTTGTTTCGCGTTGGGAGAAAGAGGAAAATATTTGATCTTTAATTGGCGCTTTGGGGGATATTAATTCAAAGCTGGATTTGGAGAACAATTAACCATAAAATCTTTTAGCACCCAATAATTTTCATTCGGATATTCAGTCAGTACCTTCCTAAATTAATCTTTCTTTTTTACCGAATTAAATAAAACAGTTTCTGCCGTGACTTGGTGGAAAATCTTCCAATTGAAATTGAAAAATAAAAAACTTGGATTTTCCACACAGAAAATCTTTTATTTACGACCTACGGTACGTTATGGTGTAACATCTTCTGAAGATGGAGATGTTAACTTGAAGATGTTATACCATAACGAAACTAGGTCGTTAATAAAAATTTTCTGTGTGGAAAAGCCGAGTCGCATGAGTTGAGCATGCGATCGAATCGTGCTTTCGCTAAGCAAGAATGTATATCCTTGAAGGATTTTGATTAAATAATCATTTTTCTCATAACGGCCGAGCACTGTGAACTTGATCTCTACCCTCCGCAACCATGCCTAGTTTTTCTGCAACCTGTGCAAAAGCCATGGAAGACCGTTGGTTTCCCAATGATACGCCGTTACGTCATTCGTGTTTATTTCTTTCTTTCTATATTTTGTACCCCTTCAGATTAGTAGCGCGGTAGTCTGTCGTCACGCTCTAATGCCTCGGGTTTGCGGCCGAATGAGTAACAGAGGGTTATTATTCATTGCCAAGGCTAGATGAGTGTTTCTCGTAGTTGAGTCTCTGGAGGCTAGATGGCAGGAAAGTCATGAGAGTGGTTCCAACACTGCAGCCTCCGGATGTTAGACCGCGAGTATTGAAATGTCGTAGGCTTGTTCTTATCTCCTCCCTTGCCCCCTTTCCCTCCCTAAGTGCTCATTGCATCGATGCCTAAAGGTGTCTTTTAATGACTGCAAATTTCAGAATTTCGTGTCATAAGAGGTGAATACGTACGTTCACATTTACTGAGAATGGCAGGCAAGGAAGTGCAAGATGAGTTTCTTCATTCTCCGTGTTCGATGTGGTGCGCTGAAAGCGGGGTGTGAGCGAGCGGAAATTTTTATTATTTTTTAAATTTAAATTAATTTTTATTGTTTTATTTCTTTAAGGAACCTGTTTAATTCGACTCGTTAGAAATATTTTGCTTCATGAAATTCAAGCGAAAGAGGATTTTCAATTTTTATTCGCCTCTGGGTACGCATTTGTCTTTATCATAGTGATATGTATTTTCATAACTTTTCGATCACGCACTTTAATTTTTTTATCACACATTAATTCTATTTTGTTTCTCCGGAACGTATAACTGGAAGACATGTGAACTCAAATTTGCGACGTCCTCTGTTTAGGTGCGAAATTACCAAATCGGGAACATTGGGTCTAAACATTTCAAGCTGGTGCTGAAAAAGAAGGAACCTGCAAATACCACTCGCCATATGTACTTGGGCTATAACATTCCAGTTTCCGAGACTCAGCCGTAGTGATGTGCACTGTGTGGGTGATTTTTTTACTCATTTTGTCAATCGGAGAAATTTTTCTCTTTTATGTTTTATCGATCAAAGAAAAATCCATAGTGTTTTTATAGCTACCACATGGTTTTATCACGGTGGATTTTTTAAAACTACTGTAATGTTACCCCCCAAAATTATTAAAATCTTCTATTTTTTATATTTTCATGATTATATTAATTTTGATTTTAATACGCGCAAATTTTTGGGGCTACTTTTCTAAAAAATATATGTATTTTGTTTTTGGTTAATTGGTTTTATAGTTACTTATAAATTGAATTAAATGTTTCATTTTACTATTCCTTTTAAATGCCATTTGTTTCCCTAAGGCCCTTCTTTGGAGTGAGTACATTTTTTAAGTTCAAGAAATTCGTCAATTAAAATTTGGTAGATATCCCATCACATAGATCAATTTGTTAAATATTTCTGGTAAACTTATGTTTATTGAAGACTAATAATATTCTTTTCTCTTTCTTGCAGGTATGTACTCAAAGAAATGAATGAACGAAACTGTTACGTACCCCTCTTGTCAATGAGTAAGTAGATTTTCCTTTTCATTATTTATGTCGGGGTCAAATTTATAATCGTAGTCCTGTTCAAATGCAATATTAACTGGAAATATCACTGCGAAATATCGCCACGAAAAATTTCGCCGTTTTATATAACACAGTAATCAACCCGAAGGTCGGTTTAGTAGGTGATGGTAGAGCTCACCCGTGTACCAAGCCCAACGGCGTGTGAATATTCACACATCAGGGTAGGGGGGCCAGTTCCTTTCCCTGTGCCGGTTATGGTTTCCCAGGAAAACCTGGTACCCGAAAAATCAACAAGCTTGGGTGGAGCTGCAGGTGCCCAAAGTGCCTTGCCCGGGAATCGAACCCGGGACCTTCGGTCAGTAGTCCAACGCTCTACCCGCTAGACCACCGCGACCCATCCGTTTTATATATTTTACGAAAAATTGACGATTGGAATGATGATTTAATTCCCAGTGGCTTCATTTTAAGAATCTCAAAGTACACATAATTTCTTGTTTCCGTTTCAATGTTGACTTGCCCTAGCCGATCATTTTCCGAAAGACGGATTTAGAATACAAAGATCGAGGGGCAAACGACAGCCAGGATTATTTTGTGCGCAAAAACTGATCACGGAGGTTTCAATCAACCCAGGTCACTTTAAAGTTTGTGATAATCGGTTAACTACTTTGTCCACCATGCGTATCTGACTTTGTAATATGCCCCTTCTCCTAAATGCGAGTATCGGAAAGATTTAATGTCACTCGTGGTCAGTCCAGCAAGTCACAGCAAGTCACCGATTCTTTTGAAAATCATTCGGTGGGTTGTGTACAGGGTCTGTACAAAAAAATAAGAGGAATAAACCTGAGAAAAAAAATTCATTTGCAGAGAAAAATTACAAACTGCTAAAATTATTGAAAATAACACCCTTATGTATGGACACACCGATGCCCGTGCCTCTGCCCTATATAGTATTCTGGAAAACGGCTAAATAAAACAAGTGCAAGTACTTAACCCTAGCATTCAAGGGTTAATATCGGTCAAGAATGCATACAATGAATTTTGATAAAATCCTTCCAGTATTAAACAAATGGAAGCACGAATTTCCCAACATTTTGCCACCACATCCTATTATTCGTTGACGTTGATTTTTATCTTTCAACAGTACATAAAGCTGCCTTGTTTTCAACATGGGTAAAGTTTTCTGTGTGGTACTAATTTTAATTTTAGTGCGTGACGTCAAAGCCGGCCATGTTGATCATTTTTTTGGTTTTGGCTTTTCTTTTTGTACTCTGAAACTATTAGTCTTGCATATTTCTTATAAAGTGAATGAAATCAGTTCATAACTTACCAGGTTTAGAAATTTTATTGGTGTCATCATCATAGGTTGTCAATCCGAGAATTGTGGCAGCTCTCCAATCTATCTATCCTCTTTCCTGCCGTCATCTCCACGCCTTCGTAGCTTCATACACCCGATATTTTCCATTGTCTGCCATAGTTCATCCTTGTCTTTTTCTGAAATTATTTCCGGTTCATGTTTCCTTCAATGATGGCCGTTTTTATGGGGTTTACAAGTTAATAATGAGATCTTCATGGTTGACTGTGGCGTCAGCGAAATTATGACTGTAATGTGTAATATATTGTTCGTGTCTACATAGTTTGTGTTGCAGTTTAGGCGTCATATATTGTTTATACCATATTCGGAGACGAAAAGTTTTAATATATGCTCAATTAATTGTTGGTGATTAAAACACACTTGTGTCCGATGTTAAACGGTAATGAAATTATTATCAATTGGTCAATGAAACAAAAGCGAGCCTGGCATCAGAGCGGATAGTGAATTGGGTAAAGCAGAAGGGATTCCCGTTTGTGACGTAACAAATGCAACCGAAACCTCCCCGGCTTGCCTTACATGACGTCAACTACGAGCATGCCGGAACATGAGCTTCCGTGAAAGGGGGTCTCGATCCATTTCACGCTCGAAGGAAACTACTGACAGTTGAAATGTGAGTTCGCGCCACGGCAACTTTCGCCGCTTCCTTTACATGAGCATCAATCATTTCGTTATGCCTATGCACCCATTTGACGATATGAGAACACGATTCAATGTTATTCATCTGGTGAATTTATGTCACGTAGTAACTCGTGCATTATTCGTATAATTTATTTGTTGCGCAAATGGCTCAAAAGAGTACGGACGACCTTACCCGGACGTTGCTCTGTATTGAGTAATCAAGGCAGGAGTTTTAATTCTTGAAAAGTTCGTCGAGTAAAAGAATATATGTGCCTTTAATGTATCATCATCATCAGTTTTTCAATCCTAAGATTGGTTTCCTGCTGGTATCTATTTCTTTTCAGTGTTAATTACCTCACCTCCCCAGAGATATTCTTGTTTTACGTCCTCAATGTGTCCTTTGTACTTGCCTCTTGACCTCCTTGTGGGATCTTCCCTTAAATTTTCTCATTTCATATGCTTTTCAACTACTCAGCTGTGCTTCAAAGTGTGCCCAATCCATCTAGTTCTTCTTTGTCGCAGAGATCACCATATGGGTCTTTTTCTCTTCTGCCCTCTATGTACTAACCAGCTCCTCACTATGATGGCCCATTTATTCTTCAGCATTCTCCTCCAGCACTATGTTTCAGAGGCCTCTGCTATTCTTCACTCGTCGTCCTTTGCTATGTTCTATGTCTCTGATCCGCAGTGTGTCATGCTTAATTCGAAGGTTTCAGCGACTGCTGCCCTGTTTATATATACGTATATATTTGTGACCTCAGTTTCTCTGAGCATAGTAGTTGTTTCTTCTTCATGTTGTCTAGCATTCTTAGATTGAGCTTGTCTTTGCTTCGCGTCGGTCGAACTTCCTCCACCCCAAGTTACGCTAATGCCCAGGTAGAAAAGGATTACACTTGCTCTAGTTTCACTCATCGAATTCCGATGTCTGCTTCAGCTTCTCTCTTCCTCAGAAACAAGGATTTTAGTTATCTTCTTTTAGAAGCAAATATTTTATTCTCAAAGCAATTAATCCGTAGCATTTGGAGTTGCTTTGAGGCCTTCTCGCGTTTCTGCTACTAGTGGATGTCATCTGCGAACCTGAGCATTTCTTCGTCATTCACCTTGACTTCTTTGATCTTCAATTCCTGTGCTTCTTTTATTGCCTCTTCTGGATATACGTTGAATTCTACTGGTGAGAGGTTGCATTCCAGTCATACTTCTGTCTGTTTTGGTGTATCCAAATCGGTTTCCCTTCTATTCTTCTGTTAATTATTCGAGTTAGTATTTCGGATTCGCGAGGCGTGAGGCTCATTATTTCCATGTTCTTCTCAATTTAATGTATACTTCAGTGTGAATTTGTATAAATCTGCCGTTATGTCGTTTAGTTAATGTTCACATGTCGTGGGGATATTCAGCACGCATACCATACCGAGATGAAGAAATATTCATGTACTACAAGCAGTATATATACATCGAAGTTCATAATACACAACGATTCACCTAAGTGACTGAAGCAGGTCGGTGTGTATTTCTGTATCCAGGGCATGATCCACCATTTAACGAATAGGAAATGTGATTCTGATGAGTGAGTGTAATAATGTTGGGAGAGGATGGGACGATATTAAGAATTTCTTTCTCTATTACTTTTTTATCATTACCGATACATGTAGGGTTCTTCATTCAAGTCATATTCCATTTTTACTACGTAATTTTAGAGTTTTCTCTTCCTCATGATTCTCAAACTCGCCATTCGGGGTGGATGCATGTAGGTTTTAAGTTTTTTTTAAATTAAAGCATCCTGACCCTCATCCTATTTCTTTCGCTCTGCTCTATCAATTCTTTTGCCTTTAAAATATTTCCTAAAGTTGCGAAATTGCTTTCTATGAAGAATTTGCAATTCTTACACTCTGAATGCTTTACGAAAAGGTCACCATTTTGAGAATAACGAACCCGCCACGTACCCTCATGAGGGATATTATTTAACATCTTCTGTCATTGTAAATGAATTGTCCATATGTTCTGGATACTTCACCATACTTCACTGAATATAACTATTAGCAACATATTGTCCTTGCAGTAGACTGTCGTTTCACGTAATAATTGGGTAACCACTGTATATAATAGGGGCCAAAGAAAGTGGCTTGTGCAGTAAATGTTTTCTGGTATTTCGGATGAATGTGATAGTGTATTAGACGCATGGACTTAAGGGGCAGCGTTTAATGATGATTGGTTGGTTGCCCGTGCGCCACGTGAATTCCTCGGACCTCCAATCCACCAGCAGAGTGCTATTGAGTTTTATGTGGGAAGATTCCTCACATTCAGCATCAATTTAGCTTCACTGACTCGGCAGTTTCTCCATCATAAAGTTTTAACCTCACGACGGAAGCGATTCGAGTAGAAAATGATACACTTAATAACTTGAAACACCGCGCACTCCTTAATTGAAACCGTAAATGGAATACAGCTCAATTGTGATATCTATCGTTGTTCTTATTGGGGAAACCATGGGAGATTCCTCGATCCATCAAAATTACGACCCGGCTTGTCCCAGAATTTGCCCCCAATGAGGTCAGTGATTATTGTTGGCAGTGAAACGATTAGAGATGTGTTCTTGGGGAGTTCCTGGAATTATTTTGCGTCTTCGTGGTTTAACTCGAACGAATTGCGCATATCTCAATTAACAACTTCTTCTGAATCTATAATTGCTACAAATCTTTATAGCTTAAAAAATAATCTCTGTTTTTCCTATCATTTTCCTTTTACGCAGTCATTTATATTGTCATCCCTGTGTTTCTTGGTATCTTTTCGCGAAGTTTTTGTCTTATTTGAGTTTCCCCCCAACAAATGTCTCCTCCCCAAGCGTGCAAATGTCTCCAAATGTCTTCGTTTGTATTCATCTCTTTCCTGATTAATTTCACCATCCTCCGCCCTCATTTTCATTAAATGGTCTCTCAAAATTCTCAATTATGCGTAGAATCAACCTCAAACCTCAGGCGCTGAAATTTGTGCTGATATTTGTGCTGACACGATTGTGCTGATATTTTTTGTGCATTTTTACCAAGATTTCATTCATTTCGTCATTCTTTTGACCTTTCCCGTTTGCCAACCCGTTTCCAAATGCCTTTACCAACTTGTTCAGAAATACTGCTCAAAAAACTGAACTATTCCAACTTGCTTCGTGCTCGACCATCCAAATTAAAGCATTTAAATCTCGCATTAGGGATCTGTCATCCAGGGATTGGAGCCGCAAATTCTGAATTAGTCGTGGGGAAAGGGTGGAGGACGTTATTTCCACGTTCTTTTTCCCATTCATGGAGAGATGTGTGCTGCAAGGTGAAATGTCCCGAGTCCGGTCTCCAATTACCGCCCAGCGGTGTTGGCATCTGGTGGGAAACCGGGAAATTAAGTGCATGCCAACCATAATTGGATTTCCATTGGATTATACGCGCGGACGTTTGTAATTTGCTTTTAAGGAGGTAGGGCAAGCATTTTTGTCACTCTTTTCCGTAGGACTTGTAGTTTTACGCTGCTTTGAAAAGGAAGGAAATTAGATTTTTATCGTCACCCTTTGTGTTGCAAATCTTTTCGCTCACTCTGTTCATGTAAATATCCGAGTGCATCCATCGCGTTGCGTTGTTACAATATTTTTTTTCATTTTTTCTGAAATGCGGGGCTCCATAAATATAAAATGCGTTATTTGGTTCTCTTATAAAGTTGATCGCTGTTTTATCACTGAATATGTTTCTAGTTTTAGTTTGCTTGTCGCCAGTGCTGTGTATACGAGCCATTTATTTTATTTTTTGTGTGTGAAAGTATTCTACCGCCAAAGAACTCGATTATTTTTTTCAGTTTAAATTAACCGAATTTCACTTTCGCATTTTGCGACTTGAGATGTCAATTTAAAGTTACATGTGTTGTTTTCAGGTAAAATTCAGGTAGCCCATTATCTATTTAACGCATGAGAAATTGTAAACAAACAAAGAAGTGCTAAGCATAACAGGGTTGGAGAGACGGTTGCTGTTGGAAACCCAAAGGAACGGTGGGTGTAGAACATTTTATTATTGTCAGTGAAATGTCGAAAACTGTGATAGGGGGGAGAAGTTTAAACAAGCAAGGGTTGGGGAGAAAAAGGATAGGCACCATGGACAGAATGAAGGGAGGTATGATGTATGCGACATTGAGAACAGTTTAATTTCGTGTAGGGTATCAGGTTGTGCCTTGCAATGCTTAAGGTGACAATATAATATGAAACGGTGTTAAGTCTGTACCATCCAAATTACTTAAACAATAGACTACCATTTAATAGTGTAAGTAATAATGTGGTAGAGCAGCTAGGTTCATAGATGACTGAGGACTTACACACACTCCACTCGCCCGTACATTAGATAGCTGGTATTTTTTACGCGAATATAAATGATGATGCCCCTTCGCGATGGAAAGCATCGTGGAAATCATTTATTGTTCCGTGGAAAAGTTATATTGATAGTTATACAAGTCTTTAGCATTTTAATGCGCTGTGATTATTATTTGCCTATAATAAGTGGTTATTTTGTTATGGAATGAATTTACCATGGAGCAAGAGGGAAGATAATCGCGGTCTATCATCAGCAAGTCGTCATCGCCGACTTATCATTTTTGTGCTTCTAGATAAAGTTTATAAAAGTCATCAGACGTTAACCGTTTTCCTCCATCCCGACCTTCTCCCCCTCCAATATTGCCTTCGCGTGCATGCTAACACTCCCCGGCATTTTAATCCATATTTCTCGCCATCATTTTACTTGGCGGTGAGTATTAACCCAAGCGCCCTCCTATCACATTATGACTGACACTCAATTGCGCGCCGTGAATCACGTGAGTGACGCAGCAAATTGGCGAGGAGTAGGTGACGATAGAAGGCGCCTCTAGATGGCATATTTAGTCAAGTGACATCCGTCGGAATGACTTGCCGGAGGGAGTTTCCGGACTTCAATTAAGAGAGGGCGCCTACGTAATGTTTCCCCGGCTGCCGCGATCGCCATTGCAAATGTGTTCCAAATGGTAATAATAAATATTTTAAAAATTATAACCAGAGGATTTTCCGGCGAGTTGATATTAAGGCTCTTTAAGTCACTACTTGTGTGCGTGCTATGACTCTCAACAGGAAAAATGGCAAAAAACATAATGGGTACAGATGATGGTAAAAAAAGAAACTTTGCACCTACACACAAAGAATTAATATTTCACGACCATGGTTTCGAAGCTGCGTATCATCATCGGGTGTGGAAGATGATGATGATGCGCAACATCGAAACCATTGTCGTGAAATATTACCTCTTTATATGGAAGTGCAAAGTTTCTTTTTTTTTGCCCTCATCATAAAGGAATTCCACAGTTAAACCTGAAACTGTTATGTTCACTCGTACTTTGATTAATAAATGTATGAAGACCCTCTAGTTTTTTGTATAGGCGACCATAGATATTCTCGAAGATGAAAACTGCAAATTTCACTTGAACTCTTACCTGATGGACATTTCCTCGAAGTGGAACGTTTAAAGTGCGCTCTCTTCCACTCTCAAGATTGAGGAACCCTCGTAGGAAAAGGTGATAACTGGCCAGTAATCGAAAGATTAAATGTCCAGTCATTCGTGCTAGGTTTATTTATGTCATTTGTCAGTTTCCTTGCCCACGTCGGTGTTCCAATTGTGTTATGCCTAGTCGGAATGACCACTGTCAAAGTCACTGCCGTTTTTCGTCGATTCCCCCCTCCGTCGCTATCCGTGCAGCAGGAATAGGCCTCCTACAAGAGGAGGAATCTTCCTCCTCTACCCCAAAGCCTTAAGTCCCCGTCCATTCCCCTTGCCTACTCGCTGCGGAAATATACTCTGTATATTTCTTCATCCCAATCCATCCGCGCGCGCGTCTCACTTCCCTCCGCGGCTCTCCGTGTTCTCTCCCGCTGTTTGCCGTCGCATTTGTTACCCCTTGTTTGAATGAAGAGGGTTCGGGGCGAGAGGTTTTGGGACGGCCCGAGGAGGCAGGCGGGGAAAGAGGCAGTTAGTTCCCCGCCGGGAGTGAAATGCTAAGGCGGGGTCTTTCTTAAACAAAACCCCGGATTAGACTCCCGCGCCCCGGATAATGATGAAAGGAGGTCCGCTTGCGCCTCCCCTACCGGGTTTGCTCCGTATGCGCGGCCCCTCGATCCGCCATTACGCGCTATAATAGGGTTATAAACCTATTCATTTTAGTGTTTCCCCAAAGGATAACGCACGTCCCGACGGTGTAATCGCCGGCATTATGCCCCGCGAGGGTCTTAATATTCGAGAGAGAAGGGGAGCGGGTCGTTCTCTCGCAGGAATGATCATTGTCTTTTAAAATAACGGCATCAACTGCTCAGTGCTATCTTAGCCATTTATCACAAAGTGGAGATAACATGTCGGAGCATAACCGCGAATCGTGAATACCAGATTTGCCGTAATCGTCTTTTGCATATCGGCACAGTTTCATAAATACGTAATTTACTCGTACACCTAATTTTGCAATCGGTGTAATGTCTCCCAAAATAATGAGAATAGTGATCATCTCTGGCAGTTAACCTATTACTTTGAATTTACTTCAGAAAATTGCGAGGCAAAGAAGGGGAGAGAAATTCAAATACATGAACAAATGCATGACGCAAATATGAAGTAAGAGTTAGGGCAGAATTATTTTTTTTTAATTCGACGGATTAAAACCTTTGCGAAATGGAGGTTAATTAATATTCCGTTATTTTGGTGATGCCCGCGTGATCATCCTGGTTTTAAGATAAACGTATTTTGTGTTTGCTGTCTCTTAATTGAAATACGACCCGGAAAGCATATTTATGAATGTAACCTGGTAAATGGTCATTAAGTTGGTTAACGCAAGAGGGGTATTGTTTCATATGAATTTTAGTTTACGGATAATGAAATAAAACCGTGCATCCCTACGAGTATTCACGTACGGGTTTTTCCTGAATTGTAATATTTTGTGTTTCAATACAGATTTTTTTTAGTGATGGTCCCACGACTATTTCGTTAGTTTTAATTGTAATTTAACGAAAATAAACACACTGATTCGAAATATGAGCTAAACATTGAATTCAATAATAATTGAGTATCCGCAAAAAAATGTTTAAAATTCTCATTGGCTATTGTCAATAAACGCAAGCATATTCTACAAATATTGATGTGGTGTCTATTTTTTTAATTCGTGATATGGGGTTTTTCATTATTCGTGTGGGAATCACACGGCACCGAGTTAACGTGTGCCCTCTCTACGTATATCCACAACTCGGCATGCCCTTCCTGTCAACAGGGCCCCCAAATCTCCATTGCTCCTATATTTTTTAATTGTGGTCACTTAATGATCATTATTTCATGAAACGATCCTCATTAATTCGAAATAGTTAGAGTTCGAAGTTATGAAGCTAAATGCGTATATTTTGTGCCAAAATAATCCGTACGTAATGAAATGAAATGCTCGTGTGGCCAAGTTCTTAGTACTTCTCTTGTGTAAATGATAATTCGGCTAGGCCCTGCCTTTTTTGGGGGCCCTTTGTCGGCTCATTAGTAGAAGCGAGCTATTAGCCCTTTGTTAATTCACGACAGGACTTAAATATCTATTTTAATATATATAGAATATACTCACACTTTCAGGCTTCCTTCATGGAATTTTTTGATAACTATCTCTTTTCTATATTTTAAAATTGATGTTTTTATCCGTAGATACATCGGCGAACCGAAATATTTTCAAATTATCTCGATAGTTTTTAAGTTATGTATGGAGTTCATAATCATATGGGTGGAATATGAGCTCCCTGCATGTGGTTAACGGAAGTAACAAAGCATTGGGATGAGCGAGGGATGGATTTAAGGCCTCTACGCGCGCACCACTCCTTTCAATGCACCACGGTCGGCGGTGGATTTACCCAGTCGCGTGTACACGTCTCGAGCATCCCGCTGTGCGCCCTATTATCTCACATATCCCGCCGGGGCTATGAAGATCGCGACTAATGGCATCCTTGCTTCCGTTCCGAGTCGGCTTCCATGCGGCTAAACATTGTGTTTCGCACCTCAGGCTTGTATCCGGTCATAGGCGGGGGTAAGATAGCCGGCTGGCCCTCGAAAAACAGGGGCGTAACGACCGGTGGTCACTCCTCTCTCTCTTTCTTGTCTCGATTTCCCATTCTATCGCGAGAGTGAGCTTCATTTATTTATTAGCGCCACACGAAACGTATTCATCTCGTATCGTATCCTATTTTGATATTTCATTAAAATGTAATAAAAAGGTGTCAACCAAGCTTTTTTTTATGCAACCGAAGGCGTTACTATTCCTCAGCCCGTTATCGTGAAGGAAATGGTTTTAGCAAGATGGAGCCTCATCTATCCGCACTCCAATGAAACCGCATTGTAATTAATTAGCGTGTTTGAAAAATGCGTGACTTCAGGTAGATTCAGAAAAAAATTAGTGTACATTGGAGACGTTTGATGAAATTCCTTTTCCAATATAAGGTGTATCGTTGTTGAGATAAATGTCTTCATGTGGTAATAATATTCGAAGGATTTTTAGGATTTAAAATTTCTGAGGAGTGGTGGAATGTGGTGAAATACAAAATTGGCCAGAAAAATATTGAAAATGAGATTTTGTTAAAAGTGGCATTCCAGCTTTCGGGCGAAGTTTAACAAGTAGGAACACGCCATTGGAAACATGCGAAAATGTTGCATACGTTCCATACTATTTACGAATTTAAGTCGTTAAAGACCAATAATTTCAGGAAGATGTGATGCAACTGGGAAACTGGGAGCAATCATGCCATGTTAAAAAAAGAAATGTACCCATCTCATGTGCGATAACGATGATAGATTGATCGCAGGCAGCCGTGATGTTTATTCCTGGTGAGGCCTCGGAATGAACATAATTTAGTAATGCTCAGAATCTTTTATGATAAATAAATATTTTATTTGGAAGGGAAAATTAAATATCTTATCGAGTCATATAATTTCCGAGCATTTAAAAGGTAGATCTACTTATATTAAGTCTAGCACGTCGTTCATTTTGCTTTATATCTATTTTGATGGTTACATTCTTTGCACTCACTTCTGAAAAGCCTCCAGGCTACACTTTTACTCTTGCCTTAAACACAAAAATTCAGAGCAATGCGAAATTACGCTCGCGCTTCCGACTGTTATTTCATTTTGGTGCAGCTGTAATTAATGTTCATCTCGCGATTTTCCTCTGCTTATTGCAATGATTTATGGGATGCAATGGTCCTGTGAGCGAAATGGTAGTATTAATTTGCAAGGTACATTATTACCTCATAGTACTAGTTTTGTCTCTGTCAAGTGCTTAATTTGGAAGAAATAGATACGTGATTACCTTCGGTAATTTTCTAGCGTAAAATTTGAGGTGCAAATATAAAAATGACAAGTACAAGAGTGTGCGTTCATGCATATCTTTGCGAGAAATTAAAAACATCGATATTTTCATACAGATGTGATGACCAGTGTACCACAGACACTCATGCCATAGGTTTATTCATGACCAAGTATGCTTATCGAACGCAGTCCCGACTATTGTGCTTCACAACCAGAGCTTGCTTCTGATAAAAATGTTGAGATGATCGGTTCACGCCAAGCAGACACCGGGACCTCGTAATCTCGACCGCTAGCGTTACGCTCGTGTGTCACGTCCCGTCTCCCTCCTCTTCCCCACTCCCCCGGCCAGGGTTTTGATCATTCGCTACCTCGCACGTGCAAAATACTTCCGGTTCGCCAATTCCGGACGTCGGTCAAGTTTAATTTATTTTTTTTTCTAAATTTTCACCCACGCTCCACTGATGTAAATTAACTCGCCGCAGGTGTGTTCCATATCCCAACGTTGTTGCACTCATCGCAGGAACGAAATGTTGGCTCCATTCGCGGATATATATTGGAGGATCCGGAGGGTGGGCGGGTTCATTTCGAGCCGTCGATACGTCCATGCGATGCAGGACGGCGGAAGAGCACTATATTCTTTCACTCTACTCCCCCATAACCTTTCCGCGCGGGGAGTTGGCAATCGCTTTTCATGACGATCGTAAATTAACGCTCTGCCCCTCCCTTTCTCACGGAGCGCCCTCCTAATTTAAACGGCCCGCGTAATCATCTCCGTTCTCTCCTGGTTCGGCCGCGTGCGGATATGCAAATTTGTTTCCGACCCTCCACCCATTTCCCACCCCTCCGTCCCACTGGTCTATGTGCGTAATACTTGTTGGGTTAACCGAGGCTGTGCTAACCGTGCAAGGCCTCTCGCCCTCTATATCCGTTGGTCCCGTTGGCAAAATTGGATCTTGCGGAGGAATCAATTCACGCTAGGCGTCGACCATGGTCTTCGCAAGGAGGGAGTGTTTGCTGTCTGAGGCGGGCGTGCTGTCAGGAGTTGAGGGTCGGAGCGATGCGTCTGGAGACCGAGAGGCTTACTCACGTGGAGTGAAGGGTAGGGACGAGGGGTGGCGAAGCATTTGAACGAAAGTTAACGCTCTTGTTCTCCTCGCTAAGTTGTTTCTGTCCCAAAGACAGATAATCCACGATATTCTGATCTCAAAGCATTTTTAAACGTAGGTTTAACCAGTGAAAATGTTCATATCTATGCTCTCCTCTCTAGTTTTCCTTCATTTTGCATTCAAATAACTTTGCTGTTGTGGTCGATATTACTGGTATATCTCAGTAAAAAAAGATCTCATATTGAAATGAAATAATTTACTTTTTAATTCCACACACTTTATTTAAAAAAAACACGACCCAGATTTCGACGCTGAACGTCATCATCAGGTGGTCCTCCTAGAAGCAAACTTGGCATACCATATACCTTCTCAAGGTAACGTCGAAACCTGGGTCGTGTTTTTTTAATAAAGTGTGTGGAATTACAAAGTAAATTATTTCCTTTGATTTCAATATGTTATGCAATTTCCAAAAAGTTAAGCCTGAGACAGCAAAAAAGATCGCAATTTTAAATATTAAGGAATACGCCAGTTTTTTATGCTAATATAAACTGATTATTGCAATAATATCGTCTAAGTGGAGACATTTCCACTCCTTCCCAGATAACCTCGTGAGCTATGTATTTCAAGCTCCAACATTTGCGAATTGCTCGTCGTGAATGGAAAAATGGCTGCTTAATTAAAATAGTTTTGGCAATTGTTGATACTTTCTCTGTTTTCATTTTAAACAGTTTGTTAGGTAATTGGCTACCAGAGAACCAAATTTTTCATGAATAAGTACTTAAGGTGCCCGTTTTTAAGATCAAAATTTTAACGCATACCAAGAAATCATATTTTTTCTGTTCAATGAAGAGTGTTCACAGTTTTCTGTTATCGTTTTATCCCTCCTTACGAATTGTTGCCTTAGGCATTCATGGTTTCCCTTGAAACTTGCAACGGCTGCTGGTACAATATTACTGGGGACAAAATTAAATTTTTGCAGAATAAATGATGCTGCGAAAAGGTTATGGCCTCTCATTAGCGAAAAGGTTCCGTTATTTTCCATTGATTTTCACCCGGAGTGAGTATTTTTACCCAACGAAGCATATTTAGAAATCTTATTTTTAACTAGCCATGTTAGCCCCAATTTTTATTGCAACATTTTCAGAGTGTAAAAATCATTCGCCTTGACCGGTTTTTACACTCTGAAATTGTTGCATTGAAATGCATGTTAACGGATTACTCCGTTAAAAGTTAATGTTGCGGCATCTCCCGCAGTTTCTTGAAATTTGCATATTTTTTATGTTTTATTTTGGAAATTGTTTCATTTGCCGTGAAAATACGGATTAAAAAGAAAGATGATATACCTGTATGACAACTTCTGCGGTGTACGTACCAACTGCAAATGCCGACAGCTAACCCTGCAGACCTGTAGTCAATCCCTTATTTCTTCTAAATAGCGTTTAATTCAATAATATAGTATTTCAATGTAACTGTTGCATTAAGTATTTTAAAGATATAAATTATCTGACCTTAATTAAATATGGAATACTATATATTAAAGTCTATATCATGTGAGGATTACAGAACAATAAGTTTGATATCCCACGCAGCTAAAGTTATTCTCAGGATCATCAACAAAAGGATAGAGAGTAAGGCAAATGATTACTTAGGGGATGATCAGTTTGGGTTCAGGAAAGGAAGAGGTACGCGTGATGCCATTGCAGTAATGAGATCACTAGTCGAGAGGAATATAGAATACAATCAGGACGTTTTTGCCTGTTTTGTAGATTTCGAAAAAGCGTTTGATAGAGTGAATTGGGAAAAATTAATGCGTGTATTGTAGAAAATAGGAATGGATTGGAGGGACAGGAGACTGATCCGCAACCTGTACATGTCTCAGACTGCTCAGGTGCGAGTGGGGAACGGAGAGTCCGGATGGGCAGTGTTAGGAAGAGGTGTAAGGCAGGGTTGCCCATTGTCACCGGTACTGTTCAACGTATATGTAGAGGAAATGATTAAAGAGGCATGGGAAGAACTGGAGGTAGGAATGAAAGTCGGAGGGGAATTCGTAAAATCGGTTAGGTTTGCTGATGACCAAGCATTAGTTGCTCAGTCAGCCAAGGGGTTGCAAGCATTGTTGAGTGAATTGGAGGTTCAGTGCGATAAATATGGGATGAGAATCAATATTAGTAAAACAAAGGTTATGCGATTTTCCAGAAAGAAAAATGCTAAGCTAAATATTAAAATAGGCGGGGAAAAAATAGAGCAGGTAGAACAGTTTACATATCTCGGAAGTGTTTTGGACCAACACGGTCAAAGTGGTAGGGACGTAAGGAGAAGAATTGCGCTAGGCAAGGAGGCTTTCTCAAGGAGGAGGGAGTTGATGACGGGGACGTTGAGTAGGGATGTTAAGACAAGACTCGTAAAAACTCTGATATGGAGCGTAGCTATGTACGGCGCGGAAACGTGGTCGCTGAAGCAGGAGGATAGACGTAGATTGGAGGCTTTTGAAATGTGGGTGTGGAGAAGAATGGAGAAGGTGAAATGGACAGAAAGGAAAACAAATGAGGAAGTACTAGAAATGGTGGGGGAGGAGAGGGGTTTGTTGAGGGAAATCCTATGGAGGCAGGAAAAATGGATGAAAGGCGTATTGAGCGGTAGTGGAATGTTGAAGAGAGTAATAGA
This sequence comes from Hetaerina titia, assembly GCA_037158775.1. Classification (NCBI taxonomy): domain Eukaryota; kingdom Metazoa; phylum Arthropoda; class Insecta; order Odonata; family Calopterygidae; genus Hetaerina; species Hetaerina titia. Next base: position 47,546,917 of record CM073774.1, on the reverse strand, counting down.
GGGGAGAATGTTGGGCAAGCGAGGTAAGGGCAGGAACAGGATAGGGATGTTGGACGGGATGAAGGGAGGAAGGAAGTACACCGAGATGAAGAGGGACCTGATATAGATTAGTTTGCTAGGTGGGGAGTCACAAAATGTTTACTTGATAGTTGTGTCCATCCAAAAACCTACCTTAACCGGTAGATTACCTAATAATAATAATAACTATGTATTATTTTAAAATAGAGCAGGTAGAACAGTTTACATATCTCGGAAGTGTTTTGGACCAATACGGTCAAAGTAGTAGGGACGTAAGGAGAAGAATTGCGCTAGGCAAGGAGGCTTTCTCAAGGAGGAGGGAGTTGATGACGGGGACATTGAGTAGGGATGTTAAGACAATACTCGTAAAAACTCTGATATGGAGCGTAGCTATGTGCGGCGCGGAAACGTGGTCACTGAAGCAGGAGGATAGTTGTAGATGAAGGGAGGAAAGAAGTACACCGAGATGAAGAGGGACCTGATATAGATTAGTTTGATAGGTGGGGAGTCAAAAAATGTTTATTTGATAGTTGTGTCCATCCAAAAACCTACCTTAAACGGTAGATTACCTAATAATAATAATAGAGGGGAGAATGTTGGGCAAGCGAGGAAAGGGCAGGAACAGGATAGGGATGTCTTAGATAGGGGATGAAGGGAGGAAAGAAGTACACAGAGATGAAGAGGGACCTGATGTAGATTAGGTTGCTGGATTGGGTTTTTGTTTGGAGTCAGAAAATATTTATTTGATAGTTGTGTCCATCCAAAAACCTACCTTAACAGGTAGATTACCTAATAATAATATATATTATTTGAAGAATATATAGCTGCAGAATATATAGCTGTAGAATATTAGCTCTGGAGTTCAATGAATTATTGCTTCCTCCCATTGCGTTTTAAGAAACTTGAAAATAGATCTCAATACTTGCTGGTTAACACGCACGTAATAAAATATCGAAGACTGGAAATCGAAGAATTGAATGTGTTGGTTTAAGTTTTTATTTTTCGTTTAATTTTTATGAAACTCATCATTATAAACAGTAAACAGAAGTACTTAACACCTGCAGTTTAAATAAAATGTTTGAAGTTCAAATATGTTGAGTGAAGAAAAAGGGATATCGGTGTTGTCTTGCTGATATTATATTGTTTATGGCACGCAGGAACATGATGGATAGACGGAAACTGTGCGATCCCATTCATCAGTCTGGGAAGAAGAAAGACTCCTTGATCCAACTTTATCAGCCTTTGATTTCATTTTTCAAAGGTGCTTAGTGATGCTGTCAAATAACTGGCGAAAATCTCTTACTGCGCAAGTCTGAATATCTGGTCTGTCGTTTTGACCACTTGGCGATGGCACGCGGTTATTATTTATTTATAAATTTATTTTAAACATTATTTACATGCAGCAGTAGCGCCAATTTACAGTTAAAAATATTAAAAAAACATGAAAGAGGATAAAATACAATTACAGCATAACAATAAACAACGAGAAGCGAACATGGGCAGGGGAAATATTAAATTTTTTGGCAGGTGGGATAAAGCTTGGGTGGTGAAGTTGTTGCATGGTAAATAAAAAGGATCGACAGTGTGAGGGAGTGAATTTAGAAGGGAGAAGAGACGAAAATAATGGTGAGCGCCTAGTGGGAGATATCCTAGGAATAGGCAAATGGAATAGGGAGTGGTTGCGGGTGGATCGAGTTGGTACCCTGAAGTTGAAGAGAAAGAGAGCAGCTCAGGGCAATCAATAGTCGAGTTTAGGGTGTTGTGGAGGAGTTTTAAGTCTGCAGGTTAGATTGCTTACTGGCCGTGTATTCGGATCGCTCGTTTTGGGGTTGCCCTTGCTATGGTGAGGTCCAATGTTACGATCTTAATACAATAATGTGTAGCGTGTATGAAAGTCGCAAACGTACCTCATCCTTTCGTGTACATAAGAACGTGTTCTAGTCCAAACGGGTAGACAATACAATTCCTTGATGGAACACAAACTCTCTCCGTTGCATATGTGGCGCAGCCTGGAAAAACCGTTGTGCTGTTGACACTGTGCATACGTTCTTGTACAGTTCACTACGAAAATACTGTGAACGATACGTAATCACGAGATTCTGAGTGAATTGTGATTCCTCCCTATTCTTCGATTAGTTCTCAGTTATTTTATTCACTTTTTATGTTAGATCCGTTATTTTTCCAAGAGGGGGAAGTTGAACTGAAGGACTCTTGGTAATAATCTATTGAAAACTTTTTGAAGGAGCGTAGTATTATTCTTAGCAGAAAATTAATCGTTGAGGTAAGATTAAAAGCGTAGATCGGTGGATTTTAAGATGTAGGTGTGGAGAAGGATGGAGAGCAGGAAAACGGATGGAAAGGAAAGCCAACGGAAAGTGGCAGGAGAGGGGTATGTTGGAAGGGATTCAAAGGTGGTTGCAGAGAATTTTTTTGACGGAGGAATGTTGAAGACATTGACAGAGTGGACGTTGTGAGTGAGTGAGGTTGTTGGAGCAAAAAAATAGACATTTTGGGCGTAATGAAGGGAGACAGAAAATGTGCGGAATTGAAGATGTATTGTATGTAGTAGTGTATGGTTTGAGGTTATGTCTGGTTATGAGAGGCTTAGAAACGTTGAGGCGATCTGTCTGTTTCCATTCGGTTTCAACAGGTAGATCACCATCAGTAGTAACGACTCAATTGTCATATCGTCCCTGTAATGCCTCAAAGTTGTAGAGTGAGCTGATGCTGCTACAACGTCATTGATGGTGGTCTACTCCGGTGAGTTATTTTCATCTACGTATCCATCTTTCTAAATCGGGTACTCTCTTAGGTGAATATTGTGTGGTCGTAGTCATGATTTACCTGGAATGTAAGCATGAATATGCCAGTTCGTCACGTGAAAGGAATGAATGGATCTTGAGAATGGTTTCCGGCGGAAGTAATTTCAGCGTTGTAGAAAAAAATGATGCCGAGTAATTTCAAATGAAGCGTGTGTGATAAAGTGAGGTGATTATTGCTAAGATTAAGTTGAATAATTACAAATGTATATTTGTATGGGTTCACCAGGTATGATTTCCTTTCACAGAATTTTTTTAAAACAGGTTGAGGCGCACGCGTATACCTCCGATTTAAGTGGAATGTGTACTGGTTTAACTGCTTGGTTTGCAGAAACTCACGCGAAGTGTATGAAGTACCAAATCGAATACGAAAAACTTTCTCTTGAGGAAAAACCACGTTTGATGAATGTGAATGGGCAATGCTGAAATTAGTTCTATAAAGCGCGTCGCTATGACGTCCGGCACAGCCGCGGGATGTTTCATTCATCTCTGCATCAACTCCGTGACTCATGGGTTTCGGGTGAAAAGGGACGAAGGAATGCATTCGTGCACTCACTAATGAACTGCAGCCGTAATACCGGCGTCAAATCGCGCTGCGAACTCCCACTTAATCATTCAAAACGTGCAATCCGTGGATCATCGGCAAGTCGCCGGCAGCTTGAATGATTTTTTTTTCTCGCTCAATGAGTCACTCGCTCGCCACCGACGCGGAGGAAGTTTAAACAGACGCTGGAATTTCGCGGCGACCTTCGCAAATTGGCCGGTCCAAGGGCGGGTGGAGGGTAGTGACGGAGGTTGGAGAAGGGCGGGGGCAAAATCCCCCCCCCTTCAATCCTCCCGCCCCATGCAGTGATTCAGAAGCCTCGGGAGTCGATTCAGGTGGCAGAAACGCTAAATGTACAGTCAACACCGCCGTACATCATCGTTATGAGCGACCTGTTTGAGAGTGTTTCCTCGTAATGTTGGGTTTATCGCCCGTCAGATCGTTTCTTCGCGCCGTACGCTTCTCTGAGCTAGAATCAACTTTTCGATTTTGCTTCCTTACCATTTTCGGACGCTACTTCATACTCACTGAGCGTATTGATTCTCTATGATTAGCCAAACAGCTCGGATCATGAATGTCGAAAGAACGAATGTTTTTTAGTCCCTTCACACTGTAAAAAGATTTATTTCTCCAGGGTTCGCTACGCTGTTATCATCTTCAGATGATGGCTAAAGGTTTGAACCCTCATGGACGTGAGGATGCTGCACTGTTGCGAAACGGTTTCCCATAGGTTTTTATTCTGAGGAAATGTAAGCGAATATTCATCCGTAAGGCGTCATGAATTTCCACAAATTTTCGGCCTTAAATCATGAATCGAGAAATATACTCTTTAAAATGAGGGAACCAAAGTAAATGTAATTGTCGTCGGAGTTTGATACCTTGTGTAAATAGGTGATTGGGGTTTTTGCGGTGACTACTGATATCCTACCCCGAGGGACCCGCGGGGGTAGTATTTTTAGGGTAGTAAAATGCATGCCTCAAGCAAATTACCAGCACCTATCCTTAATGGGGCAAATGCCAGCAGCTATCTATCGCCTCCACCTGTCACTGCTACTAACTTGTGTGAATATAATATATTCGTATCCGTACATTCTTTTGTTGTTAAGGATGAAAAAGCGTATTGTTTATACCGCCACACTTCGTCACTGAATATTCCTATTCCTCTTGGGTTCTTTTTAGGGCAGGTGTGAGGAAATGTTTTGTCCCAAGAACTGAGTACGATATACATCATTAGGCTGTTATTACGTCTTGAGGTCCTCAAAGTGATTTTATTGTGAATGTCAATATAAGTTCACTTCGCTCAATCGACTTCGATTTAAAATATCGCATATGAGGCAAACAGAGACTCATCTTCGAATATCCTTTTGATGTCAAGATCCTTCGTGGGAAGAGTACCCATTATGGTGTAGTTTTTCTTTTTTGGCTGGAAGAGGTAAAATGATCAACGTTGTTTACGTCGTGTAAAATATCGAGTGCTAGGCTTAATGGGAATTTATTGATCGGTACCTTCGTGCGTCTGGATGATGCTGTGATCATAACCGGAGGAGTGGTTTCAATTACGATGAAGGCTGCAAAAGTAATGGTTAGACGTGCAGGACGGAGAAGATCCACTTAATCTAGGGAGTGGCTCTTCGGAGGGCGGGAAAAAGCGAGAAAGCGTTTGAGTAGGACGTATGAATAGTGTAGGCTGAGGAAGAAAGACCGGCCGTTAAGAATTTTATGAGCATGACAGTGATTAATTTAAGGAAAATTCACCCTTCTCCCCCGGACTTTCGAGTACTCGACCTGTTTCTATGTCCAGGTAATTGCGATTCTTCCTTCAGGTAACCCTGGAAATGTAACACATGTTGGATGATAGTATTTGATAGTATATAGTAGATAGTTGATGATAGTACAGATTTTGAAAAAAATCACGCCGGCAATAGGTTTTGCTATTTAAAACCGGCTTGCGAAAAAAAATGAGTGTGATTTGGATTTTGCGCTAAATTCCGTTGTATCTGCGCCGATGTCAACGTTCTTGCTGCAGCTGAATCGGTGAAAAAGTCGAGAATCTACTCGTAACTTGTCTCGGATTTTGTTGGGAGGCAGTTTTGATGGTGAGCACCATGAAAATGTATCAATTTGAATTTGTTTCGAGGTAATCGTGCCTTTTTTTCCCCATCAGCACAACATCGGGAAACAATGAAACTCGGTACTTTTTCCCCAACTAGGACTATGGAAATTAAGTAAGGAAGCAGATCGGTATACATTTTTCGTGCATTGGAGGCAGGAAAAATGGATGAACGGCGTATTGAGGGGTAGTGGAATGTCGAAGAATGTAATAGAGGGGAGAATAAGTATTAGGCAAACGTGGAAAGGGCAGGAACAGGATAAGGATGTTGGACGGGATGAAGGGAGGAAAGAAGTAGACAGATGAAGAGGGACCTGATGTAGGGTAGGTTGCTGAATTGGGTTTTGTTTGGAGTTACAAAATACTTATTTTATAGTTGTGTCCATCCAAAAACCTACCTTAACCGGTAGATTACCTAGTATTAAATCTGTATGTTTACGCATTTTTCGGCGGTGTTTCCTGTGTCACAGAAAATTTAAATCGTTTATTTCTTTCCGTCCAAAGTGCTCAATAAAATATCCAATGTTGAGAAGGCCTTAATCGTTAGCATGCTGCTCAGGTGTAATGTTAGCAGTATTTTGAGCTCATTATAAACTCACATCTGTTTTCCTATGCGTTCGATAGATATATGATGGAATTTGCGAGACTTTTAAAAATATTTTTCGCGTGATTAGTCATATTGTGAAACGTACAAGAGGGCTGTTTTATGGTCTAAAATTTCCCGGACCACGTTTCCCAGATTAATCGTTTATACGGTTATATCAACATCATCAAAGATATATCTGTCAAAGGTAAATTTTGAACTGTCCCTTACTCGACTTCTCTGTTCTATGTATCTTGTGAAAATCCCATTGTTTAACCTACACCATAAGCTTTTTCATTTCTGAAACTTTCTTCTTCGTGCGGTTAAATAAATGAAACCATAATTCACTATTAGAATATTATTACTGGACTTCAACGTAGCGTACGCACAATGAGTTGTTATAATGTTATCTTACCTTAAGTTAGAAAATATCCATTGTTTTTATGCGTCTCATTTTCTTCATTACTTGTATTCGGTCTTCATTGTCCACCGAAGGTTAGCCAATAATTTTGAATTTTTTTTTGCCATCTCTCAGACCATATTCGCAGAGAGGTGCCGGAGTTTTATTATTTTTTGTCGTAAATTTCACTTTCAACGTCCAATTTCACTGTCGTGCACCCCTTTTTTTCTGCCACCTTTTCCCATTCTCAGATTTGGCACTCCCTCATTTCACTTTGTATTTCACGTCTGTTGTTTTAGCATTTTCGTATTTACCTGGCATCTTGTGCCTCCATTCCTTGCAAAGGAGAAGCGGACGCAGTCATTCCCTGGTGCCACATCCAGTTATAAATTTTCTCTGCTTTGTACTCGCCTGAAAACTTTAAATACGCAGAGGAAATACGGGATTTGAATAAAATGACAGCAGAATACGCTAAACACGGGTACGTTATTTGACAGAAAATGTACGGTCACTAATAAATATGTTCAAAGTCCAAGGGGTATGTATGTGTTCTGCATAGAATTAATTTGTGGATCTGCTGAGTCTAACGCATTATGACAGGGCAAAATCCTTTATGAATTTAGTTTGAAAACGTTCACTGAATATAGGGGAAAAATAATACTTAGAAGTGCATGAGTATGAGCTCATTTTTTTCTTTCTGACTCATTTTAAAAGCTTTAAAATAATCTGTGACAACTTGAAGATATGGTTCCAGGTCCTTGTCCAGAGTCGCGTCATTGATTCATTTCCATCAATTCAAGGCCAGCATGTTACTTGAGAAAATACACTCGTGCACTCTTTTGCAAATACCATATCACTACATCAATAGATTTTTAAGCCCTCGATAAAATGTGTTTTTCTAATTATGGTTAATATTGGACCGTTACTTTTGAGATAATAAATTAATTTTGCGGGAGAAAAAGTTGACATTTGCCTATATATTGTTTTTTGTGATGAATTTAAAAAGACTTTCTAAATGAAGCGCTTCTCACACTAGAACGTAACAACAGCCAATGTTATTCAGGGTTTAAAGTTAACTCTTTGTTGACATACTGACTTCTTCATTAACATTTAAATCTTTGACTTTTAATAATCAAACCACTTTACTTTTCCGCATAAACTATCCTTTATGAAGGATAGTTTATGTGGTTTTGATGTCACAAATTTATTCCCCAGTGTTCCAAGATCAGAATCTCTGAATCTTGCGGAAGTTACCCTTGTTAAAGCAAGGGTTCCAACCCCAGTGATATTTGAATTGTGTTCCTCCTTAAAAGTGTGTGTAGAACAAAACAGTTTCGTGTTTAACGGCAAAAAAAAAGTTCATGTGGAAAAGTAAAGTGGTTTGATTTTTAAAAGTCGGTATGAAGATTTTCCACCAAGTTACGCCAGAAACTGTTTTATTTAAATATTTGTTTCACGGAAAATTTCGTTCATACCTGCATTACTGTGGAGATGTGGCACGTGATCCAGTATTAGCGTAATTTTGTTTTTGATAAAATTATGGGTTTTTTATTGATATTTTTCCCATTTATATTTAACATCATTTACTAAATTGACGGGTTGGTGTTTTTCAACAGTCTAATAAATTCATTTCTGAAATAAACTAAAAAAAAAGTTGGGTTCTTTCAGTGCCATGACTTAGTGATGACAAATTTGCAGGTGATCACTCCTCCCCGTAACTGTTGCCTAAGGGCGTTGATGGGCCACACCCATTTTTGCCATTTGCCATTGGGATGATTAAATATCAGAAATAACACCGGAGATGGTCTATTCGTTAGTTTTTCAATCACAAGATTGATAACCGCAGTCATTCACCCTTCCCCCTTTATATTAATTCCTTCTTATTAAACCCTATTGATTCTTACACCCTTGTCATTTCTTCGTACGTACATATGGTAGCGTGGCTCAAGTAATTTACTCAAGAAATTCCACTTACATTTTTCTTTTAATTTTATTTACCATCTTACTCCTTCTCAATAAATTGTATTATTTCACTGTGCGACCAACTATGTGGTGTAGTTTTATATTGCTCGGAAACTTGGTCTTTGAGGCGAGATGACAAGGTTAGATTGGCGACTTGTGTGATTTGGGTGTGTTTTGAATGATAGAAAAGGTTAAATGGACGGGAAGGAAAAGAAACGAAGAGGGGGGAGGATTGTTGGGAGAAATTAAAAAAAGGCAGGAAATTTGATGCAGATAATTTTCATAGACGATGGAATGTTGAAGACTGTGCTAGATGAGAGAACTTGCGCAGCGAAGCGAAGTGGTTACTATGAAAGGATAGGCATGTTGGATGGAATATAGGAAATTAGAAAGTATATGGAATTGAATAACTGATTAATTAATGTTCCCAATTACAGTGTAGGATGTCAGGTTGTGTCTTGTTAGGTGGGACGAATAAATGTGGCCGTGTTTAGTCAATGTCCATCCTTAACTTATACTAATTGATCTCCATTGTAATAAAATGGCAGCTCCAGTCAACTCTCACACTAAAACAAGAAATAGTCCATGTTTCTAACACAGTGTCATCATCAATGATACCTTGTTAATTACACATTGTGTTGAAACTGCGGTATTAAATATTTTAAAATTTTAAACAGTGTATTAAATTAATTTTAAAAATTGACTGTCGCTATCCCTTTCTCCTATAATTTAATTTGCGTTATTGTTTGCAATCTAAATTGCATGCTTCATCTATTTGAGTGGTCTATTTGCCTAAAACTGTCGGTGATCACATATCAAATTATTTTTTTTTCAATTATGCTACCGAATAGTCTTAAATTAGACTTGAACGTCTGAAGCCAAACCTAATGTTTTGTGAACTTGGGATTTCTATTTTCAAGTTACTGTATATTTACAATTGGGATGGAATGTTGAAATCTGGGATAGAGAGGGAGGAGGTTAGGCAAGCAGGGTAGAGAGAGAAAAAGGATAAACATGGTGGACTGAATGAAGGGAAGCAGAAAATATGCCGAATTGAAGAGGGAAAATATGTCATTTTAGTGTTGGGTTTGTTGTCACAAGTTTAGTGTCACAATTTGTCTTTTTAGGTTATGGTTATAAATGCTGTCGCGGTAAGTCAGTGTGTGCGTCAACCTACCTTGAGCGATAGAAAACCATTTATAACAGTAATGATATGTCCATCCATTCCTTTGTCGCTTCTCCTAAGTTGTACTTTTGAGGCCCCTTATTCCGCGCGTTAAAATTCTTTTTTCGCTCATCGTCATACCTCTCGATTATCGTCAATCGTCGCCGAGGTTACATTAGGAAACCCAGGAACGGTCCTCTTCCCCAAACGACGTATGTTACTTTCCGCCTAAGTGTAAGGTTTTGCGTTCGATCAGCGAAAGAGCCGCCGGCTTAAACGGTAGAAAGGACTAGGGGACGTCGCACCCGCTCGAATGGCCATCAGCTTTCATCTTCCTCAAACGGCCGCGTCCGTTCGAAAGAGCCGTTCGTTTTTCTCCCGCCTCCAACCTCTATCCCCGCGCACTCAAATCTCCACTTCGCTGAAGGAAAGCACGAGTAAAAAAAGGAACATGGAAGAGTGTTCAGTGTCCTCCAGTTCACTCAACCTACCCGGCCCTCGTCGGTGGCGTGACTAACCTAATAACGCTCCAGGTTGTGTGTTCTCCCAAGGACGTTGGGTCGTCCTTTTTATCTTCCCTCGCCGTCCCAGACTCCCTCCCTTCAACGCCCTGCCGTCCCGCGAGAGCTCCGGATCATGGTCAACGTTCGATTCCCCCTCCTTCCTCCCCTCCTCTCCGCTGACTAGCGCCGTCTTTTGTCCTTCAGAATGAAAAAAAGGGCCGCGTGGAGTTGCAGCCGATGGAGGTTTCAGTGCGCTTTCGATCAAGCCGCTCTCCACGCGCAGACTCCCGTGTCGCCCGTATTCGCCCCGGCCCTCTCGCGTGGGTAGACTCGTGCGTCACTTTCAAAACCAACAGCTGTTATCGAAGTTCATCCGGAATTAAGTGATGCGGTGGAGTTATCGATCGGCTTGGGCATTTTTTTACACGGTCTATAACAGAGTTAGTACTCCGCCTATCAAGTTTGGGTTTCGAGTGACCCTAGAAAAATATTTGTTGTTTTCTCAAATATTTATCCATTCCAAAGTATTACTCAACGTGAATACCGCTTGCGTCAGTTGCAATAAATTATTTTTCAATTCTACATGCCCTCCACATCCCTTCAATCAAATATCTGTTCTCCTGCGTCGCTTCCCCAACATTCTCCCTGTAAAAGATTCCTCAACATCGTCGTCTAAATTCATTAATCCTCGGATGGGTATGTAGTTGGTCTCCCAACCCTCCTGTTCTCTACCAATCTCAGCATTCATCTCAATCATAGATCCTTTCTTTGACTTTTTCAATCAACTGCTTCTCATTGTTCATTCGTGGCCTTCTCTCTTGTTTCGCCCACGATGTTTTCTTCAACTATGGTCTACAGTAAGCTATCGTACCTCAGAATGCAGGTCCTGTATGTCCTCCGGTTTCCCTACTCTTCTTGTGCCCTCCATAGGCTTCTCTCTTCATCCACTCATCAAAATCCTCCCGATATATTTTCTTTACTTGGATCCTACCTTCTTTGATTTTCGTGTGATAATTTTCTGTTCCCCTACGTTAGCTTTTTGTTTGTTTTCCCTTCCGTCCACTGTATTTTCTCCAGTATTTACACACATATTAAAAGCCTCCAATCTACACTTATCCCCCTAGCCTCAACGACCAAGTTTCTGAGACAACTCTACGCTCCATTCAAAATCTTTTTCATAAATCTTTTCTCTATGTCTTTGATTAAACTTCCTGCCGTCAATTCACTCCTTTTCGTGAATTTGTCTTTCGGGAACGCATTTATTTTCCTGATATCGTTACTGCTATGCCCACCTACGCCTCATCAACTGCTCATTTTTTTTCCTGACATAGTGGCGTTGTGGAGACAAGAATCAGTTTAGATTGTTTTTTTATCGCAAATTTGAGTTTTGCAGCATAAAGTCGGGGGTGGCGTGACCAACTCATCCTCTTTAGATCGACTATGCTTCAAGTCCAGGTGTGGGAAAAGGAGAAGAGGAAAACTGGTGATATATTCTGGTTAAATGAAACTGTATAAATTGTAAATTGTGCTACAGCTGCTACAAAAGTTAAGATTGTATTGGGCCACCTAATTTAAGCACGTAAATAAGTAATAGTGGGCTGTAGGCAGCAATTTGGGCTCTGCCCGCCTTCAATTCTGGAGCCTAATAAGGAGGGGAATAAGCCACAAGATCCCCTGTAGCCAACGTCGCTGTATCAGTCGAACTGGTTCCAAATGAAGCTCCCAATTTTCCCAAGCCATATCCTGCAGTGGAGGATTTTGATAATCACAAGCCCGGCGAGTCCCTTCAATCCCTCAATTATTGTGCAATACGTGACTGATGTCAGCTTTCAGTCGCTTTAGGTAATTTGTTCGGATGTCGGCGGAGCGCTCTTGAAGAGTCGCGTGGGATCGGAGTGAGGATTGTTAGTCTCTAATCTCTAGCATTAATAACCGTTGGAAGTTTAATGTCCAATAGTTCTTGTTTCGGGAAATAATTTTCGTTCCCTGCACCACGATTCAAAGAATTATCGTTGGTAATTGTTTTCCAACACTTTAATGATGTCGATATATATTCCTTGTTTTCCCATTATTTTCTTAATTTGCATTTCCGTGAAAACAATCGTAGTGGTAATTGTTCAGGCACAGTTACCAGTTAAATCTTTTCATGCACATATTTTTTTCTCCAAGCTTATGACCTTTTCATCGCGGGTAATGTAAAATTAATTACTCTGATATTCCAATTACGACTTCATGACCCAGGTTTACAAAACGAGGATGATATTGTTTTCAAAAATCTAAATCCATCCCTTCTAATTTACAGTGCATCGACGTATGCTTCGATTGATTTCCTCCAGGTGGAGTATTAATCCCTTGCTGCATCATAATAGTTCTGTTCATGCATGAAAAAAATTTTAGTTGATCATATTGCAATTTCCGCCCAATTTACAAAGCGCTTACCTAACCCTTCCCATAAATGATTTCCTGTTCATTCGTTGTTGATTAATGTCGATTTATTTAAAACTAATGCGTGTGTATTTCTCCATTCCAGGTGGGTATATCCCCACAGTTGCAGGATGCACGGAGTGAGATCATGCATCTCCTCTTCGGTCTCCGTGCCGCATGGACCGCGGAGATGAGGTTTTAACATCGCCTATCGATCAATCGAGGTTTGATGACTAAATGCACATGACATGTCTGAGAATATTCGATTCATTTTCTTTCTCGTGTAGTATTTTCTGTCAGTCTTTCCCGCCATCATTTTCCTGGATAAAAGGTTATAATGGACGAATGAAAAAAATGCAATATCTCGATATTTTATGTCGCGCAGCAACATTTTTCACAATAAAAATATTCTGGATAAGAAATAAGTAGGGTATTTATTGCTATTAATTTGATTGACTTATTATCTCACATACGGACACTGAAGGCCACATGAGGTGCTTAAAAAGTGAGACGTAAATGAACGATAAATGTGGATCGGGCGTGAATACGAGTAATTTATTGAACACGGAAATGAATTTATCATTGGGATTTTCATATTCGGGTTACCATGAATAAAAATTTTTTTGACAAGTTAAAGATTGAGCGCGTCTTGAATATGAAGCCGCTCTGAATGGTGTAAATGGATACACCAATGATTTCGCGTGTTGATGTATCTGAGTGTGGCTTCGTGTGGAGCATAATGTGGCTCCAAGTTCCCCTCGCATTTCGTTGAGAGATTCTTGGGAGGATTTCCCGGGGACAGTCGCTAGAACCCGTGAGATGCCTTAACGGCATTTTGGTTCAATCGCAGCAACATAGTAAGAAAGCCACCACGTAAGCAATGCTGCCAAAGTGTGTGTAATGCATCGCTATTTATATTCGGTTTAGTTAATTCCAACATAGTTTACGCATTAAAAAAAATATTTGTGTGTAGTTCCCCTTATGTGTAAGTGGTTCAAAATAACTTCTTTTTTTTAAATCTTTTATGAGTAGGAGTGGCTGCCATTTTTGTTTACGGTGACTAACGGATTATTTTCTGGCGTTTGCGGACGTTGAAGTAAATGTTAATGTCTAATGTATGGTTTTTTTCCCAAGTCCTTGAAATAAACATCATTGGTATATCAAAATTTTCCTGCAGCCGCGGTGGTGCGTGTTATTTTGCCAGTTTACTTTCTAACATGAGAAATTTTTATGCAAATTTCATCATTGCACGTAGTTAAAAAAATTTTTTTGGGCGTCACTTTCCGGGAAGAGTTCAAGTATTAAACGGAAACATTTTCATGTAAACACATTAATCTAATTTACGAAGAGACAATACTAAATTAAAGAGGCCGTATTATTTTTTATAATTATTTCTTTAAAAAATATGACACCGTGAAAATTAAAATTTTCCAAAATTACCAAACTTTGAGCTTTATCCCTATGCCCACACTTTGAACCTGGTAGGACACTGATACAAATTACAAATTGTCATAAAATAAAGATTTTTAAATGATAGGCTTGTTAGCCAGCAGGCGACTACTCATTTCCATGCGGTGAATGCTTCGTGCAGATACGTCTTAGGTGTTCAGAAAAACTCTGGAAATCCAACACATCTGTGCAGCCGGATGATAAGCTGAGCTCAGAAAGAAGCTAGCATGATTGAATTCTAGGTAAACCCGTTACCTTTATATTGTCGTAGTATATGTAAATAATAAACGGTTTTACTCTCCATCCAGTCTTGCCACTTGTAAACAAAAGCGCGTTCCTACCTACTTCACTAGATTTAAAACTTCTCTTTCGTACTTACAAGAACATCCTCCTCCATCCTAAATAAGTAAGCTCCTACGGAAATAATGTAACAACTAGGTTTTCCACAGCAAGAAAAATCTGCGACATCATCTCTAAGTCGAAGGACCGAATCCCCGATCTCATGCATGAAGATGTGTATGAGATCATCGTGCATGTGGCAAGTCCTATATCGGCCAAACAGGAAGGTCCATCAGGTGCAGCACCAAGGAGCACCAAAAGGTCACCGACAGAAAACAGTTCCGACTGTCGGCAATTTCCGAACATGCTTGGTCGGAACCCGGAGACACGGTTAAGTTCGACTAAACTAAATTGCTGGCAAGAGAGAGGCATTATTTTCCGAGACTCGTACGAGAAGCGGTAGAAATAAAGAAAAATCGCAAAAATTTCAACCGTGAGGACGGCTAAACCCTTACTTCCACATGGAAAAGGTTGATTCCTAGTCGCCGCCAAGAAAGAGCCAATCAGAGAGCTCTGGAACAATCAGCGTCTTCTATAGTATATAGCGGCCAAATTGCGACGCAGATTGTTCCGCAACCGCTACCCCCTTTTAGGAGCATTTTATTGTTATTTTCCACGCCGAAGAAGAGTCAATCCTAAAACGGGGTTTCCGTATTTTTATTATTAAGTTTTCTATTAGATTTTATGCATCACTTGCATACTATATCTTTGCGGTAGTAAAAACCTTTAAAACTGAAACTGAACGGCGCATATCACTTCGACCTGAAGACGACTCCAGGACTGGGGGTGAAACAACCAGTTGTCCATCAACACACCTACACGACGGTAATTCCCGGAAGCAGGCTGGATCCTTCAAAGATTAGACCAGCATTCGGAAACAGTCCATCATCGGATGCTGTCGGCAAAAATTAAAGAAATAGTGGGAAAAGTAAGGATGGTCTCCGGCGGTTGAAAACTATTCTTCCGGCGGGCACACTCTTATTAGTCCCAAGCCCGCTCCCGAGTGCGGCATGGCGTCGCAAGCGAGAATGTATTTCTAGTAGAAGCACATACAATACAAGGTAGTCGTATTGCATGTACGAGTGTTGCCTTTACTGTTCCCCACCGCCCTCCCGCCGTACAGGTTCTTATCGATAGTAACTTTTGGGGACAATTTGGTTGTCAGTGAACCGGACACATCGGCTTAAACATGTTGATAACTTCAGTTAAGACTTGTGAAAAACTTTCCGTTCAGGCAAGCGTAAATTATTGTGCGTGGTGTTGTAGATAAATGGAAAAAATAAAATGGACGAAAGGCAATGGGGTGGTTAAGAAGGTAATAGGGGTCAGGATACTAGGAAACGGAGGTAGAGGAGGTGTTTTAAATGAAATTGAGGTGTTTTTAATGTAATTTAGGGAGGTAGCACAATAATGGGATGTTGTAATTTGTGGTTCAAGGATATTTTGTGTCCTTCCTTACGTTTACGGTTGTGTGTGGCACCTGGGCTCCATGAAAAACCGACCTACCCTAAGCCGGTGGGCTAGTAACAGCTGTAGTTATTCATAGTTTAACGTTCATTCACATCTGGATGATAAAAGTTAGTTTACAGAATGGTCACTCAATCATGGAAAAAATCGGTATAACGGTAGAACTAGTGTAAAAAAAACGGAAATATGCGGTACGAGTCAGGGATTTCCGCTGAAGATCATATTCCTTTTAATTGTGAGACCAGTTCGTGTTTGGTATACGCAGATCATCGCTGGAACTATGATGGGAGAGATTTCGGTTATACGTACCGGTGGCACGAGCAGCGTTAAGGGATGGAATACTTCTCCAAGCAGATGCCAAATGTTTGGCAGAAAAATCGCGAAAAAAAACGTCACGCCCATCGGGGAAACTGGGAAAACTCTGAAATCGGAATTTGGAAAATGAATGGCCACCTTGGTTTAGAATCTTAGAATCTTCCCATCTGCTCTCTATTTTTCCGTTCTCGCGAGTGGACGTTAATAATGCCACGGGAGTTGTCAGCGTGTTGGTATGCACGCCAGTGTGTATATACGCACTTTTTAATCATGGCAACCTAAGACCAAAGGGTTTTTCTCTGAAACTCCTACACCCAGTGGCTCATCAGACTACCTATCATAAATTCAGTGAGCGTCGAACACATTTCAACATGTTTTTAAGTGTTTTTAACCTGCCTTATTTTCAACAAAAAATCTCAAATCACTAGAAGTGATGTTCACCCATAAACTCGGAACGTCTGTCGACAGCACTTGCACAGACAGCGTACCTATGCGTTCTTGCGTAGGATCTGCGGTTATGTCGCAACTCGTGCTAATAATAGCGTACCTTTTAGATACCTAATTGATGGACCTGAGAAGTAAGGCGCGCTAAATATCTAAGCCCCGGCGAACAAATGCCTCAACACCCAAAGTTACACTAAACCATTTTTCCAGGATATTTTCTACATCCCTTTTAGCCCTCCAAAATTCGTGAACCTTTCCTACATTTGCCTCGTCAAATGTTCTGCCCTCAGTCTTTAAATTACCTCTCTCTATGCCCTCAATCCACTTTTCATGCCTCATTTGTATTTCTCAGTGCACCTTCCTCTTCACTCCTACCAGAGCGAGAACTTCTTCATTTGGTTTCCCCTCCATACATTTCGTTCATTCTTTCATGCCCTACATCCGTATTTCAAAAGCCTGAAATTCACTCTTATCCTCTTTTCACCACAACCCAATTAGGAAGCCTTAAAAAAATTACTCTTTTCGAGTTTTCAGCAATCATTTCTTCAAACCTATATTTATGGTTCTTGCCATTATCTCCTTCCCTTTTGTAAATGACTATTTATCTCATGAAATTATTCCTTTAGCATCTTTGCCACAGTGCCATTTTGGTTGTTTTTCTGTTCTAACTTATTATCTGCAAATATAATGCCTAACATAGCGTTCTTATTTCTTAAGAACTTGACTGATTTCGTTTTCTTATGATTGAGTCCCCATCCTGTTCCTGTCGTACTATTTCCGTAATTAGCTCAGCATTAATTTTACTCCCTTAGCTTACTGGCGGGCTACGTCTTGCCCTTCACTCCCTTCTCTTTCTGTTTCCTGCGTATGCATTTTGAAATGCATGGGTGATCCTCCTGTCTTTTTCCAACTCCTGTCATTGGACATTCTGATTCTCCCTCCGCTACAAGAACTTGTATATAATCGAAGGCATGTAAAGGTTTCCGTTAGATGGCCTTTCTCTCCTTTTGACTCCTATTTTCTGCAATACGTCAACGAATGTACCCAGTGGACTGCGTCGAACATCATATTAAAATTCACGAGGCAAAAAAATGCTTGGTTTTTTCAGTTCTTTTCTATCATCAATTTCAGTATTATTGATCTCATTTAATAATACTTCATTTAATTTTCTTCCCATCTTCCTTCATGTATCTTTTGATATGTGGAAGTTATACTTGACGAGCACTAATTTATGATCCCAATCACGCATTCTCTCGGGAAAACTCGGCAAATTCATCACGTGGTACCTAAATCTATATCTGAGCAGTAATATAATTTGATAACTCCCGGTGTAATCTACGTTTTTATCCTTTTCTGTGGTTGTTCTTAAATGTTAAAACACAATTTAAAATGATTCTTCTTATCGATTCCCCCTCCCTGAATTCCTATATGTCTCCGCATTCCGCTTACAGTCGACAAGTATTCTAGGAAAACGTGGTTGCTCAATAGAAATATATTACCAACATGCAGGGATACCAACTCCCATGTATTCCCATCTCTGTAATTCTCATCCCTCAATCCCACAATCCGCGTGATCAATACAGTTTTGTGGAACCCAATTAACGTCTTGATAATAATTACTAGTTGAAAAAATATCCTTTAGAAAACTTCTTAAAGCTCGTGACAATATATTCCAATCTTTGATGGGATTTCATGCATCATTTACGTAGTGTTAAATTCTCACGGCTATTTACGGCGGCAGAGGCTAAGTAACCAAATATTTAAAACGCGTCAAATAAAAATTTTTCGCTCATTTATTCGGCAAGCATTGAATGTCCTTGAGGATAAAAACTTGTCCTCGTATTCTCTCTCTCTTTGAAAGCTTCCGTAAGTTGGTATGTCCTTAAATGTCACTTCGATGCCGCAACTTTTCACATCTTTTTGGTCACTCATGTCTTGCGAGGAGTTTAATTCGTTGTCCCGCTCCATGAGTACATAAATAAGAAGGCGAGTTTCGTGATTTAAGTCCGATTCGTCTGGCACACTGGCGCATTATGAAAACCTCTAATGGGAGGGACTTTTTTTATATGTAAACAGAAGTACTTGTATAACCTTTTTTTTCCCACACTTTAATACGAAAATCATTTTAAGTTCAAAAGTAATCTGTCCAATTTAGGGACCGCAAGGCATCCAACATTAGATGATTTAATGCTCGGGAAGACAGTAGGTATGTACAGGGTTCGTCCGGAAAATAAGTGTACTAAGCTCAGGAAAAAAAAATTATTACACTTTTACATATCTTAAGCTAATATTCCTCAAAATAGGACCCTTGTGAGTCGATACACTTGTTCCAGCGGCGTTCCCATTCCTGGAACGCTCCCGCGAAGGCATCATCGGGAACCTCTCGAAGACACGTCGTCACGGCCTCTTTGACGTCGTCCTAAGTCCCGTATCGCGTTCCTTTCAAACTCCTCTTTATCTTCGGGAACAGAAACGTTCTCTAAAAATGTGGATCATTTTTGCAGTGATCCGCAAGTTGTGTCGCGATTTCCAAACGATTGAGTATTTGATCATCACTGAGCACTTTCGGCACCAACTTTGCACAAATTTTTCGCATCTGTAATTGGTCCCTAATAATCTCGTGCACTATTGTTTTGGCACATTACACTGCTCTGCTATCATCCGAACATTAAGACGACGATCAGAGTTCAGTACATCGCGAACTTTTCGCACATTTTCGTCGGTGAGTGTCGTTGATGGGCGTCCAGGCCGTGGTTCGTCGTCGACCTCTTCTCTGCCCTCCACGAACATCTTGTGCCACCGAAAGATCATGTTTCTGGACATGGCTGACTCCCCGTAAGCCTGGTTAATCATACCGATAGTTTCGGTAGACGATTTCCCAAGCTTTACCGCAATTTTGATGGAATAACGCTGCTCCAAAAACTTCGGCATCGCGTTCCGTGACGTGGGTCGAGCGTGGAGGTTCGCGTTAACAGAGCTCCTCACTACACCACAGCTCAGAGCCGACTGCCTTTTTCAGCGTCGCTTGCCAACATACCCCCCTCCAATTCTAGCCCGTCAGAGCGGTGCTGGGCGCGCCTGGAGCGGCGGGAAAAAATCAGTACAATTATTTTCCGGACGAACCATGTATTTGAAAGCAGTGTTAGGGCATATGAGTAATGAAATCATTTTTAATTTTATTCGAGTCAAAAAATATTCTCCTGGGGGAGGGTGCGCCTTTCCCCCCCACCCTGTGGTGTAATTGGATACCTTCGTTCCTGGTTGAAGGAAGTCGTCGCACAGTCGGCTTCCGTTTCAATTGGCCGACGGCGTTGGTCACCGCTTTCGTATGTCGACGGAACGGAAGTCACACAATGGCGTTATCCCCCAAAGGGTTGGGCTGGAATGTTTCATCGGTACCGTCCACGCCCTTTCCCGCGTGCGTACCCGCAATGTCCAATGATTTGGTCGTCTACTCGGTTCGTCTGCTGTCTCGCTCTCCTGCGGACGGCTTTGAGTCTTGGTGAGACGAAAAAACGTGCCTTTCGTTCGAACGGTAGCCCATTGGACGGGCGCGCGGCTTTGCGTTCCGATTATCCCGCGCGGTGGAGAAATTGGAGGCTGCGGGCGTGTTGGAAGGTCCGCCTGCGAGTCTCTATCGAAATGGGCTCTACTGGCATCAACGTTCTTGTCGACTCATAAATAGTAGTCTTGTGGGTGGTGCGGAGTCATTATCAAATGGAGCCTTCCGCTGCTGTATCACTCTGACGCGCGTGGCAAGGATTTTCGAGATGGAGAAGAGATCCTTCCCCAAGCTGCGCTGCATGAGAGAGTGTGAAATCGTTCTCTTCCCTCGGAGCTCGTGTCCGAGATGGGTGACACGTGATGCGGGTGACGGCGTTTTCGTTGCGTGCCGGGGGAAAACTGTGGAAGAAAATTTCAACTGCGTATTAAACTTTTTATCAGTGAAAAAATGTCAAGCAAACCCTTCGCCAGTGTTGGCAGTTCGCTCCTCCTGGATAGCACTTGGGTACTGGAAATTTGCTCTCATGTCATCACAATCGTGTAAAAAATATAGTAAGTCTCAAGTCACCCCAAGGAAATGTGGAGGGGGAATTTGGAGCAGCAACCATTATAAACACGAATATTACTCCATGCATGCTCATGTACAATATACATTTTCTCATATACACAAACATGCTCATATGTCTATGTACGTCATGCGCAATTACGTCCCCACTCAGCGAATTGTTTCCCAGATTTATCACAGTTTTCTTTCCCGGCGTATATATTTTCTTTAAAGCTCGTCTAATTTCAGTTTTCCATCAAAGGCTATTGAAAAAGTGTCATAGCGCAGATTTATATGCTGACGTAGCTACTGTTTAAGTGGAACAGGTAATACCTCTACTCCAATCTCACTTCTGATCATGCATCGTCACGAAGGCTAATGATTTAATATGTGAATTTCATACTAAATTATTGCCACCTGCGTATTTCTCCTCCTCCTGGGAAATTTTTCAGAACGACGCATATCTTCGTTGTTTTTAAGTCGTAATTTATATACATATTTAATATATCTAGCCCAAGAGATGCAGTAGCTATTGGCGTGTAAAACGAGGTCGATTCACTCTTGTCTGAAAAGTTTTTCCTTTTTGAATATTGTCTCGCACTAATTGTTGGTCAGAATGGATCTGAAAGCACCCTATTCTAAATATGGTTTGGGAATATTTTGATCTTTTTTTAGCAAATCGCGTATCATTTAGCTGAATTGGAAAATGACGACGTTAATGTGTTCTGCAATGATATAAACAAAATGAAAAGGGATTAAAAAAGTTTATTATTAATTGTTTTGAGGAATTGATTATTGCTGTTGAAATATTATCCGAATTATTGGATTTTTATATCTAAAGACGTTAAACTTAGGAAATTCTTGCAGCTGATTCGATCGCAGGAATCGAATCATAAAAATTTCCAAGGGCTTAATAAAGGTATTTTCGTTAACATTGCCAAGGGGAACTCATCCGCAAATTGCGACTGCAAAGAAATGTTCCCCGCGTATAACTAATCGAGCATCCTTATGTCAGCAAGTTGACTACGCCTATACTGTGTAGGTTTCAAAGAACGATTTTAAACAATGCTCCCTCTTAAAAACATATAAAATTACGTCAGAATGTATTAGATTAGCGTATTTTTTCTGCAACTGCTTCTGACGGCAAATTACGACTCCGTTCCTCAATGAGTCGTCCCGTGTATATAATGATAAGGCTCATAATCTGGTCAGGTCTATCTCTTAGTATTTTCTTTTACAAGGAGTATTTTGAAGATTCGCAATATTTCGGAAACGAATAAGCCAATTTGAGTAGCGTCCTTCTGGCGACGGAAAACCTTCGATGCGGCCTCAGAAAACTCATGAACCTCAGAAAAGGTTCATGTCACGCGCTCAGTATCCCATTCGCGATTGAAGGTTAACGTGAACATTCACTGTGGGTAATAAATACGTTCGTCGCTCTTTTTCATACTCATTTTAGTTTTATTACACCGTGTACTTAATGCGTTTCGGTCATGTTTCCCAAATGGGATGACGGCTTGAGTGAGTGTTTGATATTGGGAATTCATATTGTAAACTTTTGTTTAGTACTTGTAATTTTACGGTAGCCCGTTTTCCACCAAATGCATAAAAATGTGTAAGTACGTTTTATACACAGAATGGTTTGAGGCGTCACTTTGTGGAAGCGATTCATAACGGAAAAAGAAAATACTTAGTTCTTCTACACAAATTTAATTACACACGACCTAGGTTTCGACTTACAAAGTCCTCATCAGGTAAAGAAACAGAATCTTTTCTTTACCTGATGATGACTTTGTAAGTCGAAACCTAGGTCGTATGTAATAAAATTTGTGTGGCAGAACTAAGTATTTTCTTTTCCGTTACGTTTTATACGTTAGAGGGTTGTGCTCTAACCTTCCCGCCACACGCTCTTGCGGCACTTTTCTGGGTATTTTGTGGATTTATAAATGAAATGCGTCTCTACAGAATCTGTCCTGTAGTATTTCAGTGAAGTTTCTGGCAGCTGAGGTTTTTTGAGTCATTTAGGGTGAGGTGGGTTTAGGGCGGCAGATGATCCAAGGGAGGGGATATCCCTCCCACTTCGAGATTGTTTTTGACTCTTGTAAAATTGAAAATAAAAATTCCCTGTATGCCTGAAACGTATTTTGAATAAATGATGTCCGCGAGGAATGAAATTGAGCACTGTGGAGTTGTAGTATCCAGATCAATGCGATTCATTTCAAATTTAACAAGCTTTTCAAGTTATTTTGGAGGAAAAAGAGCAAATATATGCTTATAGCAAAAAAATACTTGTTTCCCGTGTTTTCTAATCTGCTGTGGAAAGAGCAGATTAGACACAGCCGAGAACAAGTTTAACATATTTCTAAGGTCAATCAATGTTTTTGTATGTCGAAGGTTTTTTATATGAGAAATGAAAGAAAAGAGAGCTTGAGGAATCCTAATGTGATTCTTTAAATGTACTAAATGGGATAACACATTTGTTTTCATCCCCTCCAATGGGATGTGTGTTCCACTACATATTGGTGGAAAACAACCGCGTCTGTTTAATTAAACGTGAACATAATCCAATAACATAACATCTCTGAGGTCTTCCTTCACAACCTAATCTGTAAACCAAGTTAAGGAACGGGAATAACTGTGGCGCTTGTGAAAATTTGAGTAACTCCAAAGAACCTGCATCTTGCCACTCAGTAGTTCCGTGCTTTGGTTTTTCGGCGCTAAGTCTTCAAACGTTACGCGAGGGTATAACTTAAGTAACAGTAAAATTTAAAAGTAAGGGATTTTTTATTCAGTATTATTGCTGCATTCACCAGTCGTCACAGAAATTCTCCTCGGTGATGGTATATGCAATGTGCTCAAATAAATATCGACGACTATCTTCGTGAATCTTTGTCAGTAATATCCTGATATGTTTATGTTGATGCGTATGTAACATTTAAAAAATCCCCAAATGTTGTTACTTTAATTAGGTCATAAAATAAACTTGTCTGATAGTAGAAATGGATTAGATCTCAGGGCATGTGGCAAAGAGCATTAGAAAGGGAAAAATTGAGGATTGCTGTCAGCCAGTCTTCGAATTAAAGGAATGATGAGCAGTGCTACCACACTTGTTGTATTGAAAAATATAATGTATTGAAATATAATAAGTGTTCGATGCAATGAATAGAATATTAAAAATCGGAAAAATTAGTGTTACCACACTAGATGTCAATTTTTCTAGCAGCATAGCCGGGAGAAACTCCATTGAGGCCTTAAAATAGCCTCTTAGAGTTTCGGTGAAGTCTTTCTTTAAAACGGATGCCCGGGTAAATGAAAAGAATGGTGAAACCATATGGTTTTCTGCCGTTATGTGGTAGTCCGTTTGATTGGCCTATAAACGCCGCAACTTTTAATAGGACAATCAATCGATCAGGAAAGCTTTAAGGGTGCAGCTGGCGGATAGAATGCTCGACTCTCCCGTCTTGGCCTTCGCAGGCATGTCTGCGATCGAATTGGGGGGATGTGGATGGGGGCAAGTGTCGAGCATTGGTGTCCCATAAACCGGTGGTCTTAACATATCGAGGGTCTGGCACTGACGGGGTTTTATTTGTTCCCCAAAGCGTGGGGAAGGTCTCAGATCTCTTGCCATGCATGTCTGTATCGAGATAAGATTCATTCACATCGGTGTGAAATTTCCCTTCGTTTGGCGTCACGTCCTTGAAAAAAAAACACGTAAATAAATATAGCTGGTGGCAATTGGCTCAATTAGGAAGATGAAGGAAAGAAATAAGAGATGGAAGACGTCTTTATCGGCTATTGTTGCCAGTTATCAGTCGTCATAGCATAAGGAATCCAGTGAGCGCGCTCACAAAAATAATTGCGAGTTCAATTTTAAAACTTACCATTCCCTTCGAGTTAATTTCATCAGTTCTGTTATCCGCTTGAAATCACAATGGCACCCACCTGCAGTTATTATAAGAGGGTTAGCATGACTGTGAAAATAGGGGGAAGATTTTTATGTGCTCACCCATTCTCTTCATTTGTTCAAAGTCCTCCAAACGACTCAAGTCGGAATGTATTACTCTTGGATCTAGTTTCGAGGCAATAAAGTTTGTGTGTTTCCGTCCGTGCTGTGAGGCATCCTTGTCAACTATTCTCGTTTTATTTGCAGAAATCCCTTTCCCTTTAGCCGGAGACCTCTCGAGAAAAACACCTCGCCTCCCCTATTGATTTAGCATTGGAAATCCTTCAAGCATCCCCCCCCCCACCTCCCGTGTTTTTACTGCATCTCGTCCCGTGCTCCACTCTCTCCGCTCCTTGAATGGGAAACCCTTCGTCCTCGAGGGCTCATTCGATTCAAGCCACGTGGTCCTAAGCAGGACTGCCAACATTTCACGCTTGTAATACGTTCCCAAAAAAAAGACATTGTTTTAGGTGGAAGGCAACCTTTTTTTATGGCAGGGAAAGGGTTGGAGAGGGTACTTATTGCTCCAACTTGCCCCTTGTTCTCTCTTGGAATGTGCCCCTAAACTTTTTCCGTGTGTACGTGTCTGAAATATCCCCGCGGATCATTCTT
The DNA here is from genome assembly GCA_037158775.1 of Hetaerina titia. NCBI lineage: Eukaryota > Metazoa > Arthropoda > Insecta > Odonata > Calopterygidae > Hetaerina > Hetaerina titia. The sequence goes on along the minus strand of CM073774.1, from coordinate 47,521,772 downwards.
ATTTTAAATGAAATGATATTTTAAGATTTATGAGTTACATCCGTCCTCCTCGATCTGAATGGTATCCGGCCAATTTTCTGATTGGGATGTTTTAATGAATGCTAAGAAAGGCGAGTTTTGAGAATGATCGAGGTGAAATGTGAAGAGTTTGACAGATGTTTTTCTTTGTTTATTTTCATTTGTGTGTTGTTCATTGTCTTTTGGAAAATATGAATGCGTCAATGATTTGAATGCTGCTAAGTTCTCTTTTTACATGATGTTTAAATGTATTCGTCTGAATGTATTACATTCCTCAAGGTTTACTTCAAATACTTATTAAACACGTATAAGCAAAAATTCTTGTATAGATAATAGAACCACAGCAATTCCACTATTAAGATTTATTTCCGACCATGGCTTTGCCACTTTATGGCATTATCAGGTGTTGATGATGACCCCTGATGATGCCGCACAGTGGCGAAACTATATTCGGAAATAAATATTAACTGTAGAAATGCTGTGTTTCTATTATATATCCAATGGAGAAATTCCACAGAGTAACGGCGAAAACGGTGGGCAAAACATTTTTATCAATCTCTTAGACTGGGGTAAAGACAGGCTATTCAAGTTGAGAGTTAATTATTGTTCCCATGAATCACTAAAATGTCATATACGTGCTCATTTTCCAAGTATAAAGACCTTCAAGCTCATTTCCAAAGGATAGTTTATGGAGTGTGTATCAAGGTCATTTAGGACAGTTCGTGACAATTAAAATGGTAGGTTTTAAATAAATTCATGTTAACTGCAGGAAAATTCGTGAATTTAATTTTGCAGTGTTACTCGATGATGGGTACACAAATGCCAAAAGTTTCACAATGAAGAATTTATGATGTTAGACTGAAACCATGTCACTATCTTTCGCTTCGCAACTTATTTTAAACTGTTTTTTTTTTGTTGTTTGTTGTGGAACAGTTGTCTTTCTCGTCTGGAAAAAAATGTGAAGAAGTTCAGCTTGACAGATAATTACGCATCATAATAAGTAAAAAAATTCAATCAAATTTTATAATTAAAAAAAACAATCACTTGTTAGTAAGCAAAAATTCTTGTTGTTAATATATTTTTCTCGTAAACTGAACCTTTCGAAGAACAAAACAATATCTTGGTTGCGCAAAGTTACCGACGTCCACTGTTCGATTTTCGGGTCTGCGCTTAGAAAGTTGACGAGAGATCAGTGAACAATTATTCATTCAGTCTCATATTCTAATTTCATCGGTTTTAAAACTTTTTCGCAACCAAGACGGATAAGAAGCAATACCGGGGCGTGATTGGCTAATTCGGTCGTGGAATCCACCCTACTCGCGGTGCACGGGCCAAAAATAGGGAAACTCCCATGCCGTAGGTATTCGGTGGGGTTGGCAACACTAGTCCTCAAGTCTTTCTGACTTCGCATCCTCCCACGTACTCGCTTCCCGCCCTCCCACCCTTCTACTCACTCCCCCAACCCCGTTTCCCCCTCCTGTTTGTTCCCCCACCCACCCAATCCCCTCCCGCTGCTCTTCCCCCCCCCACACTTTTAACTCCCGCTCTCCTCCCCCACCGAGTCCAGTTTCTTCCCCTCCGCCCCTCCTTGTCCGTGATGCATGAAAAAACTTTACCACCACCCCGCGACTAAGCGCACAACACAACCACTCTCTCACACAGTCCCGATCACACACTTTCCGCCACGAAGTCCTCGCCAGTCTCTTCCGAGGCTCTGCCGCGACGACTTGCCCCGTGCTCTCTCCCTCCTGGGAAGAGCTTTTTTTCCCCTATCCCGTTCTGCTTTGTCCCTCTCGCCTCCCCTCCGGGAGCCCCGGTTCTTTCCCGGCTCGGTTCTCTGCCCCACGCGGTCTCCTTCGTGGAGTCCCGGTGAAGAGAACTCTTCCTCTGCGGCGGCGACTACCGCTCATCCCTGGGCACGTGTTTCCGGACCTGCCGCGATCACTTTCGGCGTCCTCAGCTGCTGGTGTCGGCGCTGCCTCACAGCCGCCCTTCCTGGCGTTCCCAGTCGCGGTCGTTGGAGGGTCGTCTTACCGCAGCCGTCCTCGACCTACGTCTGTTGAAACTGGCCTGGAGATAGTGTGTCGTTTTTGCTGAAACGCCTTAACACCACCATCTGCAGCTTCCTTTTTCTTTACTGGGCGTATTTTTTTGTGATAGTCCTACCGAATCACGCCTAGTCAAAAGATGCCGCTACCATATGGTTTTTAGTGGACTTTTGTGCTTGTGACAATTTTTGTGGTAGGCTCACATGTTCCAAGACAATTCTGACCGATTTCGTTGCTGTTTAAGTTCTTGTCAGTTCCAGTGAGTGTTCATCCCGTTTTGTTTCTTGCTAATCCATTAGTCACCGCCTAACTCAAACGCTCTGCTGGTCACAGACATATTACAACACTAGCCGAAAGCGGGTGATGTAGCGGTTGCCTTAGCTGACATCTGTTGTTACCGTTACTGCTTTCAAGCCGAAACTCTTACCAAAAGCCATCTGCTGTCGCGAGAGGGTTAACGTTCTCCCATCGTGTCGCCCTGTAAGTTGCTGATTCTCTGGCAACACCTGACACCGCTGCAATTCCAGCAAACTTTGGGAAACCTCTCGCTTTCATCCTCGTCAGCGAGCCCTTCTGCGTTTGCCACCATGGCCCTGCGGTCCGTGTCCGCTCTCCTGGCCTCCCTCGTCCTTGTGTCCCTCAGTATCACCCTCCTGTTCCGGAGCCTCCCGTTCCCGATTATGGCCTCCTCGTCCTCTGCGTCAGACCGCGTCTCACGGTCCGAGGGAGGCTCGCCTTCGGTGGAGACGTCCACGGCCACGCCGCCCGGCGTAGGGTTCGTGCCCACCCTTCTCCCGGGGTTGGCGGATCCGGAGAAAAGGGATAAGATCAAGGAGGTAAGAACGTACGATCCGTTTCCTGTTCGTCTCCCCAACTGCTTTCCCCCTCATTTGGATTTTTTTATGCAAGCGGATGTCGCTCTTGGGTGCAATTCGCGGGAAGAGTACGGCGATGATAAGCCGGTTTCACAATGCGAAATATAGACGGGAGTTATTTGGCGTCAATTCTGCTGGAATTCAGTAGCAAGTTGAAGAGGAGCAGCGCGCAGTAATTTTGTCCCTGGATATATCTATAATGCACAAGATTGAAGTCACTCGACTCTCCTCCACTTAGAGATTTATGTGAATTTTCGTACTAATGCAATCCTGAACGTTTTCATTATGTTTGCGCAAAACATATCTCACTTCACAATGAGCGTTGAGATTATGAAACTATCCTTTATGCGAATCATCCTTTGGAGTGAAACTAGTTATCGTTGAAGAAACTTAATAACCCGCTTGCCTCCTCTATATTTAAATTCATATTGCGCAATAAAGTTTGATATTTTTTTTGCGAAGCTACCTGTCATCGTAAGACAAAGGGCAAAGTTGCAATTAAAAGTTATGAATAGCAAGGGTTTGTAGTTTGCCTAAGATATCGGACACCTTGGCCGCGATGGTAATCCCTAGATCACGTAAGACATATTGACGTGTTACTATTCATATCGGATTAACTAAACCCGCAATTCTCCATTGATAAGCATTAACTAGGATTAAATACCAAACAGTTGCAGAAAAAGGTAAAGGTTTTATTTTGAATGGTTAATAGCTGAACGTATTTTTAATGATATTTGTTTCACAACGCGTTTTGGCTTCACTTAACCATACTCATGTTCAACCTGAGACTCAGCGAAGCCGAAATGTATTTCATTTTAAAAGCGGAATAGTGTCTTCGAAACGGAAAGTTATTTGCCTTTCAAAATGGATATCTTTGATCTTGTTTTTCATTTGAACTGGTAACATATGGAGATCAATTGGTCAAAGTTGATGTCCTACGAGAATTCCCAGACTAAATATATTTAAAGCAAATGTGAGGTAAGAAGTACAAATTTGGAAGAAATCAAGAGGAATTCTCTGTTTACATGCGTAAAAAAACATTTTGCCCTGAAATTATCTGTATATACTATGCCCCCTTTTGTACCGGCCGCGAACGGAGTATTTGGTTATGTCCAGTGTTGAATTTTTTTAAAATTTCATACCTACCCTCTGGTTTACATAACAATGGATTACCTCCAGCTTTATGTAGGGAACTAAGCAAAGTAATATAAGTGAATACTAGTGAATAAAATTCGATTTTTCTGAAAACTTCTACTGGCCGATCACGTTGTCCTCTCTCTTGCTTGTTTCGTAAATACTATGGGCGTTAGTGTTTGATAAGTCTTTCCGGATTAATATTAGATAAAAAATTTCGTAATTAGGGCTGCAAGTTCAACGCGCACGTTCGTGAGCGAGATCAAGACGGCAACTCAGCATTTCCACTTCCTCCAGGAAAAATATGGGCTGTTGATAAGCTTTAATGTTTGCGTGATTAGACTCGTTGAGAGACATGGTTCAGCTGCCGGATAAATAAGCTCTATTCCTGAGTAAGCAAGCTCAAATATATCCTTATTGTTTGCCGGTTAACTTAGGTTTTGGATGTCACTAATGGAATATTGCTGAGTTTCAAAGCCCCCGCCTAACAAGACGCACTCCGAAACTCTTCACCACAATAAACACTTCTAGAAAACCGCGTATATTTTATATCCCTTCATTCCGTCCAGCATGCGTATTCTCTTCAAATGGTTAAAATGGAAGAAGAGGCCATTAGGTCTCAATTTCGCCCAAATAAAGACCTATCTGTCGCTTCATCCCCGTACCTCGCCTGCATAACGTTCCCCGCTCGTGTTTCCGCATCGTACAAAACCACGTTTCATGTCGAAGTCTTCACTGCTCTTTCCTTAACATCCTTGACACAACTAACTCACTTCTTCATTTCCCCAACTACCAGCTTGTTCCAAAACACTAATGGTATGTAATTTATATTAAACTAATTATGTTCATTCAGATGATGCTACTGTTAAAAATGATTTGTGTGGATTTGTGTGAAGTCATATATTCTTTGTATTCGTACGAGGTACTCGTATTAAGGTTTCATTGGAAGAATAATTCATTTTTCTCGTTGATAAGTGACATTAAACTTGGATTTTAAGAAGCTAATTAATCTATTAGTGATCTAACTCTTTTTCTCAGAACTGACTCTGTGAAAGAAAAACGTTTGCTCATTTTCAGTTTCTTTCATTGAACTTACAGGTATTATGCGCCCACCCGAGAATCATATGTTCGTCAGTCATCATCAATCATTATCACGTACAAGGGTGGTCTGAAAGGTTTCCGACCTAATAAAGGTACAAGACATTTTTTCTGAAATTTTCTGAGTCGGATACTTTTCATTTCTCTATCGTGTCCTTGAGTAATCCTGGAACTAAGTGACCATGTGATTTCCTTCGACTTTAACAGTTATCAATGGTGTAGATCCATTTAAGAAATGTCGGAAATGTTTTCTTCATGAATCACCGGGATTCATTTTGAAAATGAATTCCTTAGCAGTAAGTAATAATCATTTGCAACATTTGGAAATAATAATTGATGCTCATGATGATGAATGATGAGCTCTGTATCATTTCAAAGCTGCTAATGCACTTTTATTCAGCTTTTATTTTAATATTCTGCGTACTCCTCATCTCTACATCTTGTATGCGGCATATTCTATAATCGCCTACTTTCAGGTCATTTTCACATAATGACTGCCAACCACAGATGAGAATGCACTTCCGGCGAAGTGATTAGATTGTATGGTCCATCTTGTTGTCAGTGGTCATGAGGTCTGTAATTTTTGTTTTATCCCTTGGTCATTGGTGACGATTTCCGTATTGTTCATATTTAAACGACCTGAGAGTGTTAACTTTGAAATTCGCATTATTTATTGCGTATCTTGCATTGTGATTTACATTCGACTTAAGCATTCTCTCCATCCTCCTGTCTGTGCCTCGATTTCAATAAGAGATCGCGGGTATTTTCGTAATTATTCGAACGATAAAACGTGTTTATTATTAGTAACCGAATTGATCTAATTGAATTTACGTTTGCGATTTCAATCCGACCCAACCAAAGTCAATTTCGCTTTCTGATGTTTCGTTTTTGATTAGTTCGGCGTAATTTATTCTTGTTGTTTTTGGTTGGGCTTACCATTCAGGACCGAAATTAGCCACTTGACATATTTCAGGGGATATATTTGCTTCCAACTTCGTATGAGAAGACTGTTCCGAAGTAATTTCATTTTATCCATCGGTCGTTATTATTTCCCTTGCTAATCGTTCGATTTCAGTGGGTGATTTCAAGATCAGTCTGATTTCGATACGATACGCGAGCTAATGTTAGCTGGCGTTCCGGAGACTATGAATTTATATAACTGCTACTGATATTTTCAAGGACGGGAGTTCGATGGCCCACTGTGCTGGTGAATAGACCTCGAAAGTTTCAGATCAGTCCTCAGGATAAAGATTATAATGGTAATTCGTGGCTTTGGTGGAGACAACCTACAGGTCTGACTTCATTTTCGCCGCCTGTGGTAGGGAGGGAAGTTGATAATTCTTCACATTTTACCTATGCGTGCCATACTCCGCGAGCCCCCCGCAAGCACGAGGAGGAGGTGTTGGAACACCAGCCATTATTACGTGCGTGAAGAATCTTGAAAATGGAAGAATGATATTAATTTTTTAGTTCATCATCCTTGGGCTCTGGTTGCGTATGGATGATGGATGAATTTATTTATACCGATTGCATGTATCTCTCTATTTTTTTCACGAACGTTAGACCTCTCCAGGAGTTAGGAGTGTAAGACCTTCATTATTTCGTCGACGTCGCAAAATATGGGGCGATTGATACCTACACTGCAATTTGAATGCACCCTTGAAGTCTTCTCTTCTCCCGAGGCTTACACATCATGCTTCATAGTAATCGTTTCGTTGTATTCTCTCATGGTATTTTTTTCCCGCGAATCGCGGTTTTTCTCGGTAGTCCGCTCAATTTCCTTATTTTTTTCTTGACTCCGCGACGCACGCAGTTCATTCAGCGTGGGGTTTAACTGTGGAGTGAGGAATAGCATGTTTATCTCACCTTTTTCATCGTTAAAATTGCTAACCTCTAAGTGCTTCTCAAATGTAGTTTCTTATGGTGGCACCTCAGCTACTACGTATATTTGAAGAAGTCTAGGTTGGGCTAGATGTGTTGTTGAGACCAATCGGTTAGGGGAGGAGTAGGATTGTTACGTGTGAGAAAGAAGTGATTGACGACTATAAATAATATCCGCTCATTGATAACATGGATTACATATCAATATTTTGCTGGTGTAAGCTTTTACAACGCCACCAAAAAAACAACCTCTCACGACTCTGGTTGCAATGGATGATAATCAACTTCAGGTTGAGCACTCGGCTGGACATAGATGGATCCGGGTTCGAAACCCGGTCAAGGCGAATGATTTTACCCTCTGCAATTATTTTATTGTAACGCGTATTAGTGGATGATTCCGTCAAAAAGATACTGTCGCGGAATTTCCCGCAGTTTCTTGTAATTTGTCAGGAGAGAGGAGTGTTGGGAGCCATCCAAAGAAGACAGGAAAGGTGGATGTAGAGCGTTTTGATTGGCGATGGGGCGCTGAAGAATGAGACGAAGTGAGGACGTTAGTCAAAGGAATAAGGGGAAGGAAAAGAACGGGCATGTTGGGAGAAATGATGGGAGGAAGGAAATAATTGAATAGTGGTGTAATGTTGTTACGGTTCAGGTGTTGTTTTGTTAGGTGAGTATATGCTGAAAAAACTCTGAATAAGCCAAAAAATAATAAAATCAACGATGGGCGTTGAATCAGTTCCTAATTAAGGAAAAGGTTGAGGTTACTATTTTACGTTTTTCACTTCATCATTTTTCTAAGGTTGAATTAACACGCAGAATAATATATAGTATAGAAGCAGTTTTTGATTGCACATTTCGTTTTGGTTAATTCTGATATTGACAGAGAACATCTATCTCTATGATATGAATTTTCATTTCCCAAATCTCGCGGATACGCATAAAACTACCGCATGCCACCATTGGGTTACGGTTGGTGGATTGACCTCCTTGATCTAGAGATTTCTTCGAAGTAAGCGATAGTGCTCGTTGAATAAGCAGTCAATATACAATGAGCGGTGGAACGTAGGGAGTACATGGTATATCCTTGGGGTGAAATAGGCCTATCGAATGGTGGAGAATCCTGTGTGAAGATGCCTTGGCTTGGAACCAAGGAGACTGCCGGTGAATATTCCTCCATTAGCCTGAAGGGAAAGGTTACATTTATTCATTTGTGTGAAGTTAAAGACTTACGTTACGTGTAGTGCAGCGATTAGGACATCAGCGGTAAGCTAGCGAGCCAGGCAATCTGCCTAGCAGCTCTACAAATAGAAATACAAGTACGTATGTTGATATGAAGAGGTTAACGATTAGGAAAAATGATTGGCGCGCTGAATCAAACCAGTCTTATGGTTGATACCGACGAGGATGGTAAACGATGAAGTCAACATTTTTAGGGCTCTCATTTATTGCAGCCCGCCAATTTGTCATTTGAAATTTTATGTACTTAAATATGCTTGCAAAATGTTAATATCACTTGATTCCAGGAAATTATTTTCCAGATAAAAATCATATTCAACAATTTTCTCACCCTTTACAAAATAGAAAGTACAAAATTCAATACGAAATACTTACAACAGGCACTTCTTTATCAATTTACATAAATCGTGAATTTTCTGGTACTTACTCCCTCTAGTGGTGTTGCTCTTTGTTTCTGGTCCACCAATCCCTGAAGGAAAAGTTCTGTTGTGAACCGTACACGGAAGGAATTTTTCCAATATATACATATTAAGAAAAATTGGGAAAATTTGAAACATGTAGTGAGAGAAATTAGTGGTGAATACTAGCGGTGCCGAAAAGTTATTTGATGATATCGGATCCATGGATGTTTATTTCCTCTCATTAAATTTGGCCTCGAAAGTAATGCGTCCTCGCAGTTACGGAACCAATTCTTTTTATGCCTACCCCCTCCTTTTTTCTTAAGAAAAATAGGTAAATTTCCTTCTCCAAAAGAAATACTTTCAGATCTCATGCATTTTGCTCACATTTATTTTGCAAAGATTGATATATTTCAATGGAATATATATCGTAAACACACTGGCCTTCAAATGTCTTGCTCAAATGTAGCAGATTACTTAGCCAACAAATGGCGAACTTCTTCAAAACTTTCTAATTCTTCCCAAGTGGTCTCGCTCCAGTGGTTTTAAAACCAAATATCGATGGAATTAAATTCTACTGCCCGCTAAATTTTTGCGAACTATCAGTAGAAATAGACACAATTCACTAACGCACTATATACAACACACTCCTAACGCAATACAATTCGCGGACAGGAAGGACGACTCATTGGGAATCATGGGGAAACGATGTCACGACCAATATGCTGCTGGTAGCGGAGTCTTAACCAATCAGAGCGAAATGGTAAAATCAACAATTTTAAAATGTTTTATGGACGTTGTTAGCTATTCATTTTACTCATTCATGTATGTAGCATAAACCATTAAAAGTCAGCCAATTCTGAATTATTGAGCAGTAGTCTTTCAGTAACAATTTCCCCTCTTGCCTCTGCCTACTGCAGATTCGAGAAAGAAAATGCCATCTACAGAGTAGTCATGAATGGGGGAAGAAAGTTTTTTTTTATCTTGCGAGCGTTTTTATGGTTTTAGTGTTGGGTCAAGTATTGGAAAGCTTATGTCCCAGAGAACCACGCCATCTGCATATAATAAAAGCCAAATTGAGTGCGCCGTCGAATTTTGTAGTTAGGTTCCTACTTGAGAAATTTCTAATGTCGTGCTACTCCGAAAGTTTGTTTCGTTATTATATAGCAACACATTGTTTGTTTTGAATCACTATCAATAAATGGAGGATCAGCGAGTGGATTTCAGCTGCTTTGGTGGCGGTGTAAATATAAGATAAATCTGTAAAAACGACCTGGCATTCGTATTTCCTGGAAGCTAATAAAAGCCAGTGAGAGCGAGAGTAGTAAAAGCCGAATTTTTATTATTGGGGTGACTCCTAAAATTGCATACGGCTTTGATGTTTCTTTTTTTTAAATTTTATAGGCAAAACATAGTTTATTTGTTTTGATCGAATATCAGTGTGTGAGTTTCGATTTCTTTGGTGGTGGTAAAAAGAATATAAATCTGGTACAAGTCCCGAGCATTCTTATCTTCTGAAAGTTGTAAGATTTCTGGAATATAGTAACTTTTTTCGGTTGACCGCCAGTGTGTCTTTTGCTGAGCCATCTTAAGTCTTACCTCTGGTCAGAATGCTTCCGCGGACAAAAAAAAACGATATTCTTCGATCCACCGCAGGTTTGAACAATCCGGATAGAACGAATCGTGCTTCGGTATTCTCGGTCATGCTGATAAATTTTCCGCGACCTTCGCACGCTCGTAAATATGTCAAAAACCATTTTGGCGTCTCGGAGTTGGCGCATTATGCGGGACTCCTTCCTTTTTTTTCTTTTATAGTGAATTTCTGATCATTGGCGTGGCGATGCCCCTCGTTCACCAGCACCATCTTAAGAAATCAAGAAATGCCATTCCACGACGCTCCTTCGTGGCGTGAACCGTTTTGCACGCACTTGGCCGACTAAGCTCGTGACAGATGCGGGATAGGTTTCCTCCATTTAGGCTTGCACGAGAACTGCAACCGTTCTTTGCCACCGCGTGGGTTTTCGGATTTGAAAGGCCCCTGGCATAGGCACCACCGTGCAGAAAACTGTCGCTCCATAACAGTGCATTTTTATTGTAATAGTACATGTGCGTAAATTGTACGTTACTCAACTCCCTTTCCAAAAAATATTATGTCTGTTGAGGGGCAAGCAATCAGCTAAGCGGAAAAATTTTCATTCGAACCGCAGCTCTTTTATCACGTGTCTAATGTTATTGGACCGATATACTGAATGTCATTCTACATCTACTTAACACCCCGCAATTCGCCGCAAGGGAGTGTGGCGAGGGTTGTTAGGTCATCCCCCTAAAAGAGAACAAAACCACATGCAAAATCAACATATCCTTGCAAATTTACACCTGCAGTGACGTATAAATTAATGCATAAACCCTTTCAACTTGCAAGCATTCAAATACATGTACTACCAACGAACGAACACATGCGCCTTAGGATGTAGTAAAATTTATCCAATAGTCACCATATGTGGAACACATATCATATCCGGATTTTACCGATCTAAACAAGTTGATATAAGGATAAAATAACAGTTTCCCTCGACTCTACAATCTACTATCTCGTCTTTAATTAATGAATATCGATGTATTAGCGATACTGGTCAAGGTAGGGTTTTGATGTACTATTTGATTAAACGCTGATGCAATTTTATGCTTCCCTTTACGTGACATTAAAAAAATGTTACAACGGACCGTACAAAAGCATTTTTTAACGCTACTTACATTTTAAATCTTCATCTTCATTCTGTCCAAGGCTAATCTTTTCCTCTCTCTACCTCGCCCGTCCAACATTATCGCTCTCTCTCTCACAGTCTCCAACGGTCCATTCAATATGTCCCGTGTCCAATTTTCTTGGCTTCTTTGGATTTGAGTTTTGGAACAATTATTATAGGGTGGTGATTACCTCGACTTCCTTAGTGCTAGTCAAATATTTGGTGGTTGGATGTATTATTTTTTATCGCTGCAGGTAATGATGACATGAACGTGGTAGTATAAGGAGAAGGATGCATTAATAAAAGAGGTATTTACAAAAGGAGAAATGACGATAGGCACGCTGCGTAAAAGTGTGAAAATAATAAGTGATCACTTTGCAATGTACCGTAGCCCTGCGTGGATGCGATGTGTGAGAGTACGGAAGATGGAAAAAATAGTTGATTAGAGAGGGAGAGACAGGCTGAAGTTTTACAATTATGTAGGGTGGGTGAAGAGAGGTAGCTAGTTGGTGGGGAAAATCTGAAATCGGCAGAGAAAGTGGACGGCAGAAATATTGTAAGGCGGTGATCTACTGAAGGCCGCGATAGAAGGGAGAATACAGGGTAAGTGGGCTAAAGGAAGAAAATGAGTAATCTCACTAGACAGCATGGAGGCAGGTAGATGTTACGGAGTAATGAATTAGGAAATAATGTAGGGAAAACAGTGTTTTTTTCTCGTTATATGTAGGCAATAGTCTTATGAGGTCCGGGAAAAACTTGAAACTTATTCGGTAGAATACCCTAAATGAAGGCAATGAATCTGTAAAAAAAAACAATGTCTAGTGTGGAAATCTAGGAGAGAATTGTTGTAAGAGATGAAAGGGGAAAAATATTGAGTTGCGATGCCATCTCCAGCATGAAAGGGGGATGGTACCGAACAGGAAATTTCAACAGACTACGGACCAGAATGAATATGAATACGATTCACCTCCAGATGTCGATTTTGCGTTTGCGAAACTCTGACATGAGTCACACCTCGCGTGGCGGCAGCGGCCCTGGTCTCATAATGACACGAAAAATAAGGTCTTCCTCCGTTTTTCCGGGAAGGTGGAATTCATACGTAGTATTATCCTCGAATCTTTTGGACTTAAATCGCGGTCACTGGTAATTATTTCGTCATCCCTGCTATTCATGGTTTGGACTCACTTCCCTATTGAAAGGGTGCAGTCTCCGTGATCTGTAATGTATAATAAAGGTGCGAAGCGATACTTATTACAGTAATTGCCTCATGTCACGCATTGCCTCATTTATCCAACCCCTAAAGACTTTCATAAGCTGTTGAATTCTATTACCTGAATGGCATAATGTAGTCTCTCTGCATACCGTACCCTCTTCCTTTAACAATTGATACTACCGATGTAATTGTACCCTGTCTTTAATTCAGCTCTACTCTCCCTTTGAGCCATAACATAATTGGTCAATATAAAGTTTGGTTTAACGCATATCTCTGATCAACTCTCCGCCCTGTTGTCCTTTTGGTTTTTAATTGCGTTTTCATATTAACGCCTTCGGTTTACTAATTATTTATGACTTCTGCTGCAGGTTTTCTATAAGTTTACGTTTCTTTAATCTTCCGTCCTAATCCTTCGGCCCTGTAATGGGATTGCACACATCCTCTTGGGTAGTATGTAAGTTGGAACATAGGAGAGCATACGTATTCTTGGGGTTTATTCTTAATTGTGAGATGTTGTAGAGTTTAAGGCAGGATCACGCACGAATAATTATTGCAAGTTGAGAAGACCGCAGTTTTCCAATCGATATACACTGAATGAATAAGAATGTAATAAGAGAATTGTTAAATTCGTATAAAATTATATTAATAAGAATGAATGTAATACAAAAATTATTGAAAACGAAGAGATATGCTTGATATCATTTTTCATTTTCTCTTGATCTGATCAGTGCTTCTATTTGACAGTTATTTAACGGGGTTTTGAAATTCGCCCTATTTAGGCAGGATTAATACCGATCGCGCCAACTGTTACTCATCCATGTGAACTTTTTAAACACTTTTACGCGGCGAAATCATCTCTTTCCCTGCGTAAACCTTTGATTATCATAGCATCTACTCTAACCCTCAAGCCATTCTGAATGGCAATGTCATTCAACGTTTTCCCCACGTTCATGGCATTATTTCTTTTGGCAGTCATAAAATGTCATTTACCCCTCAACTTCTCCTGCATCCTCTCTTTACTCATATTGGGATTAAATTCGTTGGTATCTCTCCGCCCCTTAAAATAACTTTTGTGTGTGGATTCCTCAATATCAAATCCGTACGAGACCATGCTCGGCATTAATTTTGCTATCAATCTCATCTTTGCTTCTGCACCTAGTCATAGTAGTAATGAGTTCCCTGGACGGGCCTTTTGGCAGTGACCACCGATTCAGGGGTGGTATTTCGGGGCTCGTTGCTTAAAGTCATTCCCTTTCTAATATTTTTCAAATAATTAAATGCTTACTGCGTTTCGACGGACCAAGTCGTCAACGGTTTCAGTGAAAATGATGGCATTTCACCTCAGTGCGCCGAAACATGCCTGGCATTAATTTTATTCATACATGCGTTGAAAATGTTCTTATTTTTTGCTGGTCAAACAACGTTTAGGAACAGCGCGCCCCCAAACTTCGTTTCGAGTCCATGTCGCTGTGTTTGAAGTGCAGGACAAGGAGAAAGCTTCGTTTCGGAATGAGTTTCGACGTTTTTTTTCGGTGTCTCGCCGGCAACGAACTCGGCCCGTCTCTTTCATCAATTCCGTGTCGTTTGCGTGGCCACAGGATGTCACTGGAGGTGGGAGAGGGGCGAGAGAGCGAAAGGTGGTCCCTCCGAGCGCACATCCCTTTATCTCCCTCTCTCCCGCCACACCCCGTGCCCTCGCAGGAGGTAGGGCGCGGGAGTGGTGGTTTGGGAGGGAGGTGGCAGCAGAGTGGACGCGTCCGAAACCACTGAATGGATCGCCGGGGTTGGGGTGGAGGGAGACCGGGGGGGGGGGGGCGTGAGCGGAGTGGAATGAGTGAGGGAAATGGATTTCGGGTGTTACGCTTTTTTGACCTTCAGAATTCGGGGCGACTTCCTCCCTTGGGTCAGCAACCCGACACGTCTGTCGCGTTCGCGACCCGTCGAGCTCGGCACGCGTGCCAAAGTGACTCAGATGTGGAGTGCGGTCCCTCGCGTCTGATGTCGGGGTTTGTCTGCGGTCTCGCCGCTGGTGTTCGCTGGGGATTTCGAGAGCGGAGGGGATTACGGCAGAGGTGGAGTCATTGACGGTCAGCGGGACATTATGGGGCCCGACCAACGGGAACCGCAGTGATCAGCCCAGAAGGTTATTTTGGAGAGGTGTGAGCAGGACTCGCCTAATACTAAGGCCTAGTGGCGTGTGTTATTCACACATCAGTGCAGGGAAGGGTGAAAGGCATTGCCTCTAGTGGCCTCCCGAGAGGGTCTGGTACCCGAATGTCACGAGGGTCAAGCTGAATGTGTCTAGAATTACCTAGATTTGAGCCGTCACCCTCCGGTCAGGTGCCAAGCTCTATCCAACAGAGCTCAACAAAGGCTTAGTTAAACTTTAAGAGTTGTGGGCATAAACTTGAGATGGTGGAACAGGATACCCATCAAAGGAGCATGTCAGATCAATGTGATCAAAGTGGTATGAGCATAAGAAGAAAAATAGCGTTAAGCAAAGAAATTTTCACCAGGAGGGAGTTGTTGACAGAGACGGAGAGTAAGGATATTAAGAAAAGTGTAGTGAATACTTTGGTATGGAAACTTGCTCGTTCGTTGGTAATAGGAGGTATATGTCGGTACTAAAATGTCGAAAAGGGAAGAGTTCTTATTGAGTTAACGTCTTGGGACTTGTTTACCTTGCAACGGAGTTTCACACTCCGACTTGGAGAAATGACTATGAATCGTATAAAGATGCTATTTGAAGTTCGAAATGAGTATCGGAATGTGTGTACTTATGCATTTTGCGCACATAAGAACGTTACTCAAGCCAAAGGAAAGTTTCAATCTCTCAGGTTCTGATTCTGTGATAATCTGAGAGTTATATTTTAATTTCGTTCGCGTCCAGGACGACGCTTGGCTCATCTTATCTGAAATAGGGAAGTAATTTAGGAAGTTCTTTGATAGAGAATCCATGTTAACATGTTCATTATGCCATCTAATCCCCATGAGTGCTTATAGATTTTCAGCGCACATGCATATCCTCGCAATTACTTGAGACTTGACCAGGCTTCCTGCAAAATATCTAACTCAAAACATCGGTGCTAATAAAAGGAGACTTTTCAGGCATGTTATGGTGGAATATCATGATTAATGAAAATTTTGCAATTTTCCTCAATATAAAATTTAATACGACCGGTTTCAATGCGACTAGACCTGATGTGGGCCTGATGTAACTAGACCTGATAGACTAGATGTAGATCAGATGATGATGTAATTACATTGAAACTGGTCGTATTAAATTTCATGTTGTGGAAATTTGCAATTTTTTAATTAATCTGTGCTAATATCAAGCTAGGACTGGAGGTCTTCCCTCACCGGTGAAGTACCGCTACGGGTTTCGCGTCCTTGTCGGGTCTCAAATTGCCCTAAATGCAGTGAGTGGTATAAATGAATGCATCTAATTCGTCCTTGAACTAATTCTTAGCATGAACTTCATTTGCGAGAAGTCGGGGCGGTTTACCTTGAGCCGTATTTGTGCACTCCGCGTTCAATTTTATATCCTCCTACTGCTCCTTCATTTCTATTTTTAGTTGCTTTCGACACTTGAAAAACCGGAAAGTGAAAATTCACGGGGTTCCGAGTCTTATCGACCACGTTAGATCGAACTGGCTGTAACTGTATATCGGCGGGATTTGTTAGCTTTTGAGGACTAAAGTCTTTCGTCGCCTTACGATAGAGGTCCTGGTAGTAATGGAAATAGCGAGTCGCAATTGGACAGAAGAATGGCAATATATTGTTTGATAGCATTCTGATCGAAAGTGATACCAGGATTGCATCGACCCTTGGCGATCATAAATGTTTAAAAATAATAACATTTCGCGCGTCAGACAACATTCACTCCCATTGTAAGACTCGAATCTAAAATCTGTCGTCCAGCCTACTAGTGGACTTGGTGAGGAGAATTTTCAGTGAGGGAGAAAATGTTGGATGGAAGGGGGAAATTGGAGGTATTTAAAATGAAATTGAGAGAAATGTCTTACATGGAACTTAAAAATTGTTTACTGTTTTTGAGGTTTTCTTAAGGTGTTTTATTATTAGGTAATCTACCGGTTAAGGTAGGTTTTTGGATGGACACAACTATCAAATAAACATTGTGTAACTCCAAACAAAACCCAATCCAGCAACGTACTCTACATCAGGTCCCTCTTCATCTTTGTGTACTTCTTTCCTCCTTTCATCCCGTCCAACATCCCTATCCTGTTCCTGCCCTTTCCTCGCTTACCCAACATTCTCCCCTCTATTACTTCTTCAACATTCCACTACCACTCAATACACCTTTCATCCATTTTTCCTGCCTCCATAGGATTTCTCTCAACAAACCCCTCTCCTCACCCACCATCTCCAGTACTTCCTCATTTGTTTTCCTTTCCTTAAGGTGTTTATTGTTGTGTTATTTCGTTGGGGCTTAGAACAGTTACAGTTTTAATAAGCAGTAGAACAATAAAGCAAGAAACGACGAGGAAACTATGAAGGCTAACTGCCAGGGACTTCCAAAGGTGCTGTAAAAAGTGGAAAAGAAGATGGAATAAGTGCGTAGCAACGAATGGAGAGTGCATTGAAGGGTGCAAAATCGATGCAGACTAAATTTTGCAAAATAAAGTTTTTTTGGGTTCCGTTCGCGTATTTATCGGACAGACCTCGTATCCCCGTATCTTGAAACACAGGCGTGGTGCAATGCGAAGAAGCTCTGTAGTCCGCACGAAAAGATGAGAGATGGAGTGCTCTTACTTGGTGGTTTTCCCCACCGTATCGAGTCGCCCCTGTTCAGGAAAGTTTTATAGTGTCATCCCATCTCTCGTAAGCGGTGGGTGATTCTCTCTGTCGCGCTTACTGTCAGTTTCCCATCCTCATCTCGCCCTCTTTCCTTCCTTGTTTGCTCGAAGCGGAAGGCAATTAACCATTGCGCTGGCGAATGAAGCAATTCTTCAAGTTCACCGACGTCTTCTTCATGCCACTCCGGCAGGAGAAGCACTCGCTCGTTGTCCACGAGAGGACAAGAGTGGCCTTTTCTATTTCTTCTTCCCGTCCAGGGATAGCAAGGACTCCTTTAATAAATCTCCGCCGTCATTACGGATAACGAGAGCCGAGCGCGTAACGACCCTTCACATTTTCAGGTATGCTGAAAACGTTTTCCCGAAGCCGGTTTGATTTGTTGTATCTTTCCTCCTGTGGACGTTCTGATGCGATGATTCACAAAGGAGCCTCGATACGGTCTCACGACTCGGCGTCTGATGTTTTGGTGTTTTTTTTTTAACGGAGTGCTTCAATGTCTCGGTAACTTCCGCGACAAAACACGCCGTAATTACTGTGGAGGTCGTTGATGATTAATCATCGGAATGAGATTGCTTGTCTGTCCCTTTCTCATCCCTAGTGAGTAGTGCCTGCCTCACTTAAATGGTGTGCGTAGGTGTTCATACATCTCTTGCCTCATAGCCAGTTAACTGATCCTTGGATGCTCACCTTTTGTAAGTAAAATATGTTTTGTTAAGTAAATAATTGTTGTTACAGAATTAGTCATCCGGCATAAAAAAATATCGCTCGTTCGTGGTTTCTTTAAATGAAACTCTATTGTTTTTCGGGCTGCATAGGTTTCGTCTCAATTGCTGGTGGTCTTCGTGCAGTTGTGCCAAAATTTTAATAATTATTATCTTGAAATTGTACTCATTTATTAAGGCCATCAGCAAAGGATGCCTAAGGTGGATATCTCAAACTCGGATTTCCCAAATTAATCTAATGTCGTCTTAGTTGGGGCTTATAAATGTAGCTTTGCTTACCATCAAAAACCTACCCCGACTGGTACTCTTAAAATAATATCATTTGAATGCGGTCTCGGAATTCTTGAAGATTGTTGATTGGTTTTTATTTTGTTTCAGTGTAGCTGAATAGGGTGTATTGATTTTCGTGTTTTCCATTTCTCTCTTCGCAATGTGTTAGCCAGGAGCGTCCCGAGGGTCGACCTCGCGATGATTAAGGCTCGCGTCTTTGTGGGCTCCAGCATGGTTTAGAAGTTGGTGAAAAATAGGAGATTGAGTGAGAAGGGTGGGCATGCTATTATCAACGCGCATCTTCGAAAGCATACGGGATAACAAAGGCTCATTGTGCTTCTTTGGACGCTTGCTACCGTTCGTATTTTCACTCCGGGGCTCCGGGCTCATTAATGTCTTTTTAGTTTTCACATAATTGAGTGACCTAATATCTTCAAAATTTTTGTATTACTTTCTACCTGTCCGTGTTTTTCGATGTTCGATGTTTTCTCATGTTCAATTTAAATCTGACTCCGAAGAACTTGCAAATAGATTTTGAGCATCGAAAAACAGGTATCATTTTTTCACCTTCATAACCCACTGCGGCACAAATCGCCATTATTTTTCCCAAAGTAGTCATTTCGCACTTCTGAATTCTTCGAGATTCTTGCATGGTACAAGTCATAAGTAGAAGCAGTATGGCCTCTATGAGATGTCTGAACCGAGTGAAATCGCTAAAATTACCTCATCAACAAAATCTTTTCTCAATACGTACCAGGTTGACACAGATCGGTGGTTGAGAGAATTGCTCGTGGCTCCATTTCAACCGTTTCCATAACCAACCGATTCCATGCGTACATGGAATAAGAGAATAAATGAAGTTATAGCTTACAACATCTGAGCTTTACATTTGCATAATAGTCATGTTAGACTAATTTTAATAGGAGAGAATGCAATTTAGGAAATACACCATTCTGCCGCGTAAAAATAAGTTTTCATGTCATGGCCATGCCCGTAGGATAGAGATTGGTTGAACTTCCTGTCAAAATAATGCATCTAATTGTTGGGTTGTTCGTGTTGGTTTAATTTCATTGGCGTCACAATTATCTATATCTTTCCATCAGTAGTAAGCCATGAATATTAAGATGTGCAGTTCAAAAGGCAGGTGTTTTGTTTTGGCATTTCATATTATGACGAATGTTGAATGATATCGTGGGAGTTCACTGTTTCGTAAAAAAAAATTGTTATCGTTTGCATCCGTGTTTTCCACGAAAACCGGATGTGCTCGACCGGGGTAATCTTAAGGTTCAATGGCCTTTTTCCATCCAATTTTCGCTTTCTTTTATTTTTTTAAATACTAATTTTCATCGCTTTTGAGCGGTATTTTTTCTCTTTATATGCATTGTTTTGCATCTGTAATTCGCTTTTTGCATTACTGTAAAAGGTGTTTGACTTTTGTGAGGAAAGTTCCTGGCACCCATTGAGTGTGTGTGTGTGTATTTGTGCGTATATAAACCGACCGGCAAACCGCGGAAGCAGGAATGGCGTTAAATGTCGGTGTGGATGGATAGTTAAGATATCCACCTACTTGTTTGACCTGGTCTCGTGCACTAAGAATTTCTTCGTGCTGGTTTACAGGATACTAGTAGGCTTGTGTGACGTTGGGATCCAACCGCTGGACTGGGGCACAGGCAATAATAGGTAGTACGATACCTCATTGTCGACCCCTTGATACGTATAAAAACTGTGGAGAGGGCAAGAATGTGTAATGAGTTTATTCCGCCTTGAGATCTGTAACCTTATAATTTTAAATTGAGGATAGAGGGTGTGCAGATATATGCTTCGTAAATGATCAAGTAGAAAGAAAAAGGCTAAGCTAAATATTAAAATAGGCGGGGAAAAAATAGAGCAGGTAGAACAGTTTACATATCTCGGAAGTGTTTTGGACCAACACGATCAAAGTGGTTGGGACGTAAGGAGAAGAATTGCGCTAGGCAAGGAGGCTTTCTCAAGGAGGAGGGAGTTGATGACGGGGACGTTGAGTAGGGATGTTAAGACAAGACTCGTAAAAACTCTGATATGGAGTGTAGCTATGTACGGCGCGGAAACGTGGTCGCTGAAGCAGGGGGATAGACGTAGATTGGAGGCTTTTGAAATGTGGGTGTGGAGAAGAATGGAGAAGGTGAAATGGACCGAAAGGAAAACAAATGAGGAAGTACTGGAGAGGGTGGGTGAGGAGAGGGGTTTGTTGAGAGAAATCCTATGGAGGCAGGAAAAATGGATGAAAGGCGTATTGAGCGGTAGTGAAATGTTGAAGAGGGTAATGGAGGGGAGAATGTTGGGCAAGCGAGGTAAGGGCAGAAAGGGATAGGGATGTTGGACGGGATGAAGGGAGGAAAGAGGTACATAGAGATGAAGAGGGACCTGATATAGATTAGTTTGCTAGGTGGGGAGTCACAAAATATTTATTTGATAGTGGCGTCCATCCAAAAACCTACCTTAACCGGTAGATTACCTAATAATACTACATTCAAAATTCTGGTAAGTAGGACTTGTTGTGTGGGAGATACATTGTGTGGGAGATTCGTACCTTTTATAAAGTAAACATGAAGGTGATGTGCGATTTCTGTCAAATTGCTATTTGGTCGATTGGGAGTCTTGAGTTATACGAGTATGATACTTGGCTCAACTAAATGGAGCTTCATGATGAAATTTGAAAAGCAAAACTGTTGTTAGTTCCATTGAATTTTATTGAAAACGACCGTTTAATTGAACAGTCGACATCATCGGATGGCCTGATGATGCCAACTGTTCGACAGAATTTTTTGGATTTCATCAGGAGTCTTAATTTTGCTTACTCTTCATTCGCGGATTCATGGTATGGATAGTAACTAAACTAATAGTAAGTTTCAAGTTTATGGTCTTGGTATCTCGTTTTCGTTGATTCACGACCGTAGCTACGCTCATTGTGTATTTACAAACTAATAGTAACTTCATTTTTTTCTCCCAGATATCATTTCAGATTGATTCTGGATGTGATTGAAATAAAAACTCGGCATTATGAAGCAACTAATGGTTGCTGGAAATTTTGTAAAACACACCAGAATTTGTGATTCATAGAATTGGTATTCTAAACCTTTGGCCGCATTTGTTTCCTTTGCATAATTGAAAATATCAATTATATAATAATATAACAAATCCTGGGTTCTCAAAACCCTTTTGGCAGTCGGTGGGGTGCGCTGTAGGTTTGCATATTCATTTTTGTTTTGGTTACGACGACGTAAGCCCAAAACTCGTCGCGAAAACCGATGCATCGGCGGATTACGCGGCGGGAAACGAGGATTTCACACGCGCCCTTGTTTGCAATGGGACTTAGAAAGAGTTCGTTCCCACGACCCCGTTGATGACCCCAGGCGTGAGGTGTACGAATGGAGCGCACCCCCATTTCGGTATCCCTTCTCCTCTTAACAGTTAGTCCTTCCTTCCTCCCCCGTCCCGCGGATCGCTGTTTCTCTCTCTTCCCCTTTCCTCCGGGCCGTCGAGAACGCATTCGCGCGCCCAAGACTCGTCCCACTCAACGGCATGCACCTACGTACGTATAAGGCGTGCATGCGATCGGGGTTGGGAGTGAGTTCATTGCTTGGTCGGCTTGAGGATGAGGGAGGGAGGCAGGCTGGTTAGATCGCCTCCTCTTTCCTCCACTCGGGCTTTAGATCTTCCCGCCGCGCCGCCGTCCCGGCACCCGTTTCCCATCAGCCTGCCGGACGGTGGAAGCCCCATTATTGGCGCGGCCTCGGTAAAGGTCCGCCCGGGTATTATTTGTGCGGCGATAAAATGTGACTTCCTCCTCGCGGTGAGGAGTCTGGTGGCGTGGAGGTTGACCTCCGACGGAGGCTTATGGCCAAACGTGCGATCTGGTGGCATCCGAGCCGCGAAGAAATCTCGCTGCAGATCCTTGTCTCGACTATACCGGCTTTGTAATGGAATCGGTTTTGAATGAATTTATTGCTTCCAAACATAGCACACATACATTTCACATGCATAAAAATACACGGAAACTTTAGGTAATCCCATATGCTGGGTTACGTACAGTTAGTTTGTTCGTGCATCAGATTAAAAATTTAACAAGATGCAGGAGACCTGTATGCTGTTACCGGGAATCAGTAGAGAGATGTTGCCAAGGATGGTGCAGTTACACGCATGTATACGTGTTCCAATTTTCGCATCCCTAAATTCAAAGTTGACACATTTTCATAAGTATTTAGGGAAAGTTATTCGTTATACAATATTTTTCTCAAAATTATTTAATTTTGTTTTCCATTGTTACCCCTCATGTGCTGTCTAAAAAAGCAGTTGGTAATTAGTTAATATTAGTAAAATGGAGTAAGATTCCATATCTTACCGGACTAATTGGGAAGGGAATGCGGGTGTATAAGTTACAATTTTTCCACGACTTATTTGACATGTGATTAAACGAACTTGTTAATTAAAGGGTTAGTGCGTCGCTAATTTAACTTCGATTGCCTATACATTATAATCGTTCGTCCATGCGACAAATTTTTTCTCGTGAAAAAATCCTTGAATTGAAATGTGATATATAAAATCTAGCGACGACAATTTTTTAAGAATGATAAGGTAGGGATATTTTTGTGATTAAAAAATGTCTCTTCACCACACGTCTGGTACTTGTAAGTGTATTTGACCACTTATTTATATACATTTTATTTTCATGACAGTGGTTTAACTTAAATAATACTGAAAACTATTTTTTTTAAAGATATAATACTCGTTAAAAAAACACATTTAGTCAACGTCTTTAGTCAACACTCACAAGTGTATACACGCGAACACACATACTTACACCTACATACACACACTTAAATAAATACGCACACATTTACATGCTAAAGACAACCTGAAATCCCTCCAATGGTAGCATAGTGGGACGAGCGTTTTTGCTACTGACCGATGGACCTAGGTTTAACTCCCAAGTGACCCTGGACATCCTCAGCTTTACCGAAGTGTGATTTTTCGTGTACCAGTTCTCCGTACGCCGCAGCTGGCGCCATGCAACTAACTGCCGCCCACTCCTACCATAATATGCTAATTTTGCATGCTCAAGGGCTTAGTGGAAGAGGGCTTTATCCTCGCACACCAAACCAAAATGTGGGTTGATTGGTTTGGGTTTGGGTGGACTGTTTTCATCGGTCATTAGACATGATAAGAAGTCTTAGCATAGAAATCATGATTTTAAATCCCAATAAACTGTGGGAGATTCCTCGACAATAACTTTTTGGCGGAGTCAACCGCTAATATTCGAGTCAAAGCAACAATTTCAGATTGTAAAAATTATTCGCTTTGACCGGACATCGAGGAATCCGGGTTCGAATCCCGCGAAGGCGAATGATTATTACACTCTGAATTTGTTGCATTCAAATAATTTTAATTTCGAGAGCTCGAGGAAGCGTCTTACAGTCACCAGAAATGAAGTATTTCTTAACAGGACCGTTTCCCATTGATCATCGAGGCTTAATTGAGTGTTCACATCCCATTTAAAGTATGTCTTTCTCTCGAGTAGGATTTCGTGCGTAACGACAGTATTTAATGGACCCAGCGCCCCTCCCTCCCTTTGCTTCCGTGCTACCGATTAATTAAGATGCCTCAGAGATATATATATATAGGCATGGCAATTGCTACCATCGAATAACTTTCTTGGTTTTCCTCGTGGCAGTATCTCTTCCGCGTGACTCGAGTGTAATTTCTTCGGATTGAATTTGCAGCATTTTAGAAATTAATGCATTCATCATTTATACGTTCGTTAAATATACAATAGCAAATACATGACATATCCATTGGTGTGGTGTTGTTTTTCTTTTAAGATCTCTCATACCAGACGCACCTGATCATCTGATATATTTTCATTGGTATTCTGCTCGTAAAGGTTTGTTTTGGATGGAGGCAAACTTAACTCTCCTAGATTTCTTGGCCCAACTGTACTGACACCCAGTACTTGTAGTTACTTCACGTATCTATCGCTGTGAACTCAAAAAATAATCCCGAATAGTTTAAAAATTGTTTTCCCGACACTATTCTGATTCAGACTTCATTATTTTTCGTCTCACCGAAGCTTATGTTTACATTCTTTTAACATGAGGCAGTAGCAGCTTATAATTATTCACTCTAAAAATTCATTCACCGTTAGCTAGGTATTAGTGAAATAACTGTATACCGGCAAGTATATTACAACTTTATTATTATTTATATTGCCCGCCGAACACTTTCGAAACAAACATTTATAACTTTTTTGCCCTTTAGAAACTCAAAATGGTAACTATGCTCGTTTTTTGTTATCATGCTCTCCATGCCCTTTTGATTGAAACAAGTGTTTTACTGGAAATTGTAAAAATGTTCTTTTGCGTTCATTCATTGCCTTCTTTGAATGAAACCTGTACCCGCACATGCCAGGGGAAGAGATTTCATTCCGACTTGTTTTACGGAAGAAGCAGTACCAGCAATGGGATTAGTTAACGGGCGTAATTTCGCACCTCCATACCTGGCGGGACTGCCTCATGTTTATATGCATTTTCCTGCAAAGAAGGAGTGAGTAACAGCTCCGCTTATTGAGTAACAGTGTCGGTTATTGCATATTTGCCTTGTGGGGTAAGCGGAGCTAGGTCTTCTTTCATTGATTTCTCTTAACCTTGTCTTTCTTCTTAAATGGATTACATGGAGCTTGTTTGCGAGATCTCCACGTGTCTCATGTTCTCTGTTAGTCTCGATAGGATTACGTTCTTTGGTGTATGTTTCTCGCTTTGAAAGAATCACTAACGAATGGGAGGTTAGAATGATTCACGTCCCATTATTCTGAGCACCGCGCTGAAGTTACTACACCCCCGTGACATTTTTCTGTTCATGATCCGCCATCGGGCCTCGTATCTTAATTTCGGAATAAACCTTGAAATCCCTGGGCGACTACGCTTTTCCTCACCGGCGAATAATTAATGATCTCAGGTTCATCCACGCGATAACGAACGCCCGCCACCGTCCCAACGACCTCTTGACCCGCTTCTTTCTCCTCACGCTCCTCTGCTGAGTAGATTCGAGCTCCCTTCCCTCATTGTAAATTCCAGTAATCACACCGATCTCCATTCTGCAGAATCCTATTCATTCACCCGCGTAAGTACGTCCTTCCCGTGACCCTGGTGGTTATTGCGGAGATTTTTGGGAAATTGATGTTGAGTGACCTGTCGTCCACTGTTGTCGCATGTCTCCGAAAACACCAGCCTGCTCCTCGAGCGAAAGGCCACGGGGTGAGAAATTTGGCAACAATGAATGCGCTTCACCCGACACCTAAATATCAAAAAGATCAGTATTTGTACACCATGACCTTCTCCTTTGCCTTTTCTTTTAACTTCTAACCTATAATAAAACAGTTTGCGTTGGACTTCTTTCCCCCTTCTTCGCATGTCTAACGGGACAAATTTCAGTACATAATTATTTTTATGCATTTTTTTGGTATTTTTCATTCTTTGTCAATCCAAAATCAAAAGTATATCATGGTTGTTTGCATAATATCTTATGTTATCGTCACTTTTTCTTAAAACCCAAAATTGACCCACGCCCCGATTCCCTCTTTGGAGCGTTTTATCCGCTAACTTCTACGTGTGCACCTATTTTTTGTGTTTGACATTTTTTCAGGGTAGTCCATCTATTATCGGTATCGTAGGTATTTTTCAAAGGTTGCCATCTTCTACCCCTTGCTTGCCGTGCATGATTACCTCCTTCATATCTTCGTACCGACTCCATGTCTTCATGCTAAATATAAAGCCTAACCTCTTCCTTCTTATGTCCCGTTTACCCAACATTCTTCCCACTATTCCGGCCTTTAACACCCTTTCAGTATTTGCTGCACGCGTTTATTTTGTCTGTTTCGGATTCCCTCAAGCGAATTCTACTCTCCGCTCACTTTTTTAAAAACCTTATCATTCGTCCTCCCCTCCTCTCGACTTGTTTTACCCATTCTTCTTCACACCCACGTCTCAAAAGTCTCTTATCTACCCTAATCCTCTTACCCTAAAGGCTTGATCTCTGCAGCGAGCGCCCTTCTCCATATTAAAATCATTTTACCTGTTAATTATTTCATATATCCTAGAATTTAGGTCTGTAGTTCGCGCCAATCACTTTTTCCGCTGGCGTTCGTCATTGTCGGCCCATCGTGTCTAAGGCCCGTCCCCGACACCCTAAGGCATCTCAAAAGTCTCTCGTGTCAAAATTTTCCATGTGATTATTGACGCAGGATTTTCCTTCTTAATTTTCAACGATGGAATATCACATTGTTTTGGCTCAGGGGAAAGTTTTGGGAAATTTCGACTTAGAACATTCCTTATGAGGCTCCCATTACTAAGTGTGCGACTGGTTAATTCGTCTAAATATCCTCGAAAAGATTCTCTCTTGTTAGCTATTGAGTTTTTATTATACTAATTTCTTCTAATGCTTCTTAAACGTCTCTGTTAGTGAACTCATTTTCATCACTCGTCCTTGGCGCCGTATTTCCTATGCGATTAGGCTCAAAACGGCGCAATACGAGATTCATTCGGGGCCGTGGCTCCATTCTAGTGGAAGAAATGCTATCAGCATGAGCTCACGCCCGGAATGAACGAATGTTTTGCGTGGTCGTAATGTTTTTCTGGCTGAAAATTAATTTCAGCGTCTCCAGCGTGACGCAGATGATACCCGTGAGGTTCTGTTCATCAACTTCCTCGCGTGATGAAGCGTGTAAAATATGATTTTTTTTGTGTGCCAATCTTCAAAGGCTGGGTTTTGTCAGATGCGCTCCCTAATTGACGCTGTGAGCGCAGGACACCCACATCCCCACATAGGGACATTATCTCGCGTCTAGCTCATTAGCCGTGAGCAAAAAAATGTAACCAACGGCTTATCACCAAGTCGTGATGTCATTCGTGAAGCATCCGATGCGCGTGGTGGCACAGGAGGGAGAAAAGGCCTTTAAAATGCGAAATTGACGAGAACGCGGCAATAAGCGACTGCCTGCGTGGTGTTTGTTATGCAACACGAAGATGCTAGTAACTAACTGCAAATGCCATGTTGATGAGTCGTATTCTACGGTTTTTACATGCGCCAATATGTGGGTGGTCTGAAAAGTTTCCGACCTAACAAAGACACAAGACATTTTTCCTGAAGTTTTCTGAGTCGGAAACTTTTTAGACCATCCTCTTTTGGATTTCTTAAGCATAGAAATACGCAGGCATTGAAACAGTGGTTGAATTTACTCCGTCAGTTCGTTTCAGCCGCAATGTCCGTAAGTTCCTAGTATTAAATAATTTCTTTGACCATGAGTAGTTCTATTCATGAGCCTAATCTGAAAAAATAAATCAAGTTACAGAGACTATATAGTTTTCTTGTAATTTTTTTTGTAATTTTATATTAAAACTATTATCCTTCCATGAAATACATACATTTCCCTCATTATCTCCAAAACCTTACGCCACATAGTGACTGGTAAATGAAATGCTGATGCAGGAGTCATTGGAAGTATCCTTAAAAAAGAACATTGGTCGGCGAATATATGCAAGCATTATTTCTCTTCATTTGGAACGTATTTAAAAGACGTGAAATTTGCTTCGGTTAATTTATCTTTTCCACGTCTCCTAAAATATAGTTGCGTTGCAATTGCTTGAAATGCTGAATATGAAATACTTAACAGGAAAACTGTATGGCGATAAAAGAACTTGATAATGAACACGGATATAAGGGAATCAGAAGAACAAGTGTGGCATATCGGCGGAAGTTATTGAGGACGTTAAATGAACCTCATAGAAATACGCTGAAACAGGGAAAAATAGTGGACTAAAAAGGAAGGTCAAGCCTGATCAGAAATATTTATTATATTTATGAAGTGACTACGAATACCCCAACTTGAATTGTCAGTGTTAAATAAGATGAATAGGCAACTCTACAGATTATTTTCAGTGGTCGTTTCACTGTCACACAGCGTGCGAATAGAGAATCAAGGTTTACGCACCATAATGCGTGATGCATCGGCATTTTTGCTATCTTCTTTTTTTTTACGATCACCTCATAAGGTTGATTCGTTACTCCCCTCAGTTTGGTTCGCCATTAAAAACTGTAGTCCGCGTTATCTGAACGGCTAACTCGTAATTTTACACCGCTACATAGTTTGCGAATGCGGTGTGTTGCGATCAATCTACATTGATTCATTCTGGCACCAGGCCCACTTCGTCTTATTTAGCGTAGAGTTGGAGAACTGTGTTGCGTTTCCATTATCCCTCGCGTTGTAATGACCTTGCGCATGCGTTCCAAAACCACGTTATCGCGCTCCAAGTGCATTGAACTCTCACGCGGCGAATCACGGACTTAAGTATTATTTTTATGGTGGTCAACTGATTAAGGTAGGTTTTAGAGGGACATGCTGACTGACAATCGCCACGTTTCTGTACCTCGCTCATCAGAAGCCGTAACACCCAAAACTAGGTTAAACCCCTTCTTCAATTCCGCTTTCTTTCTGCCTCGCTTAATTTCTTCCAACGTCCCTATTCTTTCCACCTTTGCCTGGAATATCCAAAATTCCCCCTTCTGTGGCAATCTTCGACATCCAAATGCCTATCAAAATGCTCTCCATCCACCTTTCCTGTCTCCTTTGGATTTCTCCCTCTCTGCTCACAATGCTTAGTACTTAATTTTTTTCTTGCTTTTGTCCATTTTATTTTTTCCATCCTTCTTACTTGCACATCTTAAAAGATTCCCACCAAAGCCTATCATCTTGATTTAACGACCAGGTTTTCGCGCTGTACAAAACGAAACTCCGTGTCAAAGTTTTCACTTATCTTTCCTAAGCATCCTTCCTCCAGGCCCCCTTCGTCAATATCCTCATTTTTTTAAAAGCTTGTTCTCCTGTTTATTCCCTCAAATTCTAAGGTTTTACTTACCCTACCCATTTCTCGAAAACCTCACTAACTTTATATTTTATTGGCTATGCTTCTCGTCTTATTCCAATGACACTGATTCCGTAATGTACTCGCCCATTATTTTAATCCTCTGGTTCACGATCTAACTGGAGTTTGTTCATGCGCAAGCCTAATTTGATATATTCCTCGCCGACAATCGTGGATGTCAAAAGTATCTATATCTAAATAATACCCCGCAAGCCGCCACAAGGGCGTGTGGCGGGGGATGTTAGGTCACCACCCAAAAAAGGAAAATAAAAAAACCGCATTCAAAACCAACACATACATGAAAACCCAAATCCACAGTGGTGCATGCATTCATGGAACAATCCTATCATTTTACACGCATGTAAATACATATATAACTCCTTTCCTTCTACACGCATGCAATTGCATATGCTATCATCTAAAAAATATTTGCTCCTTAGGATGCAATAAGAAATTGATCAAATATCGTGCAAGCTGGATTTTGTGTATGTAATAAGGCGAAATTCCACCACCTCAAGAGCGTGCAACATAAAACACTCTCCTATCCAAGGTAAAGAATTTGACCCAAGTATTCATCATTGAGACTCCGTATGCCACGGTGTCGGGAATTCACCCAAAGTGGACGACGGCTCTCGGTCGACGTCTTTGGTTCAAACACGTGGATTTCGTGAATGCATCGCGGCAGTATCAGATTTTAACTCTTGTTAGTCGGCATCTCATTTGGTCGCCTCTCCCAATTCCGTCCCGCTTTCTCGAGAGAGAGGGAGCATTGGGGAGGGCCTAGAATGGGATCGAGAAGTCCTCGCGTGTCCGCGTCCGTGCCTTCCGACTCGCGTGCATTATCCCTCGTCCCCGCCTCCGTTTCACCACCTACTCCCCACCCCCCCCTTCACCTCCCGCCATTCTCACCGGAAAGGTGAGGGGGTGGGGTATCAACTCCAGAAACCGCTATAGTAGCTTCCCATCCCTTCTTCGGATGACTGCGCTCTTCAACCCCATACCACTCCTCCCCATTGCACCGCCCCACCCACTTCTCTTTGCATTTGTGCGTATTGCACAACCGCTATGAGGAGGGCACCTGAATGGATGACTTGGAGGTTGACCCTCCGGATGATACTTGAAACGCATTGGGCTGCGGATTCCAAAGAGGGAGTTCATGCTTTACGATCACCCCTTTTCCTCCGACTTGCTGCCATGCACGAGTATGACTTTACATATAAATGGTACCCTCCAAGCCAATGCTAGTGTTAGTGATTCCACATCAGGTGTTCAACATCAGCATCAATTGTCGCTAAAATGTTAGTTTCTTAAGTTAGATCAATGGTTAGGGATTGGCATTCGGAGAAATATCTGAATATTAGAATATATTTAGATAAATTTCAACTGTATTTTAATTCTTAGGATGCATTCGGCAGGTATTCAGTTGATAATATTTACAGGAATGGTGTGCCCTGAGATCATGGACGTGCATACACATAGGTGATATCAATTACTTCATTTCAGCGTGTGAGATCATGACTGCATACATGTAATGCGTAGCGGTATTTCTCAATTATTCATCTCCCGCCTATGAAATTGCGTCTCATTGTTTAAACCCTCTTATCTTTTAACCGTGTTTAAACGCATGTTTAAAGTGAAAAGCAATCTAATCAATGCCATAAGATGTGAAGTTTATTATTATAATAATTATTACTGCCCCCTTCTGTGCTAAGAAGGAACACTATGCTAAACCCTAGTGATCAATGTCTACCAATCCCTCCTTCCGCGTTCTTGAGTACAGTGGAGCCCATTTCATCGCTTTCTGTGCCATTTAGCGCGTGAAACTCGGGTGTTTTTCCTTGGGATGCCACGCTTTTCGAATTTATCGTGCGAAAATCGGGTACTTGACATGTGATGTTTCACCCTCTATTGCCACTCCTCCTGTCCCAAGTCACACACTTCACCTCCTTCTCCTCCCCTTCTTTGGGCGAAGCTTAATATATGCAGGGTGCCTCGGATTCCTTACGGTCATTGCCTGCCCCGCGGTCGCTATTTAATGGAGCGTAATTTCCACCGAACTGTTATTTGGTGTCGGGATAGAGCGGAGGCTAGTCGGATAAATGCGAGGAGGGTAGAAAATAAATTGGATTCGAGGTTTAATAGAGAGTGAGCGCTCTATCGCGGCTGGCGATAGATGAAGAAATGTTGGAATGGGGTGAAAAATAGAATGGGAATTTTTGGGCACATTATGGAGAAAATCAGGATTTGAAGAATTCCTGGACATTAAAAAGAGTTGTTTTTGTTGAGCGAGTTGGGAACTCTCATCTGTTTCATGAAATATTGATCACTATGCTTAATGCTCTGGGAAGTACTTAAGAATATTGCATTTTTAAGATGCTCCAACGAAAATATTTTGTGGCCCCACGTTAACTTCACCTTGAGGAATATTTGTCCTGGGAACTAATTTTTTTGATTTAGCAGAAATTTGAATCCATCAATATTCAGCTTGATATCTTTCAACGGTTTAAATAGTAGGCCTACATCGCGTTGATAGTGCAAAGAAAAAGTCCGCGTATTAATAGGTTATGTTCAATTGTGATGTTGAGACAAAGCAGGGCGCAATCGTATTGGAGACGCCGTTCACGCTTCGTCTATTATGCATCCCGATTTTTCTACGATTCCTGCTGAATTTAAATTCAACCCTCTGGTATTCCGAGAAATGTTCTCCATCCTCTCAAAAATTCTAAATTTGAAATCCTTAGCTACTTTTTATCTGTTATCGCCCTGGGTCAACACTACCGAAGGCTGTTTTCGTTTCTCTCCGTCACGCATCTCAAGATTAATTTTCTGATTATCTCTTAACACGCAAAAGAAACGAAACTTCATAAATTGTCCTTGAAATCTGATTTCAACCCGCGAATACACTTAGGCGGCTTAACCATGATTTTTTTCCATATGAAATTACGACCGTCTTTTTAATAATCTGTCGGGAATTTTAGACCTTCAGTCATTGATTACACGAGGGAGTGTGAACAATTGACGCTGGAATGGTGTGTAATGCGTATCAAGAAGAAAAAACATGGATAACTGCAATGTAGATTATACTTTAATGCAAGGGAAATCAGCTATGGATTTATGAATATTTGCTCGTTCGCAGCAGCCAATTCATGGCTGTGAATTAAGTAGTAAATTATACTTCCATTAAGGTGTGCAAACGCTTTTCACTGAGGGGATGTATCCTTTTTACAACTCTATTCTCCGAGGAGCTTTGTTGAGGTTAAAACTTCGTTAAGTTTACGGTCTTAAAGAGTACAGTTAGCAGGCTCTACGAACATTTTTCTCCTGAAATGCGATTTAAAAAACCAAAAAACCTTCCACCGGTATCGTGGGACCGATTCTAGTCGGGCACACCTGTTTTCAGGGTTTTGGCGACGGAATTAGCCGTCGGGAATCCGCAATAAAACCGCCGTGAAGTGAATCTGTAACGCATCGAGCGTAATCGAAATAAACACCTTTCATCCCCGAGATATTGCTTTGTGAGCCGGCGGGAAATCAACGGCATCCGATGGGAGCGTTGCTGCCAAGGAGTTCCGCAGTTCTCGCCGAGAAAACGCCTTCATTTTCCCCCGGCACACTCCACAGCGCCTGGGAAGGGGAGGAGGGTGAAGGGAAAAATGTAAGACGGGATTACGGCTTAAGATGTTACCGCGCGGAAGCAGGGGAGGAAGAAGAGGGAGTTGGTTTTTTTTTTAAGGGGCTCCTCTTTTATTATCGCAGAACCGCCTGATGTCTGTCCTCCAGGGTTCGCAAGGGAGTTGGCTTATTCCGCTCGCGTCCTACGGGAGCAATTGTTTCTTCACATTTTTATTGTTCCTCCTTCCACACTCTTTTAATCTTGGCTTTTAAAAATGGAGTGACGTCGGAGTAGCTCTGCGTAGTTAATGGGATAATCTCGGCAAATTTATTTGCTTAAATGACGCATTGCGAGATTCACAGGTGGGAGATAAAAATGTGTTTTTAAGTACCGTCAGGAATTTTAGGCAGTTGCGGGGCACGCGTAACTGATTGATGAGCCTTTCAAAGCTTTGAATTTTTGTCGTTTCTTTTGTAAGCTGGGTGTAGTAAACACTTTCAACGATTTTCAGAATTTATAAATTAGCATTCTTTATCCAATAGCACATTTTTCGAGTGAAATAATTTGGCCCATTTTGGCGTAATGTCCGTAATCATGAGTTCACTTGTTTGATT
Source organism: Hetaerina titia (assembly GCA_037158775.1). Classification (NCBI taxonomy): domain Eukaryota; kingdom Metazoa; phylum Arthropoda; class Insecta; order Odonata; family Calopterygidae; genus Hetaerina; species Hetaerina titia. Next base: position 47,488,138 of record CM073774.1, on the reverse strand, counting down.
AATACATCAAGTAATTACCTATGTAGACCAAGTTTGCTCAATGCAAGATGCAAATGATACGGGGTCGGGTCACGTCGAAAAGGAGCTAGGCTGAGAACCACTCGCGGAGCGAAGGTTAAATTATAGAATGAAATCTCGGTACTACGGTGAGCGAGATCATGTCAATGAAATTAAAGAGGTTAAGTGTTAAACAGATCCAAGACGCCTGTTTTCCCACGAACGATAAAAGATCGAAATAACATTGTCTGACCGCGCTAGGGGGGTGTAAAGGATTTTGGGTCAAAAGTAGCCGAGTTTTAATCACCCGCGACCATATATCCAAGCGGTGGCATGCGGGGTACTAAAAATACTAAATAAACACTTGTACTAAAACTATCGCCGGGAATAAAAAAATATAGATGGTGGTATCGTAATAAATCCGTCATATTTCGATCATTTGTATACGTTATATGAAAATCTGTTTTGTATTCATTATCACTCTAGTCTTCTCGTCGCTGTTCAACGTTCTCGCATGTGAGGCGTGAATGGTTCTGTTCTAAAAATAGAAATGAACCTCATCTTCGAAACGTTGCTCCGTACGGTCTGCCTGTCATTTATTGGCTGTTTTATTTCAACAGACGTACTTTTCAATCCAGGTCAAGGATCTAATGGTAGATTTATCAGAAAATATCGGTTTTCGTTCATACAAAACATTTTATTTTTATTTTAATAAGATTTCGTTTCAATTTTCCCATTTGAAGTGAACTATAGGTGCACCTCTCGTTTACTTTCGATTAAGTGATGTGCGCAAACTATTGAATTAAATGGAGGGTTCGTTTATTACGCAAAATTGCCGAGGCATACATGTAACAGTGTCCCTCGTTTACTAAAATTTTTCAGCAAATCGCTAGCTGATGCTCCCGCCGCAAATGGAGAGCATAGTCAACTTTTAGAGTTATGGTTAACCGTATAATTCCTAAATCTTGAGTGTGTTCCTCCTGTGAAATAATTTTTCATATGTACCTACTTCTATTACTTGCATCTGAAACTAAGGCAGTCAATTCTCCTGCGAAAAGATTTTCACGTCGTGGACTACGATTTAACGCATAGGATCAGAAATCTCAATATTAATTAAGGTGAATTTAATCCGTCCTGTTTCACAGTTCGATGCTCTGTGCTTGATCTCAACACTTGAATATGACGTGCAACATTTTGGGCTTTATTTAACCATTTATTATTCTTTAAAAGGCATGAAAATGATAAATCTATTCCTTCATTGTGAATGAGAAAATTAAATTCTATGGAGAGGAATTATGTACCTTTTTAACATTTCCAGACTACATTATGTGAATTCAATGTCAATCAATCAGTGAAATTGAAATGTGAAATATAATATATTGAAAGCATTGAGTTTTCAATATTTAGGTGTTCTCTGATTGAAACTCCCAGGGTGGGATTAACATGAGAATTCATATTTCTTGAAATTGCTCACATTTGCAAAAGCCTCCGTCTGAGGAAATAAAATGTTCGTTCTTTCCCAATTTTTTTTTTTAGGTAATCTACCGGTTAAGGTAGGTTTTTGGATGGACCTAACTATCAAACAAACATTTTGTGACTCCCCACCTAGCAAACTAATCTATATCAGGTCCCTCTTCATCTCGGTGTACTTCTTTCCTCCCTTCATCTCGTCCAACATCCCTATCCTGTTCCTACCCTTACCTCGCTTGCCCAACATTCTTCCCTCTATTACCCTCTTCAACATTCCACTACCGCTCAATACGCCCTTCATCCATTTTTCCTGCCTCCATAGGATTTCTCTCAACAAACCCCTCTCCTCCCCCACCATTTCTAGTACTTCCTCATTTGTTTTCCTTTCGGTCCATTTCACCTTTTCCATTCTTCTCCACACCCACATTTCAAAAGCCTCCAATCTACGTCTACCCTCCTGCTTCAGCGACCACGTTTCCGCGCCGTACATAGCTACGCTCCATATCAGAGTTTTTACGAGTCTTGTCTTGTCTTTCCAAATATATTCACCTAATTCAAACTTATCTTATTCCCATTTAATCCTCCGTGTTACATCAAATCTCTGGAATCACACGCCATAAGATTCCAGAAACTGGTCATCACGGTCGAAAGTTGTGTCAGAAGGTAGTTAATATATACAATTGTAATTCGTGTTCACAATGGGCATTGCAGTAACGAAACATATCTTGTTGCCAACGTTTGTTGCCGTTTGATTGTAACAGTTAAAGTTGTAATTTACGTTGACGTGTGTCGTATCGTTGTCAACCTTTTTATTTACTGTTTTGGATTCCAACGAAGGTGCAGCTTAATTGTGTACAAGCAGTTAAACCGAATTATAATAATTATAGGTATAGATATACGCTGATGTAGATTAGGTTGCTGGATTGGGTTTTGTTTGGAGTTACAAAATGTTTATTTGATAATTGTGTCCATCCAAAAACCTACCTTAACCGGTAGATTACCTAATAAAAAATAGATAAACGCTTGAATTTGTCGTTTTGGTTATTAATTTTAATGACCGATTAGTCTTACAAGCGTATATTTGTGTTCGTTTATCACATATTTTTCGAGATTATCCTAAGATGGGCACCACTTAGGTCGATAATATTAATTAAAATACCTACCTATACCTATAATTATTATAATCCGGTTTAACTGTTTGTTCACATTTATCAATGGTATCATTTTTGGATTGGGCTGGTTCTGTTGGTTTTTCAGTTGCGATGCTTATTTCCGTTAACGGAACTAGGGACGGAAAATGCATCGCTCTGAGAAATTCTTCCTAGGCGCCCGTCAAATGTTTTGCGTCTTTTGTGGCCACCTCTGGATTCAATACTAGGGCGTCATTCAATGAGCTCCATTTATTTTTTTCCCAAAATTTTCATTGTTACTCTCCTGTTTCAAAACGAGTGCCTGTGACCACCATTAAGGTTCGGCAGCACGTATTGGTTTTTATTTTTAAGTTCGCTTCTCCGTCTTGTTTTGGCTTCTGCAACGAGATCCATGTCTGAATATCTAATAATCACTCCTCGGGAATAAAATTCTGCCGTAATAATTAATCAAGTTTAAATTTCTCGTTCATAGATAATGTTGGATTTGAAAGAATAAATATTAGCTACACACTTAAGTCATAATTCTGACGAAATTGACTTCGAACTGAAATAATTAGAATAACGCGCCTATTGAATCATTTGACCCTTCAAACAAGTTTCGAAATCGTAACAATGAAAAACCCGTCTATTGATTTCTACACATATTGAATAAAAGTTGCCTGTTAAGTGCCATGAACGTGGGAACTTCACGTGCTAGGCTGATGTCCTGTTCAATTCATTCTTATCCAATGTTTTCCGTGGAAACGATTTTTATATTTCAACGTCTAGGTTTAGCATAAGTGGATAGTGATGTGATGGAGTATATTTACCAAACATCACGGTTAATTTCTTCGCTATAATACTTTTAAGGTTGTTAGTTCGGATATCATTTAGCAAATGATAGTTTTTGGAAAATAACTATTTGATTTTCCCGTTGGTGTTCATGGAGGGATGGTAAACTCAGCCTTTAGAGCATTTAACATCCTAATTTTGACGACTAATGTGGCGCGAAATGTTATGTCACGTGTTTTATGGCAAGCCAACCTCCTCTGTGCAAAAATAGTCCTACTCAAAATAAAAGATGGCTAAGAGCGGCAGTGAAATGTTACATTTATTATAACGTAACGATACCTCACGTATATTATAACGATATGCCTCCGTTCCTCAAAATTTACGATCGTAACAGAAGCATTGTTGAAAATTTCTACAATCGTTAACCACCATATTTTCTGTCTCCGCAAGAGGGTTGCTGTATGTGCATGGATAAATTACAACTAAAAAGGTTTATTTTACGCTTTGGTATTTTGATTTATCCTAGTTTGCATTATAGTTTGGTTTCGTGTGTCAGTATATCACACTGGAGGTCTTTTGTTTCTCGGCCTCAAGCATGCACTCACGACCTTCCCGTGATTCGTTTCCTCAACGCATGCAGCAGCTGCTGTGGTTTATATGCTTTACGTGTGGCGATGAACTCGAGTACGGTAGGCTTTTGGCACGGACATCGTCGTCCTTATGTGTAGGCGTTTGGTGTGATAAACGAGACGAATGCGTGAATGCGTTCGGACAGCCCTACTTTCTCACTCGCCTACGTTACTTGGGTCAGCCCACCTTCGCACATCCAAACGGAGCATTTCTTTAGGGATTCGTGATTTCTTTCCTGTTATATGCACTCAGTTACCTTTTGTTTCGATTACTCGTGTGCAGATGCGGTTGCCAAATTCATGACCGCCCAGGTGCGAACGTCAAGAGTCACTCGGAGGAATTGGAAAACTGATTTGGCAAACTGAAAAAAAATAATTAGGATGAATGCATTTGTATATATTTAAAAAAGATGCTAAGCATTTACAAGTTGTCAATTATTAGTTCAAATTGATTGTTATTGGTATTCTACCCGTTACGGTGGGTTTTGAATGGGCACAGGCTATGCGACGGTAGGGCGGCAATTAATTCCATTTTTTTATAGTTAATTATTTCGAGATCATCGAAAAATGAAAAATATGCAGCTCTACAAGGAATGTTATAAAACAAGTTTAATGCTCTCTGTATGACTACAAAACCACGACACCTAGGCTTGATCATATTTCGAGCCTGGAGCATTCGTTGTGCATGTAACAGTTACAACTTGATTAACGCATTTAACGCCGGTCACTGCTAATGATGCCTCATTGATTTGATATCGTACGAGGTGTCGGTTGACCACAGAATGGAAAAGAATGCGATGCTGAGGGCTACTTTAGAAGTCACCTAATTGGAGAGAGTGTGGGGCCAGCTTGACTGCTTCAACATTCGTCAGCAGTGAAGGTGTTAAAGTAGAGAGCTTAAGGCCCAGTTCCAGTTTTCACAATTTCCCTTCATTACCGATTAGCATTACGTACTCCGGCTACCTGGTAATAGCGCTTTGCAAAGGCCAAGCCGCATTGGCAAACTGGTTCCCGTTAGATCACCGAAGGCCCCGGACTGAGAATGGGTCACCTCCATACCTTTGACCATTGTGCTCTTGTCTGCATGTGGCAGGCGGGTTAAATATGGGTTGGCACAATGGACCAAGAGGTCAAAGTGCCCGGGGGCACTAGTCGAAGAATTCCCAAAACCCAATATCAACCTTCGATAGATATTGCATATTTTAGGGGCCACGATGAATGAGCGTGGCGATAATCATTGGGTTTGTAGGACAATGAGACTTAGTACTTAGTCTTTAGTTTTTGTTTACGGTTATTTTAGCTGGTGGGTGGCAAATGGATATTTACGTGGTCTCGGCATGTCGTCCATTATATCGCGCCGTCATTACGCTCCAGGATGTGCGATCCTTGATTCCGTAGGGTCGGTCTCCCTTCGACATACTTTTGCTACGAAATGGACGGCTGGGTCCATGCCTCGGATTGCTCGTATATCGTCCATTCCTCGGCCCAGGATCTGGGAAATGGGACGGCCTGCGGAGTGGCTTGCCAAGTGGAAAGGCGGCGTGGCTGCTGCTGTTGAACAGGCACGCTCTCAGTGTTCGTGTGCCTCTCTCCCTCCCTCCATCCCCACCCCATCCATCTCGCTCGATGGAGTCGGCATGCGTGGAGTTTATTAAGTGTTACCCCGCCCCCCTGCCCGCATTCTCCCATCTCTCCTCCTCTTCCGTCTCTCTCCTCTTCCGACACCCGCGTATGGACGTTGACGAACTCGAAGTGCCTTTCGGGACTCCCCAGTGTTTTTATTTTCCATCACGCTGGCACATGCCCTTCGAAGCGGGCGTCTTTCCTCGCCGCCGTAGGATGCCCCAGTCCCCATTATACCACGACGCCTGGGCGCTCGGCCTGAATTCCTCCTTGGCTGGTTGACTTTCATCCGCGCGACTTAAGTGATTAGTTACTTTGAAGATTGGCAATGCGCGCATACATGATTTGAAATAATTCTGTGCGGGTCGAATGTGAAATATTTGCCAATGGGAAAAATATTAATTCATATTCAGTTGATCATCCGCATCAAATCTTTCGGATTGAATTGTTTTTCCCTTACGCTATCATAACTTTCACGTTTCAAATGGTTCTTATCCCCACCTTTTTATTTACAATTAGCATCGTCAAGAGAGGACCAATTAAACCAGGAAACCAAGAAAAACTAGAATCGATTGAATGCCAAATTTCTGAGAAAGAACTTATGTTCCCTTTAATTTTATGTATTTTAATGCTGTTTTTTTAAATTGAAAAATAAACAACTATTCTTCAGGTGAAGATGTTATACCATAACGAAATCTAGGTACAGAATAAACATTTTCAATGTGGAAAAGCCAAGTTGTTTATTTTTCAATTTCAGAATGAAGATTTTCCACCAAGTCACGCCAGAAACTGTTTTGTTTGTTGTTTTTTTTATTTCTCTGCTCATTGAAAATATTTCCTGAAATTAAGATAGTAATGCATTGGAGTTTTCTTCATTATACCGGGAAAGAAAATATTTCCGGTGCTGTCGATGTGTTGATTGACACCATGTGATATGTTGTGCGGCGTGTGGAATTACTCCAGCGTAATTCCGCTGTGCACAGTAACACAATCTGCGTTAGCTGAAATTTTATTTATTTCTTCTTTTATTATTCTTTCGGCTGATTCTATGATTCCTATTCTATTATTTTTTTAATTAGTGGAATCAGTTAAATAATAATCTTTCGTAGCGTGCTTACCTTGTACGGTTGCGTGTATGAAACACGTATATAAAAATCGAATAAAAGCGTCGTGAGGTTCAAGAAATTATTTTATTATGGTACAACAACCGGTTTCATGAAGTAGTACTCGTAGGTCTTCCCAATACTATGGGACCGGTTGCACTTTAATGAAGTATTTTCGGGTAATCCGCAAAATATTCATCCAAGTTGATGAAATTCTCATATTACTTAGTCTGATTACTTGGGGAGGCTATTCATTCCTCGCAAGCGTGAATATTTGAACCATGGAAATATCAATTTGCATCTTGTCGTCCTATGAAGGGCTAATTAACTCCTATGTATTACGGATTCCAGACGACGCAACTCTTTGAAGTCCGCACAACGGTACCCCTTGTGTTCTAATGCGCCCGCTTGTTCGCTACGCACCGTTTGCTCCACGCCGGATAGAAATCAACTGGCTTGTCCCAAAATGACCAAATGGGCGGATCTCCCTCACATATGTAGCACACAGCTGTTCTCAGCAAGTCAATCTAAGATGACGCCTTGATTTGCAAACAGAAGTTAAGGAAGGAACATCGCACAGTTGCAACGCTCGCCCTCCAAAGCTCAAAATCCAATATTCATATTTGTAGAGTACAAGTATTTACAGAGTGAGTATTAGATTACATTTCCAGCTGGGTTGTGAGATTGAATAAATACTCAAATCTCGTTCTATGGTATTTCATCCTTCTTTTGCCGCTTAAAAATAGGTGGTCTTTGTATTTTTTCAAATTCTCGGCTTTCCACGCTTAGATATATAAATGCGGGGATGCATTGACGTACGACAGAAACTAACGTGCAGTACTGGATTTTTAACCTAAAATAGCGATGTTTTTAGATTATTTTAACACGAAAACTCCTCTATGACTAATTGAAACAATGGGAAAGGAGATATAACTTGATAAAAAAAGAAGTAATCCTAGCATTGTAATTCAAGGGCTCGTCCGATATAATTAATCGGTCTAATTCTGTTAACTGGTGATTTTTTGTGTCGTCATACAGTGAAGTGTCGCGTGTTTAATGTCGGAGGAGGGGTGTCATATAGAGTGTATATTTTCCTTCGCATTTGTGTATATCAGGTGCCTGGATCCTACGTCTAACGGTTTGTCACTATAATGCAACCATTTCAGATAGAAAAAATCATTCGCCTTGACCGGGATTCGAACCCGGATCCCTCGATATCCGGCCGAGTGCTTTAACCAATTAAGCTACCGAGACGTCCTCTTACACTCTGAAATTTTGGGGGCTTTAAAGGAACAAGATGTTATGACGAAATACCGTACATACAATGTCACAGGCATTCGTAGTCGTGCGCGACGCGCCACAGTCCACGATGTTAATAGAGCCAATTTCAAACACTTAGGCTGTTCATACCTTAGACAAATTTCAAGAAACTGTAATAGTAACTTTAACGGGGTCACCCGCTATGTGTGCATTATAATGCAACCATTTCATTTCATGATTTTTACTCTCTGAAATGGTTGCATTATAATGCACACATAGCGGGTGACTCCGTTAAAGTTACTATTACAGTTTCTTGAGGTTTGTCACTAATTTATTTTTAATGACGTATATCCGTCTCTCTCCCTCCCCAATTTAGGCTACATACAATATTCGTGTGTGATAATTGGTTTCGATTATTTATATCGTATCTCTGTATCGATGGTGTACTAATAGGCTGCCTGTGTTAATTCATATGTCACTCTTTTCTTCCCCTGTATTTATTCCAATCTCATTCCACGTGCCCGTATTTGAATCAAAAATTATTTCAATAGATGATTGATTTCTTTTTCGCGTGGTGCGAAAGAAATGACAGCTGGGATACAATCGCGTGAACTTTTTATACTTTACTGTGCCATTTTTTCATGTGGTTGTTTTTAACGTATTCCTGGTAGTTATTTAGCTACTTTGAAAATATTAATTCATTCTTAACATGCTCGTATAAGGTTTGTGTTATCGAACATTTCAATATGTTTCTTTATGATAACTTTCACAGAATGGCCGAAATGGTCATTGTATATTTTCCCACATATTAACCGTTGTTTGGAGTTTTGTTGCCGTGGTGTTGATTTTTAGTTTTTATAAATTGAAAGAAGAAAAAGAAGAGCGATCGTAATTTAAGATAGAAAATATTTTTGACGGCGCGCAGTCAAGTTTTCAATTGTAACGGGGATTGCATGGATATGGGTGTATAGAATTTATTGGGAACTATGCTATATTTAGTTACTTGTTGAATAGGTTAATACTGATTTCCCAATTTTTTCTCATATTTTCTTTGGCAGTAAATGAGATTCCGCTCACCTTTAATTGTCTCTGAGAAAAGCTCCTTTAATTGGTCACGGATTACATTCGTTATCTTTACTTTTAAATTATATATTATATTAAACTTCCGCTGCTTCTACCTAATCAATTTATGGGTATCTAATTTAGTACTGATAAATATATTAGTGGCATTTTATGTAACGCTCAATTTTCATTTAGAAACATCCTTCCATATACAACGGATTGATTTCTTCTCCTCAAGACCAGCATATTAACTCAATTTATATCCTCCCTCAAGGCCTTCATTATACTTCATTGGTTATTTTCCTTAGTAGATCGTCGTGAATGTAATATTGTCTTCGAACAATCTCTGCTACTGTTGGAAAAGCAAAAACGCTCTAGCTGTACAGGCTATCTAGAGAGCCCAAAGAAATCGAGTTTTTTTATAAATTGATTTATTAATTAATTGATTAATGATTTATAAATTGATTTATAATTGACTTATAAATGAAATAATTTTTTAATAAATAAAAAAAATTACTGCCGTAAAATCAGGGTAATTACTTAGTCTTTGCATACAGTAACAATGGTACCTCCGTGATTTTTGATTATTTTTCGCTTTTGAATACCCCTAATTAAAATATGTTAATGTATTCGGTCATCATTTGAGCAGAAGTGAAGTGATCATGCAGAAATGGCCGTTGTGAGAGGCGGATCCGGTGTATGGCTCTGAGAAAACTGTTTACGGCGCGTCTTCGTGGCGGAGATCCAATCGTACTCTAGTTTTCCGTGAATATCACATTGCTATCTCTCTCTCTCTCTCACTCACTCAGTAGGATTGTGTGTGGTTAACTGATAAGCACGGGTTGCTCGTCGTGCTGAGTCTGAGTTAGTTTACTGTTGGGCATTAACGGTCACTTGAAACAAGCAAGCTTTGCACATTTTCTTAGTGGACGTATTATGCGAACGGGTTGGGATTTTCTTAGCGCTTATTTCCTTTTGCTGTAACTTGCAAAAGTTGTTTAAAACTTAATTTGAATGATACTTTAATGTAGTATTTCACTTCTTTGGATGTTTTTATCCTGTCTAGACATTGAATGATTGATCCTAGAAATTGATTTAGTTCGCACGTTTTGGTAAATAGAATAAAATTAGTGATAGAAATTAGTTAAAAAGTTTCAAAATAATTCGTAAAATATATTTGATTATCCTATATAGAAACACTGTATGGTAAAGAACTTAGGCCGACAAGGTTAGACATAGAAAAGGAACATGACGTAGAAGAAGATAGCTTAGGTCCAGGCATACTCGACGATGAAATAGAAAGGGCATTAAAGGAGATGAAAGCAAATAAGGCTGTGGGGGTGGACAATATTCCTGTAGAAATGTTGAAATGGTTAGGGAAAGGTGGGAAGAAGGCCATATATGGACTGATTCGTAGTATCTATGAGGAAGGAATCTGGCTGGAAGATTTTGTGAGATCGGTGTTAGTTCCTATTCCAAAAAAGGCAAAAGCTTCGTCATGTGAGGATTACAGAACAATAAGTTTGATATCCCACGCAGCTAAAGTTATTCTCAGGATCATCAACAAAAGGATAGAGAGTAAGGCAAATGATTACTTAGGGGATGATCAGTTTGGGTTCAGGAAAGGAAGAGGTACGCGTGATGCCATTGCAGTAATGAGATCACTAGTCGAGAGGAATATAGAATACAATCAGGACGTTTTTGCCTGTTTTGTAGATTTCGAAAAAGCGTTTGATAGAGTGAATTGGGAAAAATTAATGCGTGTATTGCAGAGAATAGGAATGGATTGGAGGGACAGGAGACTGATCCGCAACCTGTACATGTCTCAGACTGCTCAGGTGCGAGTGGGGAACGGAGAGTCCGGATGGGCAGTGTTAGGAAGAGGTGTAAGGCAGGGTTGCCCATTGTCACCGGTACTGTTCAACGTATATGTAGAGGAAATGATTAAAGAGGCATGGGAAGAACTGGAGGTAGGAATGAAAGTCGGAGGGGAATTCGTAAAATCGGTTAGGTTTGCTGATGACCAAGCATTGGTTGCTCAGTCAGCCAAGGGGTTGCAAGCATTGTTGAGTGAATTGGAGGTTCAGTGCGATAAATATGGGATGAGAATCAATATTAATAAAACAAAGGTTATGCGATTTTCCATAAAGAAAAAGGCTAAGCTAAATATTAAAATAGGCGGGGAAAGAATAGAGCAGGTAGAGCAGTTTACATATCTCGGAAGTGTTTTGGACCAATACGGTCAAAGTGGTAGGGACGTAAGGAGAAGAATTGCGCTAGGCAAGGAGGCTTTCTCAAGGAGGAGGGAGTTGATGACGGGGACGTTGAGTAGGGATGTTAAGACAAGACTCGTAAAAACTCTGATATGGAGCGTAGCTATGTACGGCGTGGAAACGTGGTCGCTGAAGCAGGAGGATAGACGTAGATTGGAGGCTTTTGAAATGTGGGTGTGGAGAAGAATGGAGAAGTTGAAATGGACCGAAAGGAAAGCAAATGAGGAAGTACTAGAAATGGTGGGGGAGGAGAGGGGTTTGTTGAGAGAAATCCTATGGAGGCAGGAAAAATGGATGAAAGGCGTATTGAGCGGTAGTGAAATGTTGAAGCGGGTAATAGAGGGGAGAATGTTGGGCAAGCGAGGTAAGGGTAGGAACAGGATAGGGATGTTGGACGGGATGAAGGGAGGAAAGAAGTACACCGAGATGAAGAGGGACCTGATATAGATTAGCTGCTAGGTGGGGAGTCACAAAATGTTTATTTGATAGTTGTGTCCATCCAAAAACCTACCTTAACCGGTAGATTACCTAATAATAATAATAATTTGATTATCCGCTTCCGGACTGTGACTCTAACGACTCTCGTAAGAGCTGAGGAGACTCTTGTCGCAGTTTGCATACATTATTAGGAATGGGAGACTGCAAGGAGAAAGACAGTAGACGGCAAAATATTAAACAACGCGATTTATTGAATCCATGCAATGGAATCAAATGAATTTGATGAGAATGTTACCCCTCCCACGATTCTTATATCAATATTTCATAGGGAAAGGTTCAATTAGTTTTTCAACATAAAACTGTAATTAGGGACGAAGTTTAATGGCTTCGATCCGCTGTCATTCATATCGCAACGAAAATTGCTTGTGCCGTGACTGGATCGTGACTTTATTAATGTTTATGGCGATAGTCCAGCAGATCTTTGTACTTTTATTTGCAAAGTTTTCATTGCCTCAATGACTAAGGTGCCATTATAGCATTTCTGCTTCATGGTGATAAGAATTAACTTCTCAAACTTTCGCAATCATGTGTATTAGCGTAGCGCGACCTTTATCGCCTGTTACAATATAAGTACATGCAATACATTGGCAAGAACCAAACTGACAAGAGTGAAAGTGTGTGAAAGCATGTGAAAGCTTGAGAATGTTCATGATAATTAACAAATATAGTCCCAATAAATGAATTAATGAAAGCATTTTATTTAAACGATTCTCCGAAATCATCAGATTAAAGAAAACAGTTTGAATCAATAATTTATGTGAAGATTATTGGTTGAGAGTAACTTATTACTGAATTACACTGCTTGTAGTTTAGTAGGCAAATGACGCATTATGAGGCTCCGCATAGTAAGTGATGTTCGCAATACTTCGGGTTGAAAGCTCTTCGCTGGGCACCAGTTCGACTTACGACGGTAGAAAAAGACAAATGTATCCTTTTTATAATCCTGGATATTTGACTTGTACATCTTTCGTATCCGCGTTTGACGTCCTTCAAAATGTTGTTCATATGCATTAAGTTACCGTGAGAACCTACTTCGCTTCAGTCCCTCAGTGCGTGCATGATTTTTGTTCGCCTACTTGGCATTTCTAACACTAGAAAATGCATATTTACTTTCTCACTTCAGCGACGGATGGGTTTCCCTCGCCTCTTTGCGACGCGCACATTCCCCGCCCTTGATCTAATTCATCCCCCCCTCAAAATGCAGTTGTAGATTCTTTGGGAAAAAGCGCGCGGGGAGGAAGCATTGTCGCTGATATCATCTCTACACATCCTTTCGCTACGCGTCAGTACGGCTCGAGTTCTTCGAGAGCGCCGACAACCTCCGCCTTGGCGTGGATGGTGAAATATAACCGCGAATCTCAAGACTCTGCACGACGCAGCGAGAACGACTTGTGACAGCTCAGCGCGTCCGTGGAGTGGGTTGGGAGTACGACCAAGTACGGCCACCGCGCGATTATCCGGCTAATCTAATTTTGCATAATAATTTTCCATCAGTTATTCTATTCCATTACCATAATTGAATTGGCCATTTGTGTGCTTTCGACGAATCGGTGGAATATGCGTTTGAGATGAATTTGGTAGTAGACAGGCTTGATGTATCGAAAAATTCAATGGTGGCGCAGAGATTTTATTGAATCGATGGTTCCAATACGTGAATAGGTTTGATGGATGGATGATTTATAGGGTAGAAGCCGACGATCGACAACGAAGTGTTCAATTGGAAATTGGCCGACGAAGTTTCATGAAAAATGTTGATATTCGAAAATGCCCACTCCCTAAAGCCGTGCCGTGGTAGGAGGGGAATAGCGGGCGTTGAAATCTCCACAATACTACTTCCATCTTCGAAACTCTCCTTCGACGACGCGAAATCCAGATGGTAAGGTGCGCATATTATCATTTTGCAATTTCAAGACAATAATTATACATAGGCATTAAAATATAATTCAGTGGATATGATCAGTATAATAGCACGAACTCGTATGTTGAAATTTCAGTTGCCAGAAGTGGTCCTCATGCGTGTTTTCTGGGAAGACTGCTAATATATTTATATGTAAACATATTTGGTGATCAAGGAGGTAATTTCCAAGACTCCACATACATACAGAAGTTAACTTTTACCTGGAAGGGTTTTTATCGAATGGTATATTGATTCAATTGAACCTGGAAGACGATCGTATCAACACCTTAAAAATTATCGTACACAAAGTTGCAGTGGCAGTAGCGATCTACCACATCAAACAATCTTCGCGAATTGAATACAATTGCAATAATGAAGTGCATTCATATTTCATTAACGATCCATGTAAATGATACGTAAAAAGTACCCTGTTCGCGCTTCATACTAGTTTGGATACCCTTGGATGGCGACTAGGACGTCGGCTACTCCAATCAACAGGTCGAACCAGAACGTGATCGATAGTCTTGCGTTGGAGAGGATATGATGAACTTTTATGTCGACCGTTCGAGTGGACTCCTATATTTTACAACTCTCACGTGTAGTCGTTAGTTAAAACATGCAGTACTCAGGATAATGGGCGATACATTTAGGTTAGCATAGGTTGTCTTTATCGACCGCGTCAATTGGAACTAACAGAACATACTTCATACCCTGAGGACCTCACAGAAAGACACCGTCTCCGGATTGTCTTTCTCCTCCTATGTGAAAAATTCTATGACACAGTGGGATATGCCGTGGCAGTAACTTTTGTCGGAGTTATCCGCTAATACGTATTACACTGCAGCATTTTCAAAGGGCAAAAACCTTGATCTGGATTCCGTCTTTATTTAACCTTTGAAATTTTTGCATTGAACTCCTCTCTATTTTGCTCTTTCTTGTCTCTTTGTCTCGTGCCCACCATGTGTTGCCTCCTCCTTACCCTGTCTTCCCCTTCTTTCGTTCGCGTTCGCCCGCAGCTGTGACCAACCCCAGGACGTTGGTGTACGGTGCGGTAGAAAATGCATAACGAGCCCGTGAATTTACCGCCTCCTCGACGTTTCCATGCTCCTTTATTCGAGAAAACAACACTTTTCCTCTGAGTTACGAAGTAGTATTCCCTCTCGCGTTGGTGGAAATTATCTTCATTCCAGACACTCAGCACGTCCTGGAGGTTTATTTTAAACAATGGTGACTTCTTAAGGGGGCAAGAATAATTATTCATGCATCTGTCAGGAGGTTCTCGTCGAAAATTGTTCTGCTCCCTAATAATTTGCTTCATAAAAGTTTCCCTTACATTACATTACCCGTAAGATAATGCGTGAAATATGCATTGGGTGACTTTGAAATCCGTTTGGAGTTCAACCGTCACTACTTTCAGTTATTATGTGTGAATGTTCTGCCATCTCAGAGCAAATGTTGCATTCCAGTAAGTATCATTGACTTTTTGAATTCCAAAGCGGGTAACCAATTATGGAAAACAGCGCCCATGTGTGAAATTTTAGGAGGATTTAGTATCGGGAATAAGCGTAGCACAATTTTTTAAGTCGAAAGTTACATTCTACAGGTTGAATTAACAATAACGACTCAAAGAGTTATCGAATTTACAATCACAATCTCCGAAAGTGAAGGCTGTCTTTGGTTTCTGAGAGTAGCAGGAATATCATTAATGCTTTGGCTCGTAGTACAGTTCTGTGCGCATGTTCAATCAACTTTTAAACCTTAACCTTCGAGTGAGATTGTCCACTATGACATCTTCCATTAATTCCATGATAAAGACATTCGGAAAGTGGACGAATAAAACACGTCTCTTATTGAATACGTAAAATATAATCCTCGTAAGTCAGACAGATCTGAATACTGGTGCCTGGAGTTAGTAACTTCCATATGCGAAGAGCTTGATCGTTCGAGGAGAGCATCTCCATGGATAAGAGGATTTGGAACCTTGCGGATTTCAGAATCCAATTGGATGCTCCACCGCTGAGTACTCTCGCCTCTTCAATTACCGTTTCTATTGATAATTTCACCATGAGCTCTCATGGCGTAAGGGGGTCTTTGCAGTGAGAAAAGCTTTTAAGCGTGTTGCAAAATCGGGAAATGCGTCCGTCTACAAATGGATTCCGTAGTTTACACTTAGCCGGTGTCATATGCTCCTTTGTATTTGATTGACGGATGAAAAGCGAAGCACGTTGGCCACACCCTTCTCAGCCGTGGAGTGTCTTTCATCAAGTGCGGCGATCGTTTCATAAATCTCTCCCAGGACCTGAATGTGAGAGTTAACGCACTTCTCGAAGGTCGCTACGCACATGACATCGTCCTTTCGATTTCTTACGGCTTTCAACCAAGAAGGTTCGTCCTCTTCCTAGAGGGGCGTGGAAGATATTGGTAATGCAACGATGCTTTTTGGATAGAAATATTCTGTAAAGAATCATGAGAAATGGTGAGTATTTTGTTTTCTCTCGTACGCCTTTTACCAAATTCCTCGGAAATTAGCTAATTATATCAAAGCATAAATAATAAAAAAATATTTTTATGAATTCCATTTGTGAAATTTTTCTTTATTTTGGGGGAGTGGGGGTGGTAAAGTAATCTGTGAATTGAAACATTTGTTTATGTCCGCTAGATATATTTGCGTATCATTCCTATTTTTTGAAATAAATTAAGGGCATAGAGAATAGTCAGATGGAGGTAGGGAATAATTTATACATCCATTTTGTAGCTGGAGGGTTACAACAAATATTTTAAGAAATAAATAAAGCATTTAAAATGTCTTTCCTAAACTATTGTTTAAAATAATTGTACTTCCTTATTCTTCACGTTGTAATATGTGGAAATAGGCTTGTTAACTCAGGCGGTAAATCATCTGGCTTTGGAACAGAGACCTTGATACCTTTTGATGGCCTCAGCCAATCTCTTTTTTGCGTGATGTTACTGGGAAACTGTATGGAGCCGAGGGAGGAAAACTGGCCCCCACATCCGCGATGCATGATTTTTCCACAGCGTTGGTCGTAGTTAAAAGTGAGTTTTATTTTCGCATGCCAAAACAACCTTAGGGTTGATCACTGTATGTTTTTATTATGAAGTTTGAATAATTTTTCTAGCACGATTACTTATGCTAAAGGCATGGGGGGTCGACCTATGTTGTTCAGGAAGGAATTCCCCCCTAATACAATGGCAAAAGGTTAAAATTTCAAGCTCGGCAACGATAACGCAGTCGGAATATGTGGCTGAAAGGCTAATTTCTTGCCTTCCGAATGCGGTATTCCTATTGTAGGCATGACTTGGATCTTTATCGTTTATCTGTACCTATTTTAATGACTCATCCGATTAGCGAACGCTAACCTGAAGCTTTTAGAAATTATTTTTTTACTGCTAAGCCGTCAAACGAAGGCAGTAGTTTCATTTTCATAAACCAGAAGATGAAATACTCGAAACATGTGAGGAGATGAAGGGTTTAATGGAATATGCGAGTGGAAATCTGCATCAAAGACTCAGGAGTCTTTGACTGATAGTGATAAACACAAATTCACTCGGAACTATTGTACTTACCCTCATGTCCGCATACCTAATGTTTAGATAGATAGTTTTATTGAGAAAGGTTCGATATTAACTTCTCCCCATAAATTTTTCAATTCCCACACGAAAGTAAAATATTATACTGCATGGTTATTTATCTGTCTTACTGAAGAGAGACAGAAACAATCAAGTTATATTTGTTATAGATAATCTACCGTTGGAGGTAGGTTTTTGATGGACATGAGCTACCAAACGGTATAGCGACAATTCCCTTCTCTCTCCTAACAAAACACAACCTGACAACCAGCTTTTTAATAGGACCCTCTTCAATTCTACATACTTCCTTCCTCCTGTTATACTATTATGAGTTGAAATGCATTAATATTCCTCATCGTCAGTAATAAGCAGTCTTGGGATGTGTTAGTCACAGACCTCAGCTCAACTATAGTTTCCACCCTTAAGCTTCAGCAAGATTTCGTGCCTCGAAATAAGCGTGTTGATCTCTTTACCTTCCTTTCGCTTATTTTACCTCCTTCCAGCTAGCTTATTTCTCCTGTCATTCGTCCATGAATTTGTAATGCATCCCATGTACGCCGCAGTATTTTTACACAGGGGGATGAAGCCGGATTAAATTTCGATGAAACTGCTTATAAATTGTCGTGGAAGATTGCGTCTTAGTTCATCGTTACATTTCTCCCCGGCAGCGCGCACGGTGGCGGCCGTCCGAAAGCTACGGGTCCCCGGCGTGGGCGACGACGTCTGAGACGCCCACCGCCCCCGGGATCAAGACCGCGAAAGCCCTCGCTCGCCTCTCTCTCCCCCCCCCCCCCCGGGATGTGACATCTTTCCACCCCCGTGTTCCGTCGGCGCTCATACGTACTCATTCGCCCTCCCCGCCGCTTGCACTCCTTCCCACTCATCATCAGTCAGCCCACCCACCTCCCATCCGTCCGTCCGTCCTCGCTCGCATTCACCTCCCTTTCCACTCTGCCCTTCCGCGGCGTCGGCCCCTTCTCCTCCTGCGCCTCATTCGCTCCGTTTAACCACGTTCGTCCTCTCTCTCTCTCGCTCGTCGTCCCGCCTTTTGTGCATTCTGAAGTCGCTCATTCTTTTTCTCTTTATCTCCCCCCGGTTGCCTGGTCGTGACGTGCCCTTTCCGCGTCTTCCGCGGTGCCTTTTGCAGTTCCGTTTTTCTCCCAGCCTCCTTCCCCCACACCACCCCTCCCCCGGGATTTTCGCTCCTCCACCTTTAGTGGCTTGTCTCTTCAGGTCTCTTGACCCGTTACCTCGATGCGTTTTGCGGGCCTAATCCGACAGGATAATCTAGCGAACGCGAAAATATAGTAGTAAAGCTAAAACTACCCGCAATTTATTTTTTTATGTTATTCGGGACCGTATGGGAATTAAAAGTAAGCAAATGTAAAATTATCAGGTCTCTGAATTAGTTACTTTTTCTTAAAAACGCCTCATTGGTTAACGTAGAGCACGAATGACCTCAGGGAAAGAATTAACCGTTTTTGTCAGGTTTTATTTTGCGGATTTCGTCGGAATTCATTTGTATCACATTCTTACATGTCTTTTCGTTTGCTTCGTGCGTTTCCAGGGTGGCCCAATGTTGTTTTTTTTCTCAAAGTAGACGTTTATGCAAGCCAAACTTGAAAGGATATTATTTTTTCAAATGAAAAACAGACCATCTCCACCTACATCCCTGTCAGAAGAGGATTCTGATATGACATTTTCAGAGAAAAATAGAAAACTTGTGCATTTGTCAATGGAAAAGTTTCAGAAAGGCAGTTGTGACTTGAGACAAGATGTCTTATGCATAGATTTCTTTTCCAATTCCAATTGACTGCTAATCCACAATGGGCCGTTTAATGCTCCTGTCCATAAGCTTTGGAGTAATGACTACTGAACCGCGATTGAGGAATTTAAAAAATTGATCATATGTTATTTGGATCGAGGGGAGTTAATAGCTGCTGACCTTATTTAATTATTCATGGTCCTTGGAGTCATTTGGAGAAAGCAGATTCATTTTGAGGTAGAGGAAGATAGGAATGAAAGAAACCCGGATCCGAAGTAGCTTAATGTCAAAGCAAAGCTCAAAGGAGTACCAGTTGGAATGACACATCTGATAGATTAATATTTCTTCGTTTGGAGATTTTTCCAGATGGTTTAAATTGAAGGAGACCCTCCAAAACCCGCTTTGGAGTCAGTATTAGTACCAGTTCCGTGGCAATCCATGCCGTACTCTAATATCTTTCGAAAGCTCTAGGCGGAATAGGAAAACACTTGTTTCCTATCAGACTATCAGTCGAAAAGTGAATTTGAAATTGATTGCTCCGATATTTGCCATCGGCTTTGCGATTCCTTTGCTAACTCCGTTGTAGAGCAAACTCGATTAATGATATGTGAAATTCCATTTGAATGTATAACTTTTTCCCGCATCACGTCTTCGTGTGTTCATTTGCCAACTTAGTCTTCTTAATGGAGAGCGTATTCTGGGAAAAATTGTTGGCTCATATGGACGCTCGGGGAAATCTCATGCAGATACTTAACTCCTTGGTTATTTAAGCATTTATGAACGTTTGTATTATTTAATGCAGAGCGCGCATTTATTTACATTTAGATACTCTCAGGCTTAAACAAGAATGTGTGCCGTGAATGCCTATGCTTGATCGCGGGAGTTCTATATCTTCCCCCCCCCCCTCCCCTTCTCTCTCTCTCTCTCGCCTTCTAGTGTGCCAGACAGAAGGAAGTCCCATGTGCTATTCGGGCCGGCGAATGTGCCTTTTGATTGTCGTATCGCAAATCCGACGTGACCCGCGTTTCTGATTTATCGCATTCCGTCAAACGGGACGGGAGTCACTTTTCGCCGCCCTCCGTCGTCGAGTGCGTGGGCGGAAAGAGCCTCTCTGGCATTTTGGCTTTTAGGTTAATGCATTCTTCCATTTACGGTGGCTTTCGATCGCGTGTAACCACACACCCCCCTCCAACCCATCCCACTCCCCCCCCCACTGTCGGCTTTCGTCTGGAACTCTCCGGATCCATTCCGAAATGCTGGGAGAAGGGGGAAGAGAAGACGGGAATGGACCGCAGCTCAACGGAGCGCACCTCCGTTGCTCGGGGAGTTGTGGGAATGTTGTTACATTGCATTATATTTTTACGTCTGCCTCCGTGCCTCTTCCCGGTAGGTCGCTTAGAGTTTCCATGGAACGGAGTGTCAGTACTACTCCATGAAATATGAGTACAGTTGGATTTACAAAAGAAAAAGGATTCATAGAAAAAATATAAATGCCCTAGTTTGTAGACACATTTGAAGCCGTCGTTAAATTATTTTATGATATTTTTGGATTTTTTTGTTCATCTTCCACCCATCTTTCCAAGGGTCCGTAAGGATTCCTTCCATCTTACGTAAGCTACAATGCGGAAGCTACAATACTGTCTGTAATGAAACTACCTAGCGTGAAGGAAGAAGATCCACTTTAAAATTTACAAAGGAATTACGCAAATTTTAACAGGATACGGGGAGTTTAGATCATACCTCAACAAAATAGGGAGAAAAAGGAGGGAACGTGTTAATGCTTGATGGAGGAGGACACGCCAATGCACAAGAGTCCTTTATTACCAAATTTATGACGAGGAAAGACGCGAACTGGAAGCTATTCTTGGATATTTGCGCAACAAATTGGGAAATATCTGCACGAGGAACCGATGAAGACAGTGTTGGATAGATTTATCAACAAAAGATGAAGTGTGAACGGGGAGAGCGACGGAAAGGAATGACATGTAACTCATATTTTGTATTTTGTAAAAATTAACAAAATTGTATTGGGGTTTAAAAATAAGGTACCCCGAAAAATTTAAACAATCAATTGTCCGTTTCTAATCGAACAGGCTAAATTATTATTATTTTATCTTACTTAATTATAGCTTTGTCATTAACGTATATGTTATTATTATTAGTGTTCTTTCTACTGTTTAAGGTAGGTTTTGGATGGGCATGACAAGAACAACGATAAATTACTTTGCCTCACCTAACATACGGAAAACTAACATCCGACTCAACTAAAAGCCCTTTTAGGTATAAGTTCTAGTGGTTCAGTTGGCCTTTTCCTTGCCTTGGTCAGGCCCCACCTAGAGTATGCTGCCAGTATATGGGATCCTCATAATATAAATTTGGTTTCGGAATTAGATCGAGTTCAGCGGAGGGGGGCTAGATTTGTCAAACATTGTTATGACCAACTCAGCAGCGTATCCACTTTGCTAGACAATTTAGGTTGGGATTCCCTAGCACAGCGGCGTTTCCAATATAGATTAAACTTATTAAAAACATTTAAAGATGGGCCCTTTTCCGATGACATCAAGGATATAATACGAACCCCAACGTATTACGGTCGAAGGGATCACGGATATAAGACTAGAGAGATGGACTGCAAGACTGACAGGTTTAAAATGTCATTTTTTCCAAGAACGATAAGGGACCAGAATGCTTGTAGCCGAAATTCCCCAGGACTTAGTTCATTACAATAAGTATTAACGTACAGGTTAGGGACTGCGCGAGGATATGTATACATGTGTGTATGTATGTATGTGTATGTATGTATATATGTGTATGTATGGAAATGTGTATACATATGTATGTGTATATGTGTATACATATATGAATATTTCTATAGTTTTTCTCTTACAGGTTCCTCTCACCTAACCCCCAACCCCCTCAACCCTTACCCTTCCCTCATGGTGCTACACCCCCTGCCACACACCTTTTTGGTGGCCCGCTGGGTATTTATGTAGAAGTAGGGTGTGGAAACTTCGTCATGGAAGCAAGTGGTAAATGTAGGATGTAGGCTTTTGAAATGTGGATGTGGATAAGAAAATTAAAAGATAAAATGAAAGGAAAGAAAAATAAACGAACTGGAAATGCTAGGAGAGGAGAGAGGATTGTCAGAAGAAATCTGGAGGCCGGAAAGTTTGATGTGTAGCTTTTTGATTGGCGATGGAATGTTGAAGACCATAATGAAGGGTAGAATGTTAGGCAATTGTGGAAGGCAATGAATATGCATATTGGACATTATGAAGGGATGAAGTATGCGGAATTGAAGAAGTGTTTATTGTAGTTTCTAATGCCAAATACTGACTTTGTTAGGATGGGAAAAGAAATGCATCTTTTTTCATTCTTTGTCCATGCAAAACCTACCTTAAACCGTAGTACACCTAATAATATAAATAATATTTTATTCAAATGGAGGTGTACTAACTTAGAGATCGCAAATGCAACATACAGTCGATAATTTTATGCTCAAAAGAGAATAGATGTTAAAAAAAATGCCAGAATTGTTATTATTTTGAGCTATGGGTGTTAAAGAGGAAAATATTCCCAAATGGGAGGAACATTGATCTTGATATACCCCCTCTTTGAATCGAATCTTGCTCCACCGTCCCCGAATAAAACCAGCCTTCGGGGTTAAGACTGTTGCGGAAACTATGTATGCATGTCTGATCAACAAACGAATTAGTAATTCGTAAAGCATTTAGCCTATTTTAAGGCCCTCGCGTTTGTATTTTGGATGTGCACTCCCATGTTCTTATTTTTTTATTCGCGACGTAACACAAAATGCCCTGGCGAATTAAATTTTGGGTCATACGAAGCCGAAAATGTGCACAGAAGTTTCAAGCAAAACGAGTAAAAAAACTACTCTGAGCCCATCCTCGTTCCCAGAGAATGTACGCCAGAAAGGAGAGAGAAGCTGAAATTTTTCGTTTGTCCGAATGATTTATCAGCTCACCTTTTGTTCTCCTTGCTACTCACTGCTCGTCTCCTTTGCGGCTGGGTTTTTTTCCGACATTAAACTATCGCAGTTTGGACCGGAATGTGCAAAAAAAAACGAAATTTGGCGATTTTTTACACGCGATGTCCAGCGACCAGAAATTTAACTTATGCGGGATCGGAAATAGCCTTTCACCGCCAAAAATAAAAGTCATCGGACCGATGGAATTCGCGGAATGCTTAATTACGGGGGAATTTTAAAAATATTTTTTTTTAATGGAACGAGGGGAAACAAATTGACGCTTCCTTTTTATCTCTCGCGAAATAGCCGTCTCTCGCAATTCGCGGCACGTGTCCAGCGAACGACCTCAATTTGCGTTTTCGCGATCATTTTGTTCTTTGCCTCTTCTGTTATTCGCGTTAATTGCAGCAATCTCCTTGACTGCACAAGTGCTCTTTGATGCAAATACTTTATGCGTTGGTCGTGCGGGTACCGGGATGATTTGAAGAGGGTGGCGAGAGTCCAGCGATGGGATTTGCCCATAGAATGGGTGTTCTCCGCGGTCGATTGCTTACCATTGAAGACGGTATTCGGAGGGGTAACGATCGCTCCAAAGTGGGAGATTTCCAGCTCAATCCCTGGGAATGTCATCGAGGGAAGGGGTTAAAAAAATACAGTTTCCAATGTAAAATTAGTGTACACACAAAGGAGCAGTCAATGAATCCTTTTCAAAATGTTTTAATTAAGAGGTGGCGTTCTTTTCGTGGGCGCATTCCAGATCAATTTTTATCCACGTCGTCCCGTGTTGTACCCGCGCGTTTAAATTGGGCTCGTGAATAAATCCTCTGGACTGTCCTCATGCAATAACAATTTGTATGGAACTCTTTTCACAAATTTCCTCAGTGAAAATATTTCATTCTAACTAAACCTATGAATGGCTCTTTTGTCTAGGAGCCCATTCTTTGAGAATTTATGAAAACCACAGCATTCAATTTTTTCAGTTTCATTTCGGCAATATGGCATTAGTTAACATTTTCATACCCTTATGAAATATTTACGTTTGTTATTGGAGTATTGGATTTGATGGAAACATTTAATTAAATGCAGGGTCAATACTTGTTAGTGAAGGATTAATAATCAAACGGTGCGCAATGCTTTTGGCTACTTCATAAAATGTGGATGTGGAAAAGGTACTTCGCGCTTCAGTTGAGTCAAACGAGTCGTTGTGATTCCTGGCTGCTGAGTTTATTTTTAAGTTTGTTTGTGGAGTACATTTCAGATTAATCCTCATGTGTAATAAAATAATAATAATTACTGTATCTTAATAATAGTCATTTTTTATTCCGAATCTAGTAAATGTTAGATTTTTCCAGTTCCTCTTATTCCTTAAACCAAATTTGACCGTAGAAGAGTATCCGTGAAGTTTCAATATCATCCCTATGTATAAATATTATTTTATAATTTATTTGTGATGATAATTATAAATAAATAATATATTATGTGTAATATTGGCCAGTTTCTTTGGAGCAATGTTGGACTCTCAAAATAATCCCCTAAAAAAAAGAGCCAAAATATGTTTCCTTAGCGTATAGGTGAAAACATCCAAAGCGAGAACCTTTCTCCTGATTTTTATTAATTCTGTACTATGAAAAGTGCTCCGAAGGAAGGCAGTGCTTGATTAAATTTCAGTCGCGGCTATAAAGATAACAATGAGGCTTGCAAACACTGTCTATTAGCCTGTAAATTTAGGCATCTCGGAATATGTAGATGCAAAAATATGATAATGGAATGCAAAAGGCATAGGTGAAATGTTTCATTGAACTGGGTTTTCCCTCAGTAGGTTGAATTTTATATTTCTTAGAGTGGTTGATGAGTGATTTAATGATAATTTTCTTTTTTTTCTAGGTAAGAATGAAATCTTGTGAATGGATTGCCTTCATCACGGAAGCTGCCACTCTAGTATTTCTGTAAGCAGCTTCAAGGTTCGTCTTGGTATGAAGCTAGGTCCTACCCTTCTGGAGCCAAAACATGCATGAGGGAAATCATTTTGTTAGTGTTCCATGTAAGGTTAGGTTTTGGACCAAAAGTGAAAACTATTGTTTATGATTGTGGGTTTCTTCCCAAAAAAGATACCATTTTACTTGTCCTAATTCCGTCATTCACTCTGTTGAGTTTCTTCCCTCTCTTATGCTGCCCATATTATTTATTCTTTCCCTCCTCCAAGGACCAGGCTAGTTAATTTCTCCTTTGTAATACAACCGATGGTTTCTCTCTACGTAAAGTCCCCCAAAGAATAAAATTGTCTCAGTAAATTTTATGCCCCCTTCACACTATCAAATATGTACTAGCTTATCTTCCTTCTTTTTCAATTAATTATTTTTTCAACCTTCAAACTAGAAAACCAAAATCCTCCGCATAACCCTTCTGCGGTTCATGACCCTGTCTAGATGAACTAACCTATGAACCATGCAACGTCACCTACCGAGTCAGGGTATTGACTATTCATTCCATTTCGTCTCAATATAGAGTCACAGGCATTAACTTGTAGTACTTTAGCTAATTTATTAACTCTCTTATTTAATAAGTTGGCAAAGAGGTGTACAATTGATTTAATAATGCCTACCTCTGAAATGATGTGCTTGTATGTAATTATTGGCAAATTCTGTGAATATTAATTTTGCCAGTTAGAAATGAGGTTCCTCATTGTTTCGGGGTTCATTTGAATAACTTTGGCATGTTGCGTTCTTGAGCCTTTTTTCCTTGAGATAAATGACGAGAAATTGACGTGCTCATTACAAGTCATCATGTCAAACCCAAAATGTTCACACACCTATCTATCTAAATAATACCCCGCAATCCGCCACTAGGGCGTATGGCGGGGGGTGATAGGTCAGCACCCGTCAAAGAGAATTAAACCACGTGCAAAACCAAAATACCGTGTGTTACGACTTCAAATTCTTATAAAAAGGGAACTAAAACACGTTTTATATGTTTTATAAATTAAACAGGCTTTTAAACTTTTGTATTATCTCTACGTATGTATTTTTTAAAGTTTTGATTATCTCCACATTCCACCAATGCAGGATATGCATACATTTATACATTATTTACAAGAGTACAGTTTGGTTCCCGCACGTATGTAAATATGTTGGTTCATATATGTACATTTAGTTATGCATGGGTATGAGGTATGTTACAAGTTTGTCTAAATTCCTTATTTCTGTTCAAACACATTTCTTTATTCAGGCACGTGAAAAAATTGTCGTTGTGGATTGTGCAAAATGACCATTGCTGTCGATGCAGCGACCGAAACCCGAAATTACTACTCCTACTACTTATCACTTGAGAATAATCCTTCATATTTCCTCTCACTTAGGGTCACTTCCATGAAGCCCTGCAAATTCTAAAGCTGTTATTGATGAAATTATTTAAGTTCATACCCAGTTAAGGTCCTGTGGCCGTCAACTTAGAGCGACATGCATTTGACGAATGATTATCATGCTTGATTTGCCTGAGGTCCGTCGTATTTGCGCCAAAATTCACATAGCGAACGGTCCATTCGTATGCTAATGGTTGAAATTCGTTCGATATTCGTCCATTCCAGGTGACATATCCTTCTCGGAATGCAAATCGTCATCGCAGTGGACGCCGAAGCCTCGCGCCGTCTCCTCCGACCCCCTCGGTCCCCCCCCCCCACAGTCGTCTCGCGTGTGTGGGCATGACTAAGCCCTGGCGAGCGACACAGGGACACGCCCTCCTCATCGCCTCTCCATTGCGGACGCTGCCGGGCGTCAGAGGGCGACGTTGGCATTTTTCCTTTTTTTCGGTTTTACATGCGATTCCCACGTCTCATTCCATTCTGATGTCCCTCTGCCCTTCCTCTCTTGTCGCCGACGGAGGCGTAAAAACCTCCGCCTATCCGGTTTTAGCCGGGTGACAAGGCGTGCGTCGCTATGTTCCAGGTTGGGATTCGTAATTTTTCGCAACGAGGTGGTGGTGTTATCCAAGGCGACGTGTCTCTTTCCCTCGCTTTTTTTTATTTTGGTTCAAAAAGCTTCGTTGCGGCTGTGTCGTAATAACTTAGCTTCCGGAATCTCGCTTCGATGCAGCGGGGTAATCGCCATGGTAGCGGGTCTAATCGAGAGCGTCCACGTGGGCGTGTCGAGCTGAAATTTACTGTGGCAGCTCGCAGCTTAGAGAGCTGAAAATAAACTTGGGGACTCGGCGTGAGTTTGACTGCGATCGCCTCAGAGAAGCTCCGTGGCAGATGAGGGCGGTTATATCGACAGTTATGAGTATCGGGGGTGTGTGTGGCCTTTCGTCTTTCTAGTGTAATCCCTATGGGAATTCGATGCCAGATTCATCTGGATCCCATACTGCATGTACTCATTCATTTTTTATGTTAGACTTAACTTTGTCTCTGCAAGCAGTTGCTCCTGTCTTCTGCCATTGTTTTCATAAAAACTGTCCACTCTCATCGTATGACTTGTTCGCCATTTTGTTTTCCTAATCATTTTTCTTGTTGTATTTCTCTTGGTAGCAGCTTGTACCATGGGGTTAAAAATACTCTAGAGTATTACTCGAGAGCTACCCCCGCGGGTGATTGTAATATTCGGTTATTTAAGGTTTTCACCTTAAAGCATGTTCTTCCATGAGGGACTTCCATGTCAACGATTAAATATCTAATTTGCAGTGCGATTTTCCCGATGATACCAGCGCTCTCTCAAAACATGGGCCACATTAAATTAATATTTGTTTGTTTTTCAGTATCTCTTCCTTCCATTATTAATTATGACCGATGTTTTTCGTTATTTATTTTAAGTTAATCGTATTTTTCCAAGTTGACCAACTTTGTCCAAGTTTGGTAATTATTTTTTCTGGTTAGAAGCGTACGATTATATTTTTGATTTCCAACCAACTTTCGCAATTTTTTCTTTTCAGAAAGAAATATCATTTCTCTTTCAATCGGAAGTTAAAAATCAGAATCGCAAAAAAATGTCGGGAAAATTAATTAATAGAATAGTGGCCGGAAGGTGATATCATTTTTTATGCGGCTGTCTTATATTGACGGCTGTCAACATCTCGACTGGTCAATGGATTAAGTAATCTCTGTTTAATCAAGGAAGCTGTATTTACCCCTCTCAAACTTTTTGGCGTGCTCTCAGGCCCAGATTAATCTCAGTCTTCACCCTCACAAATGCATTTAGCATTCTCATAAGGTGCGTATCGCTTCGTTAAAACCTTAGGAAACAGTGGCCTTTAATATCTGCTCATCAAGGGTCGTTCGGAGTCTAATGAGTTTCCCTTTCACCGTAGCCTTCGCGAAATTGTACGCATTTGGGCTTAAAGGGAGATATCCCCTCGGATCCGTGTTTTAAGAAAAGTCTGAAACATTTCCAGCGCTCTTCTTCCCACTTCGAAATGCTGACCATTTTAATTTTTTTTAATGGAATCAAAAATCTAGATCGATTAATTAGCTTGGAAGCGGGCGAAATTAGCTAGCTTGGAAGAGGGCGAAATTATCCAAAGAGTGTGCCCTTTTAGAGAACATTTACGTGATTATTCTGACAAATTTACTTCATTTGTGCCCCTATCGTTGCACATCGACCTAGATTTCATTTGTACAACTGTTTTAGTGGACAAATTCATCTATTGAAAGAAGTACTCTGATTCCCCATTACTTAAGTTACATTTTCAATGAATAGCATTTGCTGTAATAGAATACCATGGCAAAAATAATTTAGAATAATGTGTTTCAATAGTTTTAATCATCCTAATCTTCGAGGATCAGATTTTTTCGGATGATGATTTTCCTTTTTAATGACATTTGATTTTTGCTTAGATATATGTTCTTGATGGAGAAGGTGAAATGGACCGAAAGGAAAACAAATGAGGAAGTACTAGGGTTGGTGGGCGAGGAGAGGGGTTTGTTGGGAGAAATCCTATAGAGGCAGGAAAAATGGATGAAAGGCGTATTGATCGGCTGTGGGATGTTGAAGACTGTAATAGAGGGGAGAATGTTAGGCACACGAGAAAAGGGCAGGAACATGATAGGGATATTAAAACCACAGGTATTGCAATTTTCCACTAGATATTTTATTTCGACACTACCGGTTTCGATGTTTTCACATCATCATCAGGTGTGAGCACAAGTGCGTATCTTCTTCACATATATAGTTGCAACAAGGGGTGGGGGGGGTTGAAGGAGAGAAAAAGGGGGGTGGAGAAAGGGGGAAAAGGAGACAGGGGGATTGTTGGACGGGATGAAGGAAGGAAGTACACAGAGATGAAGAGTGACCAGATGTAGAGTAGGTTGCTGGATTGTTTTTGTTAGGGGTCACAAAATATTTATTCGGTAGTTGTGTCCATCCCTAAACCTACCTTAATCGGTAGATTACCTTACAATGATATGTACTTCATCGAACATTACGTCAAAATTTTAGCAACAGCTATATGCTTATAGAAAGCAACAAGATATATGTTTTTAAAGTATAAAAACCAAATAATGACACCCCCATAAAGAAGCTTCCACATTTTTCACACATTTATATTTTCTCTTCATGTCTAACCTTTCGTCTAAATATCTATGTAACCCTAGACAGGTATCATGTCTGACATCAGGGTCGGTATTTTTTTTCCTTTTTAAAATTCGTAATTATCATATCTTTCGTAAAACCTATCGATACTCCAATATTGCAAAAGTGCATGAGAAAGTAGATTAACGAAAATAGCTTCAATGCTACGTCAAAATTATGCGAAGAGAGTGCGTTAATTATACTATTTTTTCTGGAGAAAATTTAAAGCCAAATATTAGCTCATTATTTTAGCTCTAGCTAGTTTAGCAATTGTCTGGTAAGTCATTCTTATTTAAGGAAATTGAGGTAAATATTATGAAGTTGTTAAAATCCGAATGTTACGGGCGTGAGGCGTAAGAACTGTAGTCCTTTTCTATATGCCTTAAGCTGGAAAGTACAAATGAAATGTATTCTGAGCCAATAGATATCGTGGAGTAATATGCTAGAAAAAGGTGCTTCAGTAAGAGGGTTCGGAAACTTTTTTGTCTTCAGCAATAGAGAATATCGAAGAAAGCGCTTATTTTGGATCTATTAACCATGTATTTCCTGTATCGGGCAAAATGTAGGGAAGACAGGTTGCCTGAGACGAAAGAGGATGAAAAATGAGAAAGGTTGTTTGTTTAAATATGCACACATTCATAAAGCGGAAGCGAAGAAGGCCATCGACGTGAATCTCTCTTTGATGTCTCCAAGGGCTCGGGGACAAAGCGAAATATGAGAAAGATTACCCCAGGCTTATTATTCCTTGTGTGTGTATGTATTTAAAATGTACATGTATATGTTCCGGTATATGCATATAATATATACATACACACACACACACACACACATACATATATATATATATATATATATATATATATATATATATATATGACGGTAAAGAACTGAGTACTCTGGAAGAAAAATGGGAATGTATTAAGAAAGGGATATTGGAAGCCGCTAAAGACACTATAGGAACAGTTAACGGGAAAAGGATAAGGGAACCATGGGTAACGGATGAGATGATTGCAAAGATGGATGAGAGAAGAAGATGAAAAAATGTAAACACAGAGTTAGGCAAAATGAAGTACAAAGAGTTAAACAATAAACAATTTACTCAACGTCCCCGTCATCAACTCCCTCCTCCTTGAGAAAGCCTCCTTGCCTAGCGCAATTTTTTTCCTTACGTCCCCACCACTTTGACCGTATTGGTCCAAAACACTTCCGAGATATGTAAACTGTTCTAAATATATATATATATATATATATATATATATATATATATTATATATATTATATTATATATATATATATATATATATATATATATATATATATATATACACACACACACGTATTTCAAACTCGAAAACGCCTTAAGTGGCGAACACACATTCATTCTCATGGATGTAGATTCAAGCACAAAGACTCACTATCCCAACATTTTTACCCCCCTTAGGTTTTGATCAAGAATATGCCTCTCGAGTTCATGATGTTCTCCTGTCTTAAGTAGATTCCGTAAAAACCTAATTCAGTTTGATATGCGTCTCAAGCTGAATAGTAAATGAATTGATAGCCGTACGAAAGGGACTATTGTTTTCGAAAGTGATATTTCCTTCATAACCCTCCATTAATTTCCCTTGGTTCGAATATACTCTATATATTGCAGAAGTTTTGTCTTCTCTTTCCTCGAATACGGTTTGGTCGGCTATCAATATAAGTCCATCATTCATGCACCGTGCTCTACCTCTTATAGTAAAGCACTGGCATAATGTTACGGACATCCCTTGTCGAACATTCTTGAGTTTATTACGATACTTGCTTTCTCTCCGATCTCGTACACCTAATTGCGTTTTTTCCTTTAGTACGTGGATGTAATTTAACCTTAAAATTAATGTACACTGTGAGTGTACAATGAGAGTGCCCACTCGTGTCACCTGTTTTGGTTTAGTTTTTTACACAGTGTTGAAGTACATCCGGATGTACTACGATATATGATTCATTCGATTTGTTCTACCGACTGAAGGTAGATTTCGAATGGTCCTTAACGAATTTTAGTTTTGCCCATTATTACCGGTGCTCTTCAACGTATATGTAGAGGAAATGATTAAAGAGGCATGGGAAGAACTGGAGGTAGGAATGAAAGTCGGAGGGGAATTCGTAAAATCGGTTAGGTTTGCTGATGACCAAGCATTAGTTGCTCAGTCAGCCAAGGGGTTTGCAAGCATTGCTGAGTGAATTGGAGGTTCAGTGCGATAAATATGGGATGAGAATCAATATTAATAAAACAAAGGTTATGCGATTTTCCAGAAAGAAAAAGGCTAAGCTAAATATTAAAATAGGCGGGGAAAAAATAGAGCAGGTAGAACAGTTTACATATCTCGGAAGTGTTTTGGACCAACAGGGTCAAAGTGGTAGGGACGTAAGGAGAAGAATTGCGCTAGGCAAGGAGGCTTTCTCAAGGAGGAGGGAGTTGATGACGGGGACGTTGAGTAGGGATGTTAAGACAAGACTCGTAAAAACTCTGATATGGAGCGTAGCTATGTACGGCGCGGAAACGTGGTCGCTGAAGCAGGAGGATAGACGTAGATTGGAGGCTTTTGAAATGTGGGTGTGGAGAAGAATGGAGAAGGTGAAATGGACCGAAAGGAAAACAAATGAGGAAGTACTAGGGATGGTGGGCGAGGAGAGGGGTTTTGTTGGGAGATGTCCTATGGAGGCAGGAAAAATTGATGTAGGGCGAATGGTAGGTAGGGTATTGATCTGCAGTGGGATGTTGAAGACTGTAATAGAGGGGAGAATGTTAGGCAAACGAGTAGAGGGCTGCAACAGGATAGGGACGTTGGACGGGATGAAGGGAGGAAGGAAGTAGATAGAGATGAAGAGAGACCTGATGTAGAGGAGGTTGCTGGATATTGTTTTGTTAGGAGTCACAGAATATTTATTTGATAATTGTGTCCATCCAAAAACCTACGTTAACCGGTAGTTTACCTTATAATAAAATATAATAAATCGTGAAAACGTATTTCCTTACAGTATGTTATATCTTTCTTCATTTAGTCATAACATCGGCCTTTCTTCATGCAGTCCAAAATACCCGCTCTCTTCTGTCATCTAACCCGCTTACAATAAATCTCCCTTTTATCATGGCCTTCTGCATCTCACTACCCTTTGTTAATTAAACTTTCACAGGCTCTTTTGGATTTTCCCCACCAACTTCCTCTCTTCGCCCACCGTATTTTAAACTTAAGCGTTTGTCTTCCGCTCTGTTCAACTTGTTTTCCCCTTTTCTCCGCAACACCCGCATGTAGAAAAACTCCAATTTACACTTATCCTCTTCCCTCAATGGCAAGATCCTATCGATAAAACAATAGCCCATCTCCATATTGGTCATTTTTTGTAAGAGATCACTGGGATAAGTCCTCTGGACCTTTTCCGAATGCGCACTTCGTTTTTATTTTCTCCTCGATGTTCGTCCATAAAAATTGAGCCAAGTGCTTTGGATTCAATGTACGAGTATCCCTTTCATCCCGACCCCATTGTTTCCCATACCATTCGATTTGCAACTGTTTCCCCGATATTAAGGAAGCAGTTTCTACTGTATTTAACTCTCCAATGAACAAAAAATTGTTAGACAATGAACAGGGGGCTGATGTTCACTATTGCGCCGTTACAACATGTTTCACATTTGTACGTGTAATATTCTCTCTGAGAGGTACGAGGTTTTCCTTTGTGTATTTCCACTGACAAGTGCGATAAGTGGAAGCTTCACACAGCAGAAGGTTAAGTCCCAAAAATGTATACACTGGCACTCTTATATTCATTATAATAATTATAATTAAGCATTTGATTCTCTTTGAATATGTGGATTATTTTTTCGTCTTAAAATCCTTGTTTTACTAATAATGTGCTGGAAACACTACTCTTTACCTTATTGATTTGCTGATCATGGGTGTTATTTTTATGTTACACTTTTCTAGGCACGGGAAATATTTAAAATAATGTTACTTTCCTGTAGGTAGTGTCTTCGAATCTCAATGCAGTTTTAACTTGCATTTTTCGACTGTCTGCCCAGGTTTTATTTTTTGTGGAAGTGATGACATTCACTTAGCAACTAGTTCGCCTTAACGTGTGATATATATTCACGAATAGTGTCGAAGTGAGTCGTCATGAAATGTGACTCAATGAGTAATTTCATTTTTCTTTTTGTTTTGGACGTTATTTTTTTAGCTTAATAGTCCGAGTTTAATTTTTTTTGCATGCGAAATTTCGAAAAACTTAACATTATAAAAAATAAAAAACATTTTATTTTTTACAGTGTAGGTAGTTATCGTGTGTTGTCATAGGTAAGGTCTAGAATTCTGTGAATGTCTAGCCGAAAACTTACTTAACCGGATATTTCTCGCAAAAATAGTGTATTAAAGACTTTCAGTATCGAGTAGATTAGAAGTGTTGTAATAATTAAGTACTTTTCTTTAAATAGACTCGTGACAAACAATCCATGTTGCATATAAGCCTTGATATACACAACACAATATATGTATATGTACACACACAGTCGCGCACGTACGGTTGTTTATGGGTGGCTTTATTTCATTTCGTATCTAGACGTCGACGCTAAATTACAGCCAGTGAATAGATAAGGATGTCAGGGGTTCCACAACGCTTCCTCTCGGGCCGCCAGTAACTTCCGCTCTTTATTTTGCGCGAAATGATAAAATATTTTTCCCGTGCAATACTCTAGGTGGAATGAGCGTGAAATGTGGCGAGATAGGAACTACACTGTGGTTCATCCTCATAAGGTCTGTCAGGGGATCTCGCTGGTGTTCGCGAATAAGAAAGTCAGTTCTCTTCGAATCGCATGACTTAAAAGGTGCGCTCGCATTTGCAAATCGAGGCCGTTCCATTTGGTAATGGCACGTTCCAAGTGAGTGCGGCGGGGTTGTTTATTCCAGGATTCCCTCGTAACGTTCCCCGATTGATGCGACGCGGTGTCGCACTCGATCCTCGACTTCCGCGGGAGCGCGGGCGTTTTTCCCCTCTGGGACTCGCTGCGTCGCGCGCAATTAGCCCCTCCCATCCCGTCTCTCTCTGAATGTCCCCCCGTCTTGCAACTCGAAGTCTTGCATCCACTCAGTCCGGGACGAGGAGGAGGTGGCGGCCCCTTTCTCGAGGCGACTCGGGTTAAAAAATGAGACAACCCCTCCTCCTCTTTTCTCCTCCCTCACACTCCCTCCCCACTTAGTTCTATTTTTTTATTTCCCAGCGGGAGGAAAGCCCCAGTGTGTTATTTTCCCACCCAGCCCCTCCCCCCGTCCCCCACCGCCTCCCGAATAAGTCACTCGCCAGGCGCGCCACTTTTCACAATGTTCGCTCACGCCTTAAATTAAGAGCATCCTTCAAGCGGCAAACGAACCGGGGTCGAAGGGGCGGAAGGTGGGGGGTGGAGGGTGTGTGCTCAAGGAAACGGAAGGGAAAGGGGGGGGGTGCATTCCCCATTCGACTTGATACGCAACCTCTTCCCCGTAGTGTGTAGGTGGGGTTTGGTGGGTTGATCTAAGGGGGAGGGGGGTTATGTAGAATTGTGGAGAAGGGATCGTGAAACGGGACGGGGAGGTGAGAGAGTGAACTGTCGGATGGGACGGTAAATAAGCTCAGCCGCTCTACTACCCCTGCCTCCCGGCCCTTGAGAATGGCACTGTGATCCTCTCGTCTCTCCATCGTGTACCCTTGCGGGGGCTGGGTTTCGTTGCGTCGCGTGTCGGTTCGGAGCCGTGCGTTCGTTTGGGTAAAGCGAACTGTTTGGGTGGATTTAAATTTATTGCATTTCCATTTGAGAGGGTGGAACTTTTTTTCCCTCCCCTATGGCTTCCCTTCCTTCCCTCCCATCTCTCACTTAGGCCCGAGTCACAGATCGGGGGTTTGGAGATTGAAGCGTTTTTTTTTCTTTTGAGTCGCAGGAGTGTTTTTTACGAGTCTCGAAATGCCAAAGATCTCGGCGTCCGTGCCAAATGTCTGAGGAAATGAACGTGACAAGTTCTGATCACGTGGCGGCGGGGATTGTGGTGGAGTATGCACATCAGTTTCCTGCTTCTCAGCCTGTCGCTCTGACGGATTAACTCGTCGCCGCATTTATCGAAAGACGTCGGTGCAACCATTGGTTTAGCCAAAGGCTTCCGTTGGGTAACGGTTCCATGCACGTTTCAAGTTAAAATGATTCCCTTGCTGTTAATATCTGAACCACGTGGCCTTTGGCACGGCGTTTGAGCTGCAAAATGAACAAAAATGGGCACATCTTCACTCTATACGTTACTGGGCAAAAGGGCACCTGACAGATGAGGATCACCGATCGATTCTCATTTATTCTGGTCTCTTCTTCATGTTTATTTCCATAGTCTGCAATCGCCTTGAACGAAGAATTTCTGCGTGCAAGGTGGGATTCAGACCATTTACATAATCCTGCATTGCGCACTGGATGAGTCAATTCTTCCTATATATGAACCTATTGGTGGTGTACTCTCCGGTTCACTTTACTAAAATGTGATTGCTTCAAATAAGTCTTAACCAGTTTTCGTAGCACCGCCGAGCTATAACATTCGGGTGAATTTCAGGGTCTTCATCGATGTCTCCGGTTGCTCTCCGAGCGTGTTATTTATCCGGGAGAATAACATGAATATTAATTATGATTTCAAATTCGGTCGAAATGGTAGGCTCACATTTCAAGAAAAATGAAATATCCTCCGTGTTGGCTGGTCGTAATTTGGATTCCCGAATCCTGCAAAAAAAATCCGTGATTTTATGGGGGTAAAAGTTTTTTTCGCTTTTAAAATCGCTTTTAATACAATTGGCTCCAAGATAATAGACGTCCCTCTTAAGAGCATTGGGTCCAACATTCATTTTTGAAGCATCCTGCCGTATATAGGAATCGAACTCGGTAAGTCAAACTCGATATTTTGGTCCCGGCAAAATAGCGGTTTCTCGTTTATCTGTATTAGCTCGGTGGCGAAGGAAAAGCTAAATCCGTTTTCAAACTTCTCTCTACGAAGGCCAGCAGAGTGCGCTTTCTGGCGCTACCTTTATATGAGCAATGTCTGGCGTTCTCCACCATCGGAACTGGTTCGCAATATTCGCGATCGTTATCATAAACATTTTTACCGAAGAAAATCCTTGGTTATGCATGGCGATCACGATAATGCGCAAGAATAGTTCCGCACCCCATGGCACAAAATGGTTGAACCACTAGATTCAGGGTGACTACAAATTTTACGTCTCGAATTTTCTCTTGCTGGGAGCTCTGGACACTACCCTGATCAAGTAAGTCCCCCCAGGATTGACGGTTTTGGTCGATAATAGTAGTCACAGTATCAATCGCTCTTTCAACTACTGTGTTCTATTTTACTATCGCAAGCGAACAGTCGAGCCATTGGGAGGATGAGATAACCCTCCAATAAATAATTTTGCTCCATGCGTCTTTCACGAAGTGATATTTCTTCTCGGATTATTTATTAATTTTTCGGTTATGGTAGGTTTTCAATGGATTCAGGTACTACACACTACCGAGCATCTAAACTTCTGGGTCTAACACGGCAATTAACTTAATATTATATATTTAAAACATACTTAAACTCCGCGCATTTCCATCCAAAATGTCCATTATACTCCTCCTACATCGCCTACCCATCACTCTCCCATCTATTAAAGCCTCCTACATCCTAGTTTTTCTCAGTGTCTCGTGTATATACTTGCTCTTGCCTTACTTTCTGCAAATTTCTCCCAACGACTTCATTTTGCCCCCTACCATATCAAGAATATAGTCCTTCGTTTTCTTGTCCGTCGATTAAATATTTTTCACTTTTTCCCGCACCCACATTGGATAGGATCTCTCTGGATTGATTTATTAATCTTCACTTTATGAAGAATTGAGGTTATATTCACTAATTTCTAAGCTCTGTAACAAATGTTTTGGATATTTCGATCAACATCATCATCAGTATTTCATCCTAGGATTGGTTTACTGCAGCCCTCCATTCTACTCTATTCAATGTCAATTACCTCAATCCATGATACCTTCTCTGTTTTATGCCGTTCTTAGTTTGTCCTATGTACATGTCTCTTGGCCTTCCTCGTGGAATCTTCCCTTTGATACCAAATTCTTGTGTTTCTTTTATTGTCTTTTCCAGGTATACGTTGAATATTGCTGGCGAGTGGTTGCATCCTCCTCTATTTTACTTCCATTGTTCGTTTGAATTGTTGTATATATCATATTTAGATAAACCATAAACACAGTAATCAACCCGAAGGTCGGTTTAGTAGGTGATGGTAGAGCTCACCCGTGTACCAAGCCCGACGGCGTGTGAATATTCACACATCAGGGTAGGGGGACCAGTTCCTTTCCCTGTGCCGGTTATGGTTTTTTCAGGAAGATCTGGTACCCGAAAAATCAACTAGCTTGGGTGGAGCTGCAGGTGCCCAGAGTGCCTTGCCCGGGAATCGAACCCGGGACCCTCCGGTCAGTAGTCCAACGCTCTACCTACTAGACCACCGCGACCCGCTATATTTAGAATGTACGGAAAATTTTCAAACATTCTAGTAAAATCTTAACAGAATGAAATCGGAAATATACATACGAGGGTAAGTCTATCAAGGAATTGCAAAGGCCATATTACCTTATACCATGCTTAAATTACGCGCTCGTATTTTTCCATAAAGTAGAAAAATATGTTTGTTTGCCGTAGAGGCTGCGTGACATCTCGCTGTCAGCCAGTCAATCAATGGCAGCCAGTGCAAGATGGCGGGTACGTTGCATAAATGTACACGAAAAGAACAGCAAATACAATTGTAAACGGGGAGTACAGCTGTTACGAACATTTCATTGGCCACGACTTAGCCCCCGTTAATTTGCACTGTATGGGGCCCTAAAAATCATTTAAATAGCCTTAGTCCAAAGGTTACTCATACTCGTTGACTGTGTCGGCAAATAAAAGTCTTCATTGCTGCCGGCTATCAAGAACTTATGAATACATGAAATGAATGTGTGAATGTGCAGGGTGAATATGCCTAAAAGTGAAATAAATTCCTGGAAGTTACTTTGATTATGATCGTCTCTACCTTTATCCAGTTTCACGAGTTATTTATTGAGTTGCTATCTTAAATGATTTTACTCGTAGAGATTAAAGCAGAGCCGACGAACTTGGTCATTATTCAGGTATACATGCCACCGAGCAACCACAAGGAGGAAGAAGTCGATAGGATGTATGATGAGTTAGAGGATATAGTCGCGAGCGTTCCTGCAGGGAAACATTTGATAGTGATGGGGGATTGGAATGCGACGGTAGGCGAAGGAAGAGATGGTGGTGAGGTGGGGGACTATGGGTTAGGCACGAGGAATGAACGCGGGGAGAAAGCAATTGAATTCTGCAGGAGACAGGGGTTAGTCATCACTAACACATGGTTTAGACACCACAAAAGGCGTAGGTATACATGGAAAATGCCAGGTGACTCATAAAGGTATCAGTTAGATTATATTATGGTTAGGCACAGGTTTAGGAACAGTGTGATAAATTCGCACAGTTTCCCAGGAGCGGATGCGGACTCTGACCACAATTTAGTTGTTATGAAATGTAATGTTCGTTTCAAGAAGATAAGGCAAGGGCGGCGGGTTAAAAAATGGAATTTAGAAGCAGTAAATGAATTAACGAGGAAGGAGTATCAGGAGGCTGTAGAGAAAATGATGGATGACGGTAAAGAACTGAGTGCTATCGAAGAAAAATGGGAATGTATCAAGAAAGGGATATTGGAAGCCGCTAAAGACATTATATGGAACCGTTAACGGGAAAAGGATAAAGAAACCATGGGTAACGGATGAGATGATTGCGAAGATGGATGAGAGAAGAAGATGGAAAAATGTAAACACAGAGTTAGGCAAAATGAAGTACAAAGAGTTAAACAATAAATTGAGAAGGGCCACAAATAAAGCAAAAGAAGAATGGTGGAAAACGCAATGCGAGGATATGGAAAGTTTACAGAAGAAGGGTGAAATTGGTGCTCTATGCAGCAAGGTTAAGTTATTATCGGGAAGTAAGAAGGCAAGAGCTGTGCTAACAGTTAAAGATAAATGGGGTAAGATAATAGTTGAACCAGGAAAAATCCAAGAGAGATGGAAGGAATATATAGAAACACAGTA
The DNA here is from genome assembly GCA_037158775.1 of Hetaerina titia. Taxonomy (NCBI): domain Eukaryota; kingdom Metazoa; phylum Arthropoda; class Insecta; order Odonata; family Calopterygidae; genus Hetaerina; species Hetaerina titia. The sequence continues at coordinate 47,448,344 of CM073774.1, read as the reverse complement.
TGGTAAAGAACTTAGGCCGACAAGGTTAGACATAGAAAAGGAACATGACGTAGAAGAAGATAGCTTAGGTCCAGGCATACCCGACGATGAAATAGAAAGGGCATTAAAGGAGATGAAAGCAAATAAGGCTGTGGGGGTGGACAATATTCCTGTAGAAATGTTGAAATGGTTAGGGAAAGGTGGGAAAACGGCCATATATGGACTGATTCGTAGTATCTATGAGGAAGGAATCTGGCCGGAAGATTTTGTGAGATCGGTGTTAGTTCCTATTCCAAAAAAGGCAAAGGCTTCGTCATGTGAGGATTACAGAACAATAAGTTTGATATCCCACGCAGCTAAAGTTATTCTCAGGATCATCAACAAAAGGATAGAGAGTAAGGCAAATGATTACTTAGGGGATGATCAGTTTGGGTTCAGGAAAGGAAGAGGTACGCGTGATGCCATTGCAGTAATGAGATCACTAGTCGAGAGGAATATAGAATACAATCAGGACGTTTTTGCCTGTTTTGTAGATTTCGAAAAAGCGTTTGATAGAGTGAATTGGGAAAAATTAATGCGTGTATTGCAGAAAATAGGAATGGATTGGAGGGACAGGAGACTGATCCGCAACCTGTACATGTCTCAGACTGCTCAGGTGCGAGTGGGGAACGGAGAGTCTGGATGGGCAGTGTTAGGAAGAGGTGTAAGGCAGGGTTGCCCATTGTCACCGGTACTGTTCAACGTATATGTAGAGGAAATGATTAAAGAGGCATGGGAAGAACTGGAGGTAGGAATGAAAGTCGGAGGGGAACTCGTAAAATCGGTTAGGTTTGCTGATGACCAAGCATTAGTTGCTCAGTCAGCCAAGGGGTTGCAAGCATTGTTGAGTGAATTGGAGGTCAAGTGCGATAAATACGGGATGAGAATCAATATTAATAAAACAAAGGTTATGCGATTTTCCAGAAAGAAAAAGGCTAAGCTAAATATTAAAATAGGCGGGGAAAGAATAGAGCAGGTAGAGCAGTTTACATATCTCGGAAGTGTTTTGGACCAATACGGTCAAAGTGGTAGGGACGTAAGGAGAAGAATTTCGCTAGGCAAGGAGGCTTTCTCAAGGAGGAGGGAGTTGATGACGGGGACGTTGAGTAGGGATGTTAAGACAAGACTCGTAAAAACTCTGATATGGAGCGTAGCTATGTACGGCGCGGAAACCTGGTCGCTGAAGCAGGAGGATAGACGTAGATTGGAGGCTTTTGAAATGTGGGTGTGGAGAAGAATGGAGAAGGTGAAATGGACCGAAAGGAAAACAAATGAGGAAGTACTGGAAATGGTGGGTGAGGAGAGGGGTTTGTTGAGAGAAATCCTATGGAGGCAGGAAAAATGGATGAAAGGCGTATTGAGCGGTAGTGGAATGTTGAAGAGGGTAATAGAGGGGAGAATGTTGGGCAAGCGAGGTAAGGGTAGGAACAGGATAGGGATGTTGGACGGGATGAAGGGAGGAAAGAAGTACACCGAGATGAAGAGGGACCTGATATAGATTAGTTTGCTAGGTGGGGAGTCACAAAATGTTTATTTGATAGTTGTGTCCATCCAAAAACCTACCTTAACCGGTAGATTACCTAATAATAACATATCTTAAATGGACTGTCATAATATTTCTTTTGTTTTCAATCCGAAGATGCTGAGTGAAAAAAAATCTTTATTTCCCGTGTTTTTCTCGTCTTGTTATTTCGTAAATATTCTCTTCTTTCTTTCAAGTGATTCCCTCCCTCCTCCCCCCCCCCCAATTTGTCACGGTGCCACATGCCGCCCTCAAGTCGGTCATTCGTCGTTTCATTTTCGCTTTCGTGGTGTGCTCTCGTTCGTTTATCCGGCTCGGTAAGGCTATCGCACTGGGCACTTAACGGGAATTTATATCATACCGCTCAATACGGGAGATACAAACCTCGAGGGTAAGGCGCTATGTCATTAGTTTTTATGTGGCTTCGCTTCCTTCAAACTCGTTCTTCGGATTCCTGCGTTCAATAAACCGGACTTCCTCCTTTCAATGGGCAGTCGAGGGAAACGTTTCCTTGGGCAGAGGGCCGGCGCTGTTTCGAGCTTTTCGGATTCGCTCCGGTTTCCGCGGTTGAAAGGATTGGAGTAGGACGTTTTTAACTGTTTCATTGTTGTCGTTCACGGGGACGGGTGGTCGCCAGATTCCATTTTGGCGCGTAAACTGTTCGATTGACTCGGGAACGTGCTGCTCTTCCTCCCCTCTCCACCGATCCCTTTAAATTCCCACTCATTTCTCTTCCAGTATGCCCTCTCGTGGAGCAGGAAATACACCGCCACGATTTTTATGCCCTCTTTTTATACCCGTCATCTTCATAAATGTCACGTTTTTGTCACGGTGAATCCTCTCCCCATCCACGACTAAAATAAAAGACGCCGCGCCGAGAGAGTATTTTCCCAGGCTCCTCGAATATTCTTCCGCAGCACTTATTTTTTTCCAATTCTTCGTTCTCCAATTTAATGTCAAAGTTGAGAATGCACGCGTGGGAAAACAAATGTTAGAGCATGGAGAGCATTCTGCTTGTCTGAGTTTTTATTTTTTTATTTCCTTTTTTTTCCCTCAAAGTAACGTGCACTTATTTCATTGTCGCGTCTTAATAGATGTGACCAAGTCACACAGCCCTCCATCTCTTCACGGTGTGATCTCTGTTCGGTTAAAGTTAAGGGGTGACCTCATTGATGTTGTTCACGATTTATGTCCAATTAGGTAGAAGAGAGTTAGAGAAGAGCCGGGGAGTCCTACAGTTCTAGGATTTCGGGTTCCACGAGGGCTGGCCGTAAGAGAGCCATACAGAAAACTTGGCAACGCAGCGGGGAAAAAATCTATCGTGACGTCGCGCTCAACTAGGAGCGAGTGTCGACTTAAGGCACTCCTTACTCTCGTCCGAGTCCTTCTTCAGTCCGCTTTAAGGAGAATGAGGAGGATCCTCTCGTATCCCGTTCTTTTATATATATCTATACGAATCCGTCCCATTGCGCAGGGTTCCAAACTGCTTCGTCCTTCCCGACCCCACGGTTGGGGGACGGGAGGGGTCACTTCGATGAGGTATCCCCGGAGAAAGAGGGGGGGGGCGGTCCATCCGGGCATCCATTCCGGGGAGTGACGCGGGGGACTCTGGGAAATCGTGTCCCCTACCCCGTTTTTCTCCAGCAAATTTTTTTCCTCCGCACCCCCGTAGTAACCTCCCTCGGGAACGACCCCTTTTTTGGCGATAAGTTACTTTTCTTTCTTCGGCTCCTGATGTTGATTTACCGCCCTAGAACGAAACGTGTTAACCCCCGTAAAGAATGCACAGGGATGAATGGGGTTGTGGCTCCGCAAGTAAGGATCGATCTCTCATTCCGCGAACACAATGCCCGTATTGCCGTTGAGAAATCCGTCGTGATGTGTTAAAACAAGTTGATGTCGCAGTGAGCATCGTGCGTGAACACCGCACGTAAAAGGATTAAACTATTTATTGACGGAATTTCAAGGGAACGTGATGTATCTCTGCGATGACCACGTTTCCCATTTTACGAAGGGTAAAGGAATGGACGAAGATAAGTTTGTACAAAATATGAGAAGAAACTTGTGAGGCCAAATTTACTGTTGATAGATCGTTTTCCAGATTCAAAAAGAGTCGAAATGTCCATAAAGAGGAGATTTAGGACCTCAATCAGTGAATGTTGATAGCGCGAAGAAACTTCCAAGACCACCTAAAAATACTCTCGTCTAAACTTTTTTATATCAATATTTCACAGGATCAAATGAAACGTATTATTTCAATAAATGCTATGTTTGTTTTCAATAAATGTCACTCTCGACATAACTCAGAGTTCGAAACTGACTATTATGACCAATGTAGGGGTTACAAGTGACCATTACCAATTACCGATCAGATATTTCCACCTTTGAAAGGCCTTACTATAAAAGACGGAACGTGTTGCTACTCGACGTTATATTGTAAATACATCTGTTACAATGCATTCAAATATTTGTCAAGATTGTGAATGAATTTCGTTATGATTGCGAAGGACCCAAGAATCTACCTGGATCTTTCACAACGCTCATGACGGAAAAGTGTCGAATGGGACGGCAATTTGAGCTATGAAGTGATATAAAAGTTCACTAAGAGAAGATAAAGCACTACGGAACACCGTTACGTACATGGAGATAATGCTCAATAAACGTAGAATGAATTCTTGAACAATGCTTTCGGGTTCTCGTTATGGAATCATAGAAAGAAATATTTAACTCCAGATAAAAAATGATGAAAAAAAGAGCGTTGGTTGGTTCACACACGTATTGTGATAACATGACTTGCATATTCCATCGGTATAATGACTGTAAATCATAGAAATAGATAATGGGAGCCTCTAGAGTTGAGAACTTTTGTTCCGAGAATAATGAGTGATAGCACTAACTTAAAAAGTTTCCGAAATCTAATGGAATCTCTTAAATTGCTATTCCACCCCTCCATATCTTTCCATTTGTTCTTGATCCCCCCTCTATAAACAAAGGGTCGCTCTCAGGCCACAAGCTCAGCCGTAGAATATGGAAAAGGTGAAGTTTTGGGAGAAGGGACAAAAGAAGGAAAACCCTGTGGATTTTATGCTTATGGTAAGTAGAGTATTAAGGAAACCCTCTTGCGATGTTAGCAAGGAATTTGGGCTTGAGAATTTACTTACTTCTGGCATGAAAATGAGTAATGGCGAAGTAATAGTGAAATTAATGTTATATAAAATAAACTTGTCGGTAAATATTCTTACGAAATGAAAATTTTTATAATGATTGAAGTTTTTTTTTGATCCCAAACTCTCTTACCTGCTTATGTCACGCGTATAGAAAAGGCTCAATGTGTTTATAAATGGGACAAAAATGCACCTGCTAACTTCTAATGTCCACAATAGATTCTGAATAGTTCATTCATCATCGTTTGGATGAAATAATTTCCTTGCTTATAAATAATTTTTGGCGCATAAATTATCCAAGTTTATGTTAAACAATTCTAAGACATGACTCAATGTAGATAGTAAAATTATTGCATAGAAATGGATTTTAAATAATGAAAAAATCGGAAAATATGATATTAAAATCACGGCAAGAAGTTTTGTTCCCGCATTTGGAATGCATGGAGGTTTGAAGTTTTCGATATAATCAGCTGACTTGAGTGGAATCATTTCCTTTCCCGGCGGAGAAAAATGCTCTGGAGAACAGAATCGTTGTGCCGTCCACTTCGGAAGCCAATTTATCACTTTAAATGTCACGTTTTTGTCAAATTTTCTTCTCATTCTCACGCTCCATATCCCGGGGAAATATCAATACTTCCAATGATATTTATGGGATATAAATTTTTTTGCACTTCGGTTCATTCCCCATTACTTTTTTCAACAAGTTTGTTGGAAACTTCTCTCCCCCTATATGCGTAGTGAAAGCGACCGATTAGGAGTGACTCTTCGGCCGCGCCTGCAAAAACAGTATTTTCCGGCAGAGAGCCTTATTTTTTTTCTCCCCCTGAAATCCTTCCCACTCCTCTCTTCGCCGAAAATTTCTCCTTTGCAGGGAATCCAACTTTCAAAGTTTCACGAAGTTTCTTCTTCTTCTACCCCCATCTCTCGCTCATCTCTCTCTCTCTCATTTCTCTCCCTCCCCCCTCCAACTCCTCCCGTCGAGGGGTGGTAGAACTTTATTTGCGAAGTTCACGTGGGAATTATCTTCTCGCTTTTGCGAAAAATTATTTCTGGCGGCGCAATAAAATACCTCGAGCGTCTTTCCAATTACGAAATCACAAGCTCGTGAGAAAGGGTACCCTTTCTAGGCAGTTAAGGGGGGCGGTTGTCCCGTGGTGTTTCGCCGCAGCAAAGTATCGGCAGCTCGGGTTCAACTTATAGTCATTAAAGAGAAATTTATTCAGCTCTTCGACTATCCGGCCTTGTTATTCATATCCATGCAAGGATTTAAGCTAAGCTAATCCAGTCTATGCAGTTAATCCGATTTGAAACCGCGCGTAAATAATCTGGTACCTTTCCCCTGGGGTTGATCGGGAAGCTGCGAGATATTGCGGTACGAGCGAAGGAAAGGGTTTTGACTCGGATGTCACTCCAGAGGAGGATTCTGGGGAACTACTTTCCATGGAACATGGTTTGCGTAAAGGGGCGTTTCCAAAAGTTATAATTATGTTATAAATCGAGTGGGCAAAATGAGGACTCGCTTTTCCATGGCAGCATGAAATGAATAATATTTCAAAAAGTCGGGCTGCTGAAAATGTGCAGGCGACATTTACGGTTTTTCTAGTTGCTCCTTACGTATTCAAATAGACGTAGTTGTTAATTAATTCAAAAAAGGTAAATTATATCTAAAGGCTAATTAATATCACTAAAAGGTAATCGTGATATTAACTTAATTTTTATTTGTTATTCTTAAGAATTCTACCCAAAGTCGCCAGCCAGAGTTTTAATTTCTCTCGACGTTTCTTGAACTTTCGAAGACCGTCATTGTACAACTGAACTCAATGCGTCGAAAACCATTGTCTCGCCTTTTGAATGACGTCATTTTTGCTGTCAAATCTCTGACCCCGGAATGGTTATTTTGAGTTTTGGGAGTAAGGAAAAATTTGCTTGGGGCGAGATCGGGAGAAAAGGGTGAATTTGGCAAAATTTAAAAGCCACATCGCTTTGATTGCCAGTCGCGATTGCAGGTCGCGCCGTGCTTCTGAAGAGTAGTCAGTAGTCGTGGAACACAGCGCGTTGATACTTTTGACATGTACAGTTCTTCGTGAATAATTTTCCTCACACTGCCGTGACAAAGATCAGCTTCATTCATCATCATTTGGATGGTTGCTCTTCGGTCCGATAAAGTCCTCCACTTTCTTCACTGTGGCTGCACGGTCCGTGCGTGAGTGATGGCCTTCTACTTGTTGGATAGTCTGTGAGAGATATGTGGCCAGTTTGAAAATTCCTTTTCCACCTCACATCTGTGTCGTATGACGGGGCTATCATTTCCATAGACAGCTGTTATTTCACTGTGGATTTTCTGGGGCATGTAACCTTACCTAAGAAGGAACTGAATAACACTGCGAGCCTCTTTTCTTCTTCATACTGCGAGTTAGTTCAGCCTACCGCTTCCAGAAACAAAACACATCAGCATCAATAGGTGTAATTTACAACATTATGCGCTAAATGATTAATTAATATTCAGAATACGCTAAATTTTATCCAAAAATGTGGGTTATTTCTTAGAAATAATTATTTAAACACGATACCCCCACGTTTCTTCATATCATGGACATATTTTCATCGATCAGCATGCATATTATTTGTATTAAGTTGTATCAGCAACGAGTACTTCGTTAGTTTCCGATCTCACAGTTGATCACGTTTTATTGCCTATGTATTCCCCCTTTGAGGCTCTCTGCAGCCTTAGGGCCCTTTCCCTCATATCATAATTTCTTGTCATTCCTTCTCTCTTCCGTTATTTACTCGGTTTCTCCACCCTCCCATTCCCGCACGGTTCAGGTCTTTACTTCTTATAGGGATCTTCCATTAGTTGCTTTTCTATGAGACAGTCGGGTATATTCATCATGTGCCCTATCCAAGTTATCCTTATTACCTTAAGTATTCGTAATTTAGCTCGAACATGGAGTGCATCATTCACTTTGTTATTAGTATTTCTTATTCTCCGGAATTAATTTGTTCTCACAAGACTTCGCCGGATTTTAAAGATGATATATTTCTCCCCACGATTCTCGGTGCCATTTTGTTCCACCTATGGAAAGCTAACTCAATTAACTGTGGTTATTTGTATCTATTGAGCTAGATTAAAACTTCAGTGCCGATAAGATTATTTTCATGAAAGTTAATTCAACTGAGAAATGATTAAGTCAACTCCGCAAGTATATTTTTAAATCCCCGAACCCACGTGTCAAAATATTATTCATTTCTCAATGATGAAAATGAATAATCTTGTGAGCTGAGAATGCTTATTTCTCTGGATAAGGTTAACGAGTTTCCTTGAAGTTTTCTCCTCCTCTCTCATTTTTATATGCGTGGTGAAGACCCAACTTGATATTATGACGGTCCAGGGAAATAAATTAAAGAGTCAAGAATGACTCAAAAAATACTTTTGAACTCAACATATTAATGATAAACGCCTTTCTACCGGAGTCGACTTTTGACCAAAGCTCTCAAATGTCCGAGCTTCATTTATATATAGTATGACCATGCCTTAATTTTGAAATGGAATCCTGGTTTTTCATTTCGTTGGGACTGAATCGAGAGGCGTTAATATATAAAATCAAGTCACACATTATCAGTCGTATAGCGTGTGATAGATGCCACCTCACTAATTCATTCTATAATGAAAGGTAAGTATTAGGGTCAATCAAGGTAATCTACTAATTTAAAGGTTCGTTTTTTCGGTCCCAAATTCCCAATATCCCTTGCGAGAACTTCCTCGTTTGCCTGCATAATTTACTCCTTCATTTCTACATAGCTTCTACCACCCTTCATTCTTTCTGAAAAGCCTATTATCTTCCTTGCTCTGCCACGCTTACCTAACAAGCCTCCCTCCTATCGCAGTCTTTCATGCCACTTGGCTCTTGAAAGTCTTTTCTCGTGCTGTCCGTCCCTGGGTTGAGTATCATTTTGCTAGTCACGGAGAGAAGTAGGAAAACCGGAGCGTCCTTCCTTTCTTCCCGACATCATTTTTACGGCCGGGCGTACAGGAATTAACAGCGAGTGAGTGAGGGAGGGATGGTCCGTGGAAAATTAAGAAAACAACGAACGGACGGCTTTCTCGGCCGTAGTGGGAGAGATGTCGTCGTCCCCTCCCCCCGGGCTTGAGAGATCCTCCGGGGCCGAATTGTCGCTGTCATGAAGCTTTCCGGAGGGTAGGGGGACCCCTCCGTCCTTTCCCTCCGGTTTCTTTACCGCCCTGACCCTTCGTCCGCTAGAACTTCCTGGAAAAAGGTCCGTCCCATGCGAGAGGAGAAACGGATGAGAGGATTTACGGAGGAGACCCATTTCCCTTCAGTTTCACCTCACGTACGAAAGAGACAGAGGGAGATGGAGGATGCCCCCCCCTCAACCCTCTTTATATTATTTCTTTTAAGGCGAGCAAAATCCTTCCTGTTTTATTTTGCCTTTTAATTCGAGAAAAAAATATATTCTCTCCGTCCCCGACTCTTTCTTTCTTTCATTCGTACTCTCTCTCTCTCTCTTTGCCTTTTCCCTCGACCCAACCCTTTTTTCGTCAACCCTCACTCCCGCGTCTTTCCCCATGTTCCATTTGCATATTCCTCGGAATGTTCAAAGTCAACTTCAACCCCCTTCTCTTCCTCTTTTTCTACCCTTCAAGTCCGACCTCCCACCGAGGGCTGTGTGATATTGCGATGTATCGACTGCGTTGTGTGGTGATGCATTTCCAAGTAGATCTGTCTAGGAATGCGTCTACAAGGGTTGACTTAGGCATATGTGAAACTGCCATTCAGAATTGAATTTGATGCTCAATTTCAAATGTCCATTGTCTATGTCAAGAATATTTTAATGGCGGATTGGTTAATCGGGTATTATCACATGCATCGATACAGATATCATTGTACGCACATCGATACTTTGCTGAAAATGACATTGCCTAACGTGAGTTATTTCCGAAGCTTATTATGTCACGCGGTGTCACTATAGTACAAGTGTTCTTTCATCCAATTTACATCGCATATTGAGGTGAACTGCTCTTCGAGTAGCCATTGTTTAAATTTCCTGTTTCCTAATGCGGGTCTGAGCGACGAGCGAAAACGAACCAAGACTATCCCTTTACGCGAGCATATAAAAGTCGGTTTTTCTTGTACAAATTTTAAACTGGTCCGTAACTAGGGATTTTCTTCCCCATGGCCATTTTTCTATTACTTGTCAAAACGCTTTTTGGAATTCCGTAAGTATATGCGTGTATTGTCAGGTAAGGTACGAGTGAAATACTTGAAAACGAAAGATAATTTAAAAATCCGTTGTGATGACTATACCAACTTCTGTTTCATATTTTTTGATTAATTTCAAATGAATGTGTTTAGTTGGACGATCGTTCTAAATACAAAATTTAAGAATATAGAGAAATTAAAGTGAGGAAGTTTTATTTCCATTTCGAATCCTCACATCTTGCCAGCTACAGTATGTAAATCGCACCCTCAATTTCCCAGTGGTAGTAAAGAAATTGTAGTTCCTTATTGCCAATTGTTTTGTTTGGATAACAACAATTAAAATTAAGATAGTGTGGGAAAAAAAATTCGGTCGCTGTAAAGTGATAAGTGAGATTTCTCACATTGAAACTTAAAAATGCTCTGCAACGAATTTCTAGCACCATTTGACAAAAAAAAAGGGTGGTCTGAAAAGTTTCCGACCTAACAAAGATACATTTTTTCAGAATTATTTTGATCGGAAACATTTCAGACCACCAACGTAATTCCCTTTATCTTTTGATTGGACGGGCGAGGATTATTTAAATAACGGAGTGAAAAATAAATTAGCGTTGCGTCCTAGAATTTCTCCGTCAATTTATTTCCTACGTGAATTGAAGAAATTCTCGAAGCCATAAAAAAAATCGTTCGTATGAACGACCCTTAGAATTCATAATGAACAAGATCACAGTAATTAGCAATATTTCCAATCACTAACCGTGATAGCGTTCTGAACTATTTCGCGTTAAGTTACCACCTACCAAATACATAATTGTGTTGCAAGAAAAATCTATTTTTTTTCACTGTGGAAAGATCAGCACCCATTTCGCACGGTGTAGATCATATCACGAAGAGCGGGTGCATAACTTCATATCATTTCGCCATTTTCGTGATCCAATGAAGATGATATTGGAAAAGCTCCCATGAAAAATGAGAATTTCTTGTGAAAAGCGAATCAATTTCGCACAAACATAGTGCTATCGCGTATCTCATATCTCGTATTGCGGTGGCTCCAGTGGATTAAACCCAATTGAAGCCATAGAAGAGTGTAAGATATATTTTTTCAGAAATTAAGTATTACTCCAGGTAATATAGATGTTGATCATCTGAAGTGTCATAAACTTAAAGCATTATGCAGTCCTTGCGGTCTCCTTTCTATCCTTTCCCGACTCCAGTGGTCCATGAATTGGCTTTTAAAAAAAATGGGGCACAGCCGTTAATGAAACTATAAAATCAACGGTGACATTTTATTCTTTATAACTGAGCTAAAAGTTGCCCTTCCTCGCGGTTTCCTGCCGTGGCAGAAACAAAACGCATTAGCAGAGTTTTGGTTCCGTTACTGGAGCGAGTGGAGATCTCCCAAGTTTGTTCCACTTTGCAAACCTCGATTCAAACTTCACATTCAAGCGTCGCACACCTTTGCCGCTCTCCTCTCCACCGAACCACCCAATCGTCTCCAAATCACACCCCCCCCTCCCTACGCTCCCCCGTCTCCTCTCCTCAGATAAGACCGACCCCGTACTTTCTCAGGGCCGCTTCCTTTGTGTTTGCCGCCCCTCTTGCAGATCCGTCGGTGTCCGTATCTCCCTCATTAGCGTGGAGTTTGCGGAGGCGTCCGCTTGAGATGCCCCGTCCGTCCCCGCTCCCAACCCCCCTCCTCAACCCCTCGACTTTGATCATGGGGGAATTCTCATCGGCGGAGGTGGGGAAAGGGTTCCGGAGAAGTCGTGACTGGGAGGTGGAGGACATTTCACTCCTATATCTGTCCCTCCTCGCCGTCGCCTTATTCGATGAGCTCGCGCACCGATGGTCTGGCCAATAATGAAGAGATAGGTTTCATGGTTCGCCGCCTTGGTATCCGACCGTGGAACCAACCGATGGACACAATTGCAAATCGACTGGCCCCCTAAAGTCAACTTTCAAGTGTCGGTCGTCGGATGTTCTAACAAATATCACATCGGACTGAGGTTTTCGTGCCGAAATATTTCTCTCCTCTATTCATTCATTGAACAATTATTCAAAAATAGATGTAATTGAGCCTCTCCATTAGATCATTACATTCGCTGCTTATGTCGACGTGATTTAAAAAAAAATGTCATGCATCAGCCGATCCAAAATCTCCAGTTGTGGGGATTTGCATTGGATTTTGAACGTGATATTACAGCGTGGGCCGTCACAAACGCCAAAGTACCGAGTGGAGGAAAACGCATCTAGGTACCTGAGCTGTCGGTCGCCTCACCAACAATACCACCCTCCCCATCTAGGTGGGAATTAAATCGGCGACCTCTCGATTAGCAGGCAAAAATGTTACCCCGAAATTCACGAGGCCTGTCGGAAAACAAATTTTTTTAAACTTTCATCGTTTTTAACTGGAACTATGTATTTGATTTCGACTAGCTCTGATCGCTATGGAAGTTAATAATTTTCTCACTATTAACAATGGAGGTAACTCAGGGCATGCTAAATTTTGACTTCCGAACGATCAGCACCTTTGTGTCAAATTCAGGAATCAAGTCGTCGCGGTATACGTAAGACGTCCTTTCGTTTAATTTCTAAAAAAATACTCTGCGGGTGAGTCGTGTATGCAAAGCGTCCACTTCGTATTTCATTTCCTGAATGCAGATATGACAATTCGAGGGGTGAAACTAGAGCAAGTGGAATCCTTCATCTATCTGAGCAGCAGCATAACATTCGTTCGACCGACATCAAGCGAAGAATAGCCCAAGATAAGAACGCATTCATGAAGAAGAGCCAATCACTATGTTCAAAGAACCTAAGGCTGGAAACAAGGAAACAATTCGTCAAGACTTTCGTGTGAAGCATGGCACTCTATGGTTCCGAGACTTGGAACATTGGACCAGCGAAGAATAGAAACCTTTGAAACATGGTGCTGGAGGAGAATGATGAAGATTAAATGGACAGACTAAGTAAGGAACGAGGAAGTATATAGAAGAGCAGAAGAGGATAGGACCATATGGAGGACTCTACTGCAAAGAAGAAACACTATGTACATAAAGTTAATTAAAATGCTTTACCGCAGTTAGCCCATACCCTAATACGACGTTACATTATTAAAGAGTTTCCTCCTCAGAAACGTTACCCTGTGCATTTAGGAGTACGTTTTACCCATCCCGTTCATCTTTTAATATATTGCCATAATACGATATACGAATCCCTTTCACGGATATTATTAACGAATCAAGGTTATTCTGCTCAATCCCATAATTCCTGTGCAAGCCTTGTCTAAAAGGGGTCAAAGGTTTGGATAATTTCTGAAGAGAAACTTATAGATAGATGTATTTCGAAATGAAATTATTCCTGTGCGTTGCCCCTATTTCGAAACTTCGTACATGTGCCAATCAGATTTTAATTTTAATTAATGGCCGTCTCAATTTCAGGAAAGACAAATAATTGCTTTTGTATGATTATTTTACAAAAGAAACCGTCTTAGTGTATACATAGCCCAGCTAAGCCCTCCCCAATATGCTAACGGGCTTACTCTTTGCACACCTCTTCACTTTTGCTTGTTCCCGTGATCCTCTTGAATGAATTGCTCCTTATTACTTTACACGGGAGCCGTTCGCTAAGGTAACATTGACTTTCCTGCAATCCTAAACTCAATAAAAAGGAGTCCCGAGGATGAATATGAACAGCAAGGTAGGTCTTCGGGTATTTGACATCTGCGTGAGTTTATCTCTCGCATCTACACTCGGTATTTATTCTGCCTCCTCACATTCCTTTTGCACTCGGCGTCACTTTACCCACTCGCTCGCTGTTCAAGGTAATCTAAATAAACCGTGGAATTAGAGAGAGATGGAGGACGCGTTTGTTTTCGCCGAGTCCACGAGTGTGGGCTCTTCGTCTTCGTCGTAGACTGATGAGCAGAGACGCAAGTGCAAAGTCAGTCTTCGATTTTTTCTCTTCGAGAGGTTTTCTATCGATGTTTTTTTTTTCGAATTTTTGCATGTGTGACTGCGAGCTGGGCTGGCGGAAGTAAATTTAAGAGAAGCCTTTGGCGAATTTGCGACTCCCAGGGCTCCTTAGTTTTCAATAAATGAGGCATTTTTCACTTTCACAAGGAAGCATGGTCGTGCGATGTATTCTGAAATTACCTCCTTTCCCGGCGGGTTATAAAATACGACTTCAAAATAAAATGTCTGGGGGAAGTTATAGGCATTTAATAATTATTTAATTTTTCGATTAGAAAATTTATTTTGTGTAGGTATCTTGTGTAAAGTTGGCTGTGTATCGCAAATTTTGGAGTTGTGTAGTAATTTTTTTATTATGTTTTATCAAAACCTGCCTACTGGACAAGTTGGAGCGGCGTAGATGGAACAGGGAAAAGAACTTGTCCCAACTCTTAAATGTATTAAGTTTTACTTTCAGTTGAGTGTACAACCAGGGTTCTACCCTCCACTATTAAACCAACCTTCGTGGTAACTACCCCATTGAAAATAGTGAAATTTTTTTGTTATCGCATGGATGGTCACTTGATGATGAAGTCATGAGAAGATTTCGCTATGAAGATGCGAAGAAGTGGGAATGGTGATGCCATGCGAAAATTGATAGATTCAATCACGTACTCTTCTACGAGTCATTTTGTAACTTCTCTCGTTCAAGTTTGCGTCCGGCTTCATAGTGAAGATGGTAGAAACGAAGATGCGTGCAACACCTATGTGCGCAGGTATTTCGCAAAAGGAAAATAGTAGCTCCAACGAATAATTATAGAGAATTTGGCGGAGAGACCAAAGTATTGTCTGGCAAGTTATTCTCAACCACACTTTTGACCACTTTTCACGCATGAAATTGCGGCCAAACATTTCCGTTTGTACAAATCAATAATATTCCTTTGGTGTTGCTTAATGGCTCTTGTTTCTGTTTAGCCAGTGGTTCACTTTTCTGCTAAATTTTGAGTTATTTCATCACTTACCAAATTATTCCGTCGGAATATCGCACAATGCGCTAATTTCAAGAAACTGCGGGAGATGTCGCAACAATATCTTGTTCCTTTAAAGTCCCCAAAATTTCGGAGTGTAAGAGGACGTCTCGGTAGCTAACTGGCTAAAGCACTCGGCCGGATATCGAGGGATCCGGGTTCGAATCGAACCCGGTCAAGGCGAATGATTTTTACTCTCTGAAATTGTTGCATTGTAATGCACACAATGCGCTGCTGACATCTTATTTTTCATTCTTTCCTCCATCGTATTATTCCCTTAAGGTTTGGTTCACCTACTGAACGGGAGTTAGCGATTTTAGGTATTGCTAGAATTGGTCAAATGACTTCTGTACATTCTCAGGCACGTATTTCGGAAATGGAACTCAAGTGTGTTTTTCCATTGATCTTTTTGGCACGCATCATCTTAAATCCTGACTGAGTTTCGCTCGGTTTGGTTTCGAGTGTTTCGATCGTATAGGGATGTGCTTCAAAGAGTAGCGTGTGAATCTGTTCAAGTACGGATGCCAAATTTCTGTAATATTGAAAATAGCATTATGAAAAGTCATTCAAATAATAAATCAAAGGTAAATGCCATGAGCCTAACATCGGTTACCTACTTCAGCTCTGCGTACTTTCTGCAGGATTTAATGTTTTCTAATCCCTCGATTCTCTTCCTACCCCGGGTCCCTAACATTCTCCCGTCCATCATACCCTTGACCATCTCCACTACCTTTCATCAATCCCCCTACCCACTTTTTCTGCCTTCTTTGACTTTTCCATGGCTGGTTTCTCTCACTTCACTCCACGTATATGAATAACTACACTGTATTTCCTTATGAGGAAAATAATATTTTTGATTTCACTACCTCGTCTTTCATATTTTATCTAGTTTTGTCGTGCGTGGTGTAGTTATATTCGTCTATTTATTTTATTTCCTCGTGAAAGAGAAATTGTGCTGTCAACTTTGATCTGTATTTTTACTTTGATGTAACATTGAGACGTGTATTTTTTGTGGAATTACTCTTTTGCAAATAAATTAACCAATGGTTGTAACACCAAACACAATTGAGCCTGCCTGGAACTTTTATATTTCGTTTGCGAATTTTTTAGGTGCTCATTTGTCGTCTAAGAAATAGATGATCCTGTGTTAATTAAACCAAATCACCCAAGGTCTGGGTGCGTTATCAGCCTAAATGGAGAAAATGGTATTTATTGAAATTGTTGTAATGGTGTAGCTGGGAAGGATATTTTTTTGATGCAATTATGTTTTTAGTTATGTACGAAACTTCGAGCATCTACGAAACGAGGTAAACATCTACCTCGTATCATCTCTTTTTGCGAGACAGTCAGGAAATTTTGATTACCGATGCAGACTTTCCTGTCAGATTTAGATGTATTCTCTAATCGATACATTTTCTCATGAGTGTTGAAGTCACTTTTTTGTGCGTTGTCAAAAATATCTCGGAGAATATAGGTAATGCGAAATTTGGGTAACTAAAATTGTTTTGAAGGAAAAAAACATCACATTATTAGTAATCAACTTATCAATGAAATCTGTTTTATCCTTCATAAAGTATTAGAGGAATGGGACTCGTTTCTTATGCACTTTTTGGGCTAAATTTCCTAATCGTTGGGATAAAGAGCCAGTGGAAGCAAGAACGTATGAAGTAAAATTAATTGAACTTCAATTTCAAAGTCGGAATGCGGTAGAAACGGTTTCTCGAGAACTAAAAATATTTCACATACAATCTGACTTGCGCAACATCTAGACGTCCTGTTCCTCCGAACGTAGCACAGTGTGACCGCATTCGTGAATATTTTTCCCAGTCCTGTTATATGGTGTACGGAAAGAACTTTCCGAGGGTCATAGGTGGTGGTAGTAAGCTCTAAGGTGTCTAAAGTTCATTCATTTAGTGTCGCGAGGAAAGAAAAATCTTTCCTTGTACGGAATATCCATGCAAACGCACCGCTTGAAATTCAGCTGACGTTTGATCGGTGGACTGATACGAACCCAGAGCCCCCCAAGTGAGTATTCGAACGCTATACCTAATGAACCACCTATCTACGCGGTATAATGGGAAGAGGTGTCGAAATTTCGGATGAGTAGACCCTTAAGCGTTGGTGCAAAAAAAATACGATATGTTTGCCTAGGGCACTGAAATATCCATGATGGGAGACGGGTGAAGGCACCCTCCTACCTTAAGGCCGAAAAAGCATAGGTCGATCCTCCCTGAAGCCAGTAAAAAAAAATATGATGACTTGAGTCATTCCCCCCTTGGTGTACGCTAAACGCGAGCTGAAAGATCATTGCTTCTTTTTGTCCCCCATGATATATTAGGGAAAGGGGAGAATGCGCTTTTCTTCCCTTATCTCCGTGGTAAATTATCTCCTTCTCTCGGACGTTCGGCGTCATATATTTACCTGTTCGGTCTTGTTTTTTTTCTCGCGGAATTTGCGCTCTGATTGTACGCCTTTCATTGCGAGAAATGTGAACGGAATTCGGTCGGGGCGGTCTAGGAATATTTAACGTGTTGGTTGTCTTGTTATACGTGCATCCATCCGTCGGTGCAGCGAATCTGTCCCGTTTTCTGGCGAAATTCAGCGCGTGCTCGTATTGCTAATTCGCAGCGCTGGTAACTCATTCGTCGCACTTGGCTAAAAGTTCCGTAGTCCCTAACTTCTACCTAGTTTTAAGCATCCTTGACAAATTTTGCCATCCCCGAGAGCTAATCTTGTTATCTATGCGTAGCATCGCAAAATTGTGTTCACTTGGCTCACTTGAAATGATTATACGAAGTTGGATTCGTGCTTCAGTACGTGAGACTTCAAGGATATAATTATTTTCATTAATTTAACATTAAAAATTAAAAATTTACTTAACTTTATTGTGTCCTAAGTGACATGCATACATTTAGATCAATGACTATTAACATTAGGTGGGCCAAGGGAGAAAGTGTTAACGGAAATCAGGAAAAAATAAGACGGAGGAAAAATTGAGTGGCAATAGTGACGCTAAAGGCATTTATAGAAGGGTAAGCCGGTAAGCGGGGCAAGCCGGGGGGGGGGGGACGAAAGCCGGTTAAGCTGTGCAAAGTAAGGAAGAGAACCTACTGATGGCACACTAGGAAGGCTGGCAGATGTTAGCGAAGAAGTGGAGAGAGAATTAGCGTAGGGCGAACAAGAGATAGTTTTCGTAATTTATAAAGGACAATAGGCGTCAGTGTCATCTTTATTTTTTTAACCGAAGAGTAATGATTTTTGTCGCATCTCCTTTTGGTTACCTGAATTTTCCTATTTCCATTCAGAGGTAGCTCCACTCGTTTCCGTGCTTTACGTAGAATTCTTTTTTGACTTTAGTGGAAATAGCAGTCATTTTCCGGCGTCCGAAAATATATTCGTATCCCGTAGTGTTATTATACTCGACTTGTCTCCCTTGAGTTCAATCGCGTTCAGTCAACATTGCTATTTTCGTGGAATGTTTCACTCGAAATTTTATAAAAGAGTTGCAGGGGAAAAAGTGAAAGGAAGGGCGAGAAAAAATGCGTAATAGATTGCGCGCTCAATTGTTCGCCGTTCATACACCTTTCTTTTGGTGGAATTCACGGCCTGTCTGCCTTTCACCGCCACGGTTGTTTCGCTTTCTCGACCGGGATAAGGGTCGAATTCAGTGATCACGAATTAATTTATATTTTTTTCAATTACAAGGTTTGTAATCAAAGTATCGGTGGCAAATTTTTTTCCCGACGTGTACGTGAAGTTCTGAATTCAGGCCGTCGGTTAAGTGTGCGCATGATCTCAGATCGTATTGACATTGATAAGATGTCAGTGAACACCATTGTGACTGAAAATTTGGAGTTGCGAAAGATCTGCGCTAAACTCATCCCGAAGGTCTTGACGGACGACCGAAAGCAGAGTCGAGTGTTTGCTTACGAAGACCTGCAGCGGCATCGCGACGATTCCCCAACCCCCTTACAGTTCCCACTTGGCAAAAGATGACTATTTCCTATTCCCAAAAGTCCTCCCTCAAAGGACACCACCATGTGACCCTAAGTACCGTCAAAAGAAGCTTGCACGCGTACCCTTCAGGACATTCCGGAATCCACCTACCAGGGAGTCTTCGAGTCCTGGAAAATTCGGCGGAAAAAGTCTGTCGACGCTCAAGGAGTGTGCTTCGAAGAATTTTGAGACATTGTAGCAATATCTGAAATTTTTATTTTATTTATTTTTTCTATTTTTCCGATACTTTTTATGCAACCCATGCACAATTTGTGGATGAAGTACGGCCAGCGTATGGGTAGGGTGATGAAAGGGTACTCTTTATCTTCAAGCGAGGAAGTGACCCGTTATCGCTTCATCTCGTTCAAATTCTCTTACCGTGATGGTGGAGGAAGGACTAGGAGTAGGTATCACACGGTTTCCTCATTTCCGCTCGGATTCATTCGGGCTGTGTGGACCGAAAATGACGTTGAGCGGTGATGAAATGGGAACGGAAGATGGGGAGGAAACAAGAGCCACAAGGTGGCGGAGGAAGTCGGGATTGGGTTAGGGGGAAAAGTCAACGGTTGCCGATGGAAATGCGATTCCTCTGTGTCGTAGAAACGCTGAACGTCTCTCCTTTTGTCCCCGAGATCCTTGTGCGTGTGTGTTTTCGTGCATTTTTTTGTTTTCCCTCCAAAGTGCGACAGGGGTAGGGTTTGTTCATTTATATCTTAGGTGAGGTGGGTGAGGATGCTCTCTTTCCCCTCCCTCCCCTGTCCCAGCATCACTCGACCCACCTTCACCTTAACCCCCTCTCCCCATTCCTTCCCTCCTTTACCCCCTCTCCCCATTCCTTCCCTCCTTTGTTTGAACTCCCTTATCTATTTGTTCTGCTCAAGTGCCTCCGCCATGTTAACTGCTGCCGGTGAGAAGATCCCTTCCTCCCCCCCCCTCACCCACCCATGTCTTCGCACGCACCTCCAACGTCTTCCCCGGCGCCACCCCCGCCGTCCGTCTCATTGCTCCACTATTGTTCCTGTCTCTTGCTCCCCTACCCACCCTCTCTCTCTCCACCCCAACCCTCCACTCCTCCTACGCCTTTCATTATCCGTTGCTTGTTTTCCAACTCGTACCCCGCGCCTAATAAATCCCCTCTACCTCGGAACGGTGGTGATGAGGGTAGGCCCATAATTCAGCCGAGTAGGGAGGCCATTTTAATCGATGAATAATGGAGTACTCATTAGCCACTTCCTTGTTTAATTAAAAGTATAGTTGGAGAAAGGAGATGCAGATTTAGTAGATTAAAAAATAATTTATATATACGAGGGCATACAGGGTGATTAGTGCCAAGTGTGACCGATTGGCGTGCAAAATATGTTTTCGTAATGGGGCATTGTTGTAACCAGGCCTTATTTGCATACGCAATTATGTGATTGATTAATGAACGTAATTAATGTAATTGTCAGTCGGTTTAGTCGTGGAATCATTCAATACGCGTATTATAAATTCTGCATCCTCATCGAGGATCAGGTTTAAGAGAGAATTATGTTGTGTGCTCGGGAATTTTAGATAGAGGTTACTAATTGCTCCCAATGCTCCCACCCGTCCCTTCGAATTTGTCCATGAACGAGGAAAGACTATCTCTCCCGCGGAGGATGAAAACTACTTGCGCAGAAGCTAAACTTGCGGAGAGGAAACCGGCCCCAACGTGTGTACGTATGCCGGTGAACGTAATGGTCTGCAGTCGGAAACGCCTATGCATTGTGCGGACAGTGGTATAATTCGCGGAAAACGTTCATGAAATTACGCATATAGTATGATTCGCCGGAGGAATTCGAGAAAGTTGAGGAACGTCGTTGGTCTCGTTTAGTTTTCTGACATTGTAAAGTGTATTGTGGAGGATCCCCTGATGTATTTGGCTGCCATTGTGGTAAATTTTCCAAGTAATTTTTACGCTTCTTTGCTACGTTACAGTGTTCATTTATGGCATTAGCACCTTGTCCCGGTCAACTAACTGGGGAACGTCCTGGGCTGGCAACCCTAAGGTTGCGGGTTCAACTCCCGCTTAGTTGGATATTACCCGACTTAGGTCTTGGATGTTTGTGGTTGTAGTGGTTGGTATTTCATGTTTTTCAGTCCGTGGTAAAATCCCGAAACCTGTCTGTTTTCGGATTGCTACCACATAGTAAAAAAATAATTGTTTTCCTATGGATGGTGAAAGTTCTGCCAATTTTCCCCAAGTAATTAGATGAAAAAATCTAAATAGTTCTCGTGGTGTAGAAAACCCTATGGTATTATTTAAACTGGAAGATCGACGAGAACCTCTAGAAGACCTCGTACAATGGTCACGTGGTGTACAATTTAGGATGTAGATTTCTTTTTTCTCTACGATTTTTGTTAATAGTAATTGCAGGTTTTAAGCGGCATTCACTATATTTTAATACGCCTGGTACATGCCGGTTCGGGTAGGTTTAAAATGAACACAGAAACTAGCCACTACTATGCTTAAAAACCTCCTCTGTTATGTGCCACGGT
Source organism: Hetaerina titia (assembly GCA_037158775.1). Taxonomy (NCBI): domain Eukaryota; kingdom Metazoa; phylum Arthropoda; class Insecta; order Odonata; family Calopterygidae; genus Hetaerina; species Hetaerina titia. Next base: position 47,426,936 of record CM073774.1, on the reverse strand, counting down.
TTGTACCCTGAAACCAGACATAGCAATACACCCTTTTCCAACTTCGCATGAATTCTACTTCTACTTAGTCCAACCGAACCGCCCATTTTTCTCCCCCTACCTCACCCCAAATTATCTCCTTTATGAAAGTCTTCAATATTTAATCACCAATCAGAATGATCAACATCCAATTGTCTTCCTAATTCTACCTAGAACATCCTCCATTGTTTTCGTTCCTGTCCATTTTATTTCTTACATTATTCTCCACACCCACAGTTCCCAAAAAACCCTCCAATTTCGATCTTTCGTGTAAAAAAAACGTTTTCAATAATCTTTCCCTCACATTTTTCCCGGGGTACCCGCCATTAACTCCCTCATTTTTGTGAAATGTTATTTTCCCTGCGGCGCACTACCTTTCACTTTTGCGTTTTAATACTCTTTATTTAAAATTGCTGGGTTCCAATTCAAATGGGGCTAATCAAGTAAAGGACGCGGTATATAATTCGATGTTCTCATTCAGCCACCCCCTCTTCTCCCTCGGTTCTCTCGATACCCCGGCCGCCTTCTGCCTAACCTCAGACCCCGCCCCCGAGCCGGTATCGCCCGCCGGCGTTTCCCTTTCGCCCCATGTCCAACCCTCGCACGTCGTCCTCCCTTCCTCTCAACTCTCCGTACTGATGACCTCTTTACCCCCACTTCCCTCCCTCCTCACCGCTTCTCCCCTCAGTCCCTCTGATTTATTGCGTCATATTTTCCCTGTCCGCGTGCGTCACTGGCGGCGTTGAATCACTTCTGCCCGTAATCTCGGCGTCGTAATTTTCGGCGACATTTCCACGGCTCTTCCACGGTCTCCTCCTCCCGCCTTGCAGACGCGCCCCTCGGCAATTTACCTGTCCTCCTCCCTCTCTCGTTTTCGCCGTGGTCCTTTCTCAGCGCCAAGGCCTCGGTGGATGGCCGAGTGGAATCCTTGGCTTCTAATCAGCTGGTCGCGGGTTCGAATCCCACCTGTTTAGGTTCTTTTTGAGTAATGCATCTTTATGGTTCTGTAAAGGAGGAGTTAATGTTCCCCTACCTTTAGGCAATTTTAGGTAATTTTATTATCCCAAAGGGGTACTCAAAAAGGGGTAGTTCACACCTATGGGGAATGAAAGGATTGCAGTAGGATATTTTGATCGACTATCTGGCTAAGTTTTATGTCTTGTAGATGATGTACAATATGCAAAATTGTAGTTATTTTCAAATTATTCTGTTGCATTCATCAAATGTTTTTAATTACAGAAAAAAATCATCGCAGACGTTATGTTTGGAATTCACAATTGGAGTTAGACTATCTTTCTTTTTCGGGAGAGGGAAATGATAGGCATGCCGGACAGAAGAAAGGGAGATAGAATGTATGCGGAATTGAAGAAGGATTTATTGTAGTTTTTCTTAAAGGGTAGACTACTAAATTTTTTTAGGTAATCTACCGGTTAAGGCAGGTTTTTGGATGGACACAACTATCAAATAAATATTTTGTAACTCCAATCAAAACCCAATCCAGCAACCTACTCTACCTCAGATCCCTCTTCATCTCTGTGTACTTCTTTCCTCCCTTCATCCCATCCAACATCCCTATCCTGTTCCTGCCCTTTCCTCGTTTTCCTAACATTCTCCCCTCTATCATCTTCTTCAACATTCCACTACCGCTCAATACGCCTTTCATCCATTTTTCCTACCTCCATAGGATTTCTCTCAACAAACCCCTCTCCTCACCCACCATCACCAGTACTTCCTCATTTGTTTTCCTTTCGGTCCATTTCACCTTCTCCATTCTTCTCCACACCCACATTTCAAAAGCCTCCAATCTACGTCTATCCTCCTGCTTCAGCGACCACGTTTCCGCGCCGTACATAGCTACGCTCCATATCAGAGTTTTTACGAGTCTTGTCTTAACATCCCTACTCAACGTCCCCGTCATCAACTCCCTCCTCCTTGAGAAAGCCTCCTTGCCTAGCGCAATTCTTCTCCGTACGTCCCTACTACTTTGACCGTATTGGTCCAAAACACTTCCGAGATATAGACTACCTATAAAAAGGGTAACATATTCAGAACTATGGTGAGAGTGGGAATAGAACAAAAAAAGATTGAGAATCACTGCTCTGAAGTTAGGTATTCTGGTATACTCAATCGTAAAAACGGACTTAAGTATTTTGATAAAATAGATGTATCTTAACGATGTCCGGTGGGGTAATATGACGTACAGGCCAACTGTAACTTGGCCAAGACACCAGGAAATCTCATTAGAGGGGCGTGTTAGAATTAAGTGATTGAATGGTTTCGTTTAGTTTTCTTTAAAGATAGCAAATTCATTGTAGGGATATGTTAACGAGGGTAAAGTTTCTATCCCTGCACTTTCAATATTGATGAGGTATTTTTTGGAGTATTAGAGTCAATCGCGCGATCTCACTCAAATTCGATCCTTTGAATCCTTCATCACTTCTAGATGGAGAAGGGTGTGAGGATTTGGGAAGAAAAGACTGCGGAGGAAAACACTGAGAAAGGAACTCAAGCAATCCGTTGATCCACGACTTCCAATTGGAGAGTTTTGCTGTCGATGAGACACACTTCTAGATGGACTGTCAGGAATCTCTTTTCCGCCTTTGGCTGGTTGAGTTGGGCATTTTTTTCTTTGCCATGGCTTCTGCCAGGCACTAATCCTGTTCACTGCATTTTTTCTTACACTAATGCCGCAGATAGTCGTAAACTCATTCTTTTCGAGTGGCGTAACATTTTAGGGTTGATGAATAACTGAAATGGGATAATAATTATCTCGAGAACCCACAATTCTTTAATAATTTCCTTGCAACGACAAACTAGCCTTGGTAGTGCGCTTCTAATAACCAGAGATCTCCGAAATCGAATCCCGATGTTGCCTCTGCATATATGGTATCCAGAAAAATTTTAGAAAGACCCTTAGACGACACAGAAAAAGTAACTCACTCTCCTACTACTAATGTAAGAGTTTCACTGTCGCGAACTGAGATCTTCTAGAAAGCCGACCTCCGTCTGAAGACAATTTTCCTTATGCGCTCATAGGGATTTGTTGAATTATTATTGTTGTTGATGCCCTCTCCATCCTAATAATATATTTTTTATAATGTCTACTATTTAACCAAACTGGATAAGTGATATGATTTCTCTCTTGTTTTAAGGTAATATACCGGTTAAAGTAGGTTTTGGATGGACACAACTGCCAAATAAATATCTCTTAACAAAACACAATCCAGATACTTACTGTACAACAAGTTCCGCTTCATATCTGTTTTTTTTCTTCCTCCTTTCATCCCGTCCAACATCCCTATCCTGTTCCTGCCCTTTCCTCATTTGCCTAACATTTCCCCTCTATTACAGTCTTCAACATCCCACTGCCGATCAATTCACCTTCCTCATTTGTTTTCCTTTCGGTCCATTTCACCTTCTCCATTCTCCTCCACACCCACATTTCTAAAGCCTCCAATCTACGTCTATCCTCCTGCTTCAGTGACCACGTTTCCGCGCCGTATATAACTACGTTCCGTATCAATGTTTTCACGAGTCTTTTCTTTACATCCTTACTCAACGTCCCCGTCATCAACTCCCTCCTCCTTGAGAAAGCCTCTTTGCGTAGCGCAATTCTTCTCCTTATGTCTTACGTCCCTACTACTTTGACCGTGTTGGTCCAAAACACTTCCGAGACAGGTAAATTGTTCTATCTGCTCTATGTTTCCCCTCTTATTTTAATATTTAGCTTAGCCTTTTTCTTTCTGGAAAATCGCATAACCTTTGTTTTATTAATATTGATCCTCACCCCATATCTGTTGCACTGCATTTCCAATTCACTTAGCAATCCTTGCAACCCCTTGGCTGACTGACAAAACGGAAGCTTGGTTCATCAGCCAACCTAACCGATTTTACAAATTCCCCTCCGACTTTTATTCCTACCTCCAGTTCTTCCCATGCCTCTTTAATCATTTCCTCCACATATACATTGAACAGAACCAGTAATAATGGAAGCGATTCCTCTACACACCATAAATTTCTCGTGAATATAATAAATATCTCAAAGTGGCCTTAGGTTCTAGGTGATGTAAACATTTTAAAATTGATTTTTTCCAGGAATACTCGAAACTGGTCTTCTGAGCTAACCAAATTGCATTTAGTTTAATTTAACTTTTATCACTCGTATTCAGTTGTGCTGAAATGAGTTAAGAGCGCATATTAGACTGAATATTAACTTCTTGTGTGATTTGATTTCCACTCGATACTAGCAAACCGCATGATTCATTTAGGCTGATAATTTCGAAATGGTTTCCAGGGTATAAGTAAAAACGCATTGATAGCGTCTTCGGTGAAAGTTCTGATTTTATACTCTCGAGGTGCTTTTACCACGGAGATCTCTGCATTCATCACAGTGTTTTTTTATTGTTTTCATCTTATTTTAGATGCCGCAACACGTTTTTATTAATGTCACTATAAAACGTATTTATTTTAAGTTTTTTTCATCTCTATCTTGATGAACTTTCGAATGGGTTCTCGTAACGAGCTATTCTGCTCATACCAGCGCGGTGCATATCATCGATCGGACTCAAAAACACAGCTGTGCCATAAATAATCCTGTCCTATGGGGAAGGAGCTCTCCACTTTTTTTCACTCTCTCGAAGAGTTGAAGAGGATGGTTGAAAGAGAGAGAGAGAGAGAGAGAGAGAGAGAGAGAGAGAGAATGTGCGTTAGGGAGATGAGAGGAAAATGTAAGCGGAGAGAGAAAGGGTTAGTAAGAGAGAGACAGGGTGATGGGACGATCCATTAATTCTTGTGCTATCGCGGGGATGCATCTTGAGTAATTTCGAGCGCGTTGTGAAAAAAATGGCGAGAAAAATTGAGAGAAATCGGGAGATATCCGCGGGATGATTTGAGGTGTGTGAGCTCGCTTTATCCGTTGGTTAAGTATCGACGGAATCTGCGGGTCGGTTCCAGCGCGATAAGGCGCCGGCGGTCGTATTGAATCTCGCTCGGGAGGCGGAGGAATGGCCAGGCCGCAATCAGCGGCGGCGGAAGAATTCCTCCACTCCTCCTGCTTCTTTTTCAATCCCGTGATCCAGGGGTGAGCGAGGAAGCGAGCCTGGGGTATGCCGGGGAGTCTCCGTTCACTCATGCGTACCCGGGGGAGGGGTAGTCCAGCAAACCATTTCGTCTTCCGAGTGGCGTGCAAAGGTGGCCCGAGAAGGGTAAACGGGCCTGTCGATGTGTGAGGTGCTTTTTTATATTTTTTATTTGTATTTATGTATACCCTACAAGCCACCGATAGGGTGTGTGGCAGAGGGTGAATACATACCAGGATAATTTTACCCGAACATGACCCAACCACGATCTAACAATGTTATTATGATCCCCTATCGTTCGTAGAAAAAATGGTATCTAAAATCTATCCGTTCTACACTTAATCTCTCTCATTTTATTAACATGATCTCTCATACCGTAGTACGATTGGGGCAATAATACATTTTCATCATCACTGCGAAAGAGACCTCCTTTCAATTTATGCAGGAGCTTCAATCTGTAATTTACCCATCGCTCCCTGAGTGATTCCCAGCCGAGCTCCTCTAATATTTTGGATACGCAACTAAATACATATGTCATAACAACGTTTTACGAATATAGCTCCTGTACGCTGATCACGATCCTATTCGGCAAACAATCCAACTTCGCGAGGATTTCATATACTTGCAGCATATTCTAAATGAGGCCTAACCAACGACAGATGACATTTCTCTTTGACCTTTTCATCGCATTTACCTAGTACTCTTCTAATAACTCCCAATTCGTTGTTGGTTTGTCCACTTATTCCCCGTATGTGTTTCACCCAGGAGAAATCGTGAGTGAGGGTAACGGCTAGGTATTTCATTGAGTTTAAACATTCCATTTCGATGTTTCCAATGCAATGCTGTCGACCGTGGATCTGTAGATTTTCAAAATTCCTTCAGGGAATTGAAATCGAAAGTGAAGCGGGTGGGTGGTGTCGAGGGGTTTAATGTGACGCTCTCGATCTGCAGCCTTCTCCCGAGGCTTGATCGTGTATATCTGGTTTGGAGCCGAGTGTAAGGCATCAATCAGACGTTACGTGATCCATCTCGGTATTCCCAATGCGGAGAATTGAATTTTTTTTATGCCGAGTACAAATCATCGTACTAGGAAGAAGTTAACAATAGTAGGATGACTATCAATGAACTCGGCGTTATTAATCGTTAAGAACATGGCTTCCACCTTTCGCCTCAAAGTGGTTAAGAATTCCTCTGCCTAAAAATATGTGAAATCGGAGTTCGTTAGATGAGAAAATGAAGGGGCTTCATGAAATGGCAATTTTTGGCAATATGAATTTGGCTGACTGATTTCGATCCCAAATTCTCATGAAACCGCGGATACTGAAGGGTAGGTTTCGTGAATGTTTTTGCAAAAAAATCTTCGTGTATGAAATAATCCGTATGAATATGTTGTATGCAGAGTAGGGTAAGAGAAGGCTGTATTGCCATGACCCCTCAAAACCCTACCCTAACCAGTTCTGCAGTCTGCTGCGAATGAATCGTAATAATATATGGAAGGTACGAGTGCAGGATTATCTTGAGCGGCCGTACGTCTTTCGAGAGCGTTTAAGATGAGAGGGAACGATCCCTTCTTCCACCCTCGGGGCGAGTGCTGGGGCATCGCGCGCCTTTGCGCCCGGGCTCCAATGCACCACGCTCGATGAAGCGGCGACGCATGTCCCCTGGGGAAGATGGGGGGTGGTTTTCCCAGTCATCCCGTCGCCATGGCTCGGGATAGTCTCCGCACGTGCGGTCTAGGGTGTCCCACGAGAGAGGGGCGAGTTATCCGCCAAATTCCGTCATCCTCTGTCGGAGACGTGTCTCTCCCAGTCGCGCTCATTTTTCTATCCTCACTTCCCTCGCGCCATCCTACCTGGGGGAGGGTTTGGCAAAGTCGCCGTCGTGATGCGCATAAATAACCTACCTTTCTTGGTGATAAGTACGTATTTTACACTCCTTGGTCGTCATTTTCTGGCAGAAATGAACTTCGGAGACGTTAATCTATTGCTATTTAAAATATTGCAGAAATGAACTCATGGTTGAAATGATAGGCTTATTGAAGGGCTCGTACTAAGCTCAAGGCTAGGGGGTGGCACCATTCACTTCAGGACCTATAGTTACTGGGGTGGGGGGGTTGGTAGTGAACCGTTTAAGGTAGGTTTTTGGTGGGCACAGGCTATACATTCATACATTTCCTAGCTTCTCCTAACAAAGCACAACCTGACATCCGGAAGTACAATAAGCCACTCTCCGTACCTCCTCCCTTCATCCCGTAAATCGTGTTCATTCTTCTGCTCCCTCTTCCTTGCTTTTCTGACATTCTCCCCTTTATCACAGTCCTCAACATCCCATCGCCAATCAAAATGCTCTGTAACCATCTCTTTCCTGCCAGCTTTGGATTTCTTAAAAGCCTCCAATCTACACCTATCGTCTTGCCTCAACGATCATCTTTCTGTGCCACATGAATTCACTCTCCATATCAAAAGTTGTAACTAGTATTCTCTCATAAAGTCGTGGGGTAAATGATTGTGGTCATTTCCCGTTGTCTTCTTCACCTGGTATTTATGGCACCCGAAAAATCACCCAGCTTGGTCGAAGCTGATGGTGCCAGGGACGTTACTTGATTCGAACATTAGCCCTCCTGCCTGTAGTCAAACTCTTTGTCCACTTTGCCACCACGACTATGTTGTTAGCTTAGGAAACTTAAAAGAACTAACGTGTTTCCAAGGCAATTGCGGAAATCGTAAAGAGCAGCAAATCGTGTGTAGTTTTAAACTCGTGTGCTTGCCAATTAACCTACACTGGTGGTGATAACCAGCAAAGGTAATTAATTATCTTATCGCATATAATGAATACTCTCGTGTGTGTGGGTAAATTACATGGGGCGTTCTACTCAGTCACTCTCTCTTTCTGTTGTCTTCAAACCGCCGAATAAACCACTTAGGGGACTTTGCAACTCTCCCCCCAATCTCGCAAATTGCATCCCGCCCTACACCCCTCACCCTCCCGCATTCTATCGCTACTTCGTCGAAGAAGGTCAACTCCCTTCACGCAGCCCGCCCAATTTATGGTCGTCTCCGTTCGTGGGTGTAATAAGTAAAATGACCAATGTGCTTGCATGTTCGATCTTATGACCACGTTTGCCAACCTGTAGCACACACCTTCGTGGGCACGCAGGAATGTCGGGGCATGGTGGGAAATGTATGAATACATACGCCGACCGTTCTGACGACATTTGTTTGATTTATTTTATTTTCTCATAAATAAAAATGCATCCATCCTATAAGTCTTGGGATAAATAATGGAGGGAGGATTGTTGAGAAATTCCAAAGGAAACAGGAAAGATGGATTCCGACCGTTTTAATTGGGAATGGGATGTAGAAGACTGTGATAGAGGGGAGAGCGTAGAGAAGAAGGCAGACGCGGAAGGGGAAGGGTTTGAATAGGAATGTTGGATGGAATGAAGGGAGGAGAGAGATATGCGGAGTTGAAGAGGGGCTTACTGCAAGTGTCCGATCTCAGGTCGTGCTTTTTTGTTAGGAGGAGCAAGTAAACGTATTATTCGTGTATATAGTCGTATAGGCTGTATCCATCCAAATCCTACGTTAACTGGTATAATATCAATAACAATAACGTAAAAATGTATTCAGTGTTTATTTTCCTCACTTATCCCATCTCTTGTTGATTTATTTCCTGTTCAGCGTATCTTTAAATAGAAATGGATTTATGAACGTTTTTCTTAGGGATCGGGATGGTGATTTGGCTAAAGGTACTGGCTTCCTACCCCGAGTGCTCTGGTTCGAATCCCGAAGGTGACATGATTTTTCAGTGGTATCCCAATCCCTTTTTGGAGAGCACTTAAAGTGGAGTACACCGTCCGTCGTACGGGACGTTCAGTTGTGTTACCCTTTACCCCTTAGCGTTATAAGTAAGCTTATGTATACGAGTACACTGGATTTCTCTCCCTCCTCGCTTCATTCCTCGAATATTCTGCCTCTACTAAATGTCCTACCTATCCTTAGTGGCCCAAACGCTCTTAACTATAGGCCGCCTCTCCTAATAGCTAAAACTACGCATTAATAATAGTGCCTGAGGTACGATTTATGGAAATGGACTTTTGAGAGAGAGTTTGGGAAACGTTGCCATATTAGACGTCCTCCAAAGCTGTTGGGATCAAGGTGTGCAAATGGAGTTTTCATCTGTATCCTGTAGCACGCATTCTTTTTTCGTAAAGAAGGATGGCGGATCATCATGCTACACGTAGTAATGAATTATAGATCTATATACTTAATATATATTTTGATGTAGGTTTGCGTGCATGTATTGGACCCCCTAGTATTTTAATGCCAACGTTCGGATAAAATGCTTGTAAGTGCATAGAAATACGGTGAACGGTTACATATTCTCTATTTAAAAATCCTTGTTAGAATTAAAAATTTGGATATCACTTCGCCATCGCTGTCACCAAGCGACCACTTCCAAATCACTTCCAGCTTCAGCAAAACACTTTTCACTCAATCTTTTGTACGCATTTCACCAGAAAACCTTCTCGTCGAATGAACTTGGCACATTTTTGTAAAGGTTCGATGTCCAGAAAGGAGTTTACACTCTCGCTAATGCCTCCTGTTGTCTCTCGAGTTACCAACCGATGCGTTGAACCGATGATCTGGCAGGATTTGCAGACTTGAGAGCCACCCTGAAGCGAAATCATCCCTGATTCTGGTCAGAAAATTGAAAGTCTTCGTGTCAAAGTGTCGGGCATCAGGTCGTCCATTAAATAACTGTTCGATTCCTGGCTAAAAAATGTGGATTTAAAATCATTGTTGTCTCATGGGATGAAGGGAGGCAGGAATAATGAGATGTTAAAGAATGGTTTATTGCGATACTGGATGTTAGAGTATGTATTTATTGTTTTGTTAGGCGAGGAATAAATATAGTGGAGCCCAAGCTTCCATCCATCCATCAAAACCTGATACCTTGACTAGTTGACCACTCCAGATCGGTTGCCCCATTACTGCCGTCGGCACCAATATGCTCCCCGAACTAAATTCATATGGGCGAAGATTGATAGCGATGGGAGCCTTCTCACTCGAAAGGTATGGATGCGAAATATCTAACGCCTTGATGGATATCTGAAACACGATTTGGAGAACAGTACTCCAGTCTGCCGTTAAGATTTTCAGAGTGGTGACAGTAATTTTCGAGCGTGCTCAGACAATTGTACTTGTTTTGTAGTCGTGACTGACTCATGGGGCGTTTTCCGGAGGGTGTGTGCGTCAATTGTCTCAGGCGGAGGACGAGAGAGTGATAATAAACTAGGGTTGTTGTGAGAAAGACGGAACGTTTAACGACCAAAGGGAAATTATATGTGATGGCCGTGGTTTGGAGGGCGAGGAAACGGGAAATTGGAGGGAGGGAAGGAGAGGGCAGTGCATTGTGAGGGCATTGTCGCGGCGTCAAAAAAAAATAAAGAGCACGGAACGGCTTGCCCTTTTGCAACCCGTGCCGAAGGCGTGGTGGATTACGGCCTCTATAGTCTCGGCGGTTTGGCGAACAGCTGGGTCAGTATTTTTCTCATTTTCTCTTTCCTCGTTTCCGTTGGTGTTGTATTTTCGAGAACGTACGAAACTAAGTGTAAGGGAAGAACGAAAAGTTTCTCTGATTTGTTCACTATGCCCTCCCCCGATTCGTTCGGCTAATGGTACTATCATTTGGTATATCCAAGAATAGGTACCCGTAGGAATCCGTGCCTCCCGATAAATTCCACGACCCTTCTCCCTTGTCACTAGCAGCTCGTTGCTTATTTCAGCGGATCAATTTCAATACTTCTACGCCTTAACATACCGCTCTCGGGTCCATATTATCTGATCAGGCTCCTTTAATCAGTTCTTTTGGAAGGATACGGGTGTCACGAATTATTATTATTATTAGGTAATCTACCGGTTAAGGTAGGTTTTTGGATGGACACAACTATCAAATAAACATTTTGTGACTCCCCACCTAGCACACTAACCTACATCAGGTCCCTCTTCATCTCTGCGTACTTCTTTCCTCCCTTCATCCCGTCCAACATCCCTATCCTGTTCCTACCCTTACCTCGCTTGCCCAACATTCTCCCCTCTATTACCCTCTTCAACATTCCACTACCGCTCAATACGCCTTTCATCCATTTTTCTTGCCTCCATAGGATTTCTCTCAACAAACCCCTCTCCTCCCCCACCATTTCTAGTACTTCCTCATTTGTTTTCCTTTCGGTCCATTTCACCTTCTCCATTCTTCTCCACACCCACATTTCAAAAGCCTCCAATCTACGTCTATCCTCCTGCTTCAGCGACCACGTTTCCGCGCCGTACCTAGCTACGCTCCATATCAGAGTTTTTACGAGTCTTGTCTTAACATCCCTACTCAACGTCCCCGTCATCAACTCCCTCCTCCTTGAGAAAGCCTCCTTGCCTAGCGCAATTCTTCTCCTTACGTCCCTACCACTTTGACCGTGTTGGTCCAAAACACTTCCGAGATATGTAAACTGTTCTACCTGCTCTATTCTTTCCCCGCCTATTTTAATATTTAGCTTAGCCTTTTTCTTTCTGGAAAATCGCATAACCTTTGTTTTATTAATATTGATTCTCATCCCATATTTATCGCACTGAACCTCCAATTCACTCAACAATGCTTGCAACCCCTTGGCTGACTGAGCAACTAATGCTTGGTCATCAGCAAACCTAACCGATTTTACGAATTCCCCTCCGACTTTCATTCCTACCTCCAGTTCTTCCCATGCCTCTTTAATCATCTCCTCTACATATACGTTGAACAGTACCGGTGACAATGGGCAACCCTGCCTTACACCTCTTCCTAACACTGCACATCCGGACTCTCCGTTCCCCACTCGCACCTGAGCAGTCTGAGACATATACAGGTTGCGGATCAGTCTCCTGTCCCTCCAATCCATTCCTATTTTCTGCAATACACGCATTAATTTTTCCCAATTCACTCTATCAAACGCTTTTTCGAAATCTACAAAACAGGCAAAAACGTCCTGATTGTATTCTATATTCCTCTCGACTAGTGCTCATAAAGGACCAATCTCTGTTTTATACTTCAATCCAAGAAATTCACGGCATTGATGCGGAACTTCCTACAAGGACGCAATGGAGTTGTATTTAAAATGGTAAAATTATTCAATAAAACTGGCGTCGAATATATATATATATATATATGTAAGCAAGAATACGACGACACAGTCAAGCCTTTGTACGGGAAGGTTTACTTGGATTTAAAATATTTATTTCCGCCATACGGCGAACAAATATTATTTCACACATAGAAATAGATTTCCCCACCACCCGTTCAATGCACCCGAGTTTCTTTGAAGCGAATCCGCGTATTGTCCGGAACGAATAATGTACTCCCCATGAAAGACTTGGTGTTAAAACTACCCCCAAATTTTTAACTTGATCTACCGTAGCACTGAGACTTGAATTTCATAATATATGCCCTACTCATCATTCCATTTGTTCCAAAATTTCCTAACTGCGCATTTGCCTGTGTTAAGTGCTAACCCCCATTCCTTGAGCCTATTTGATATTGTCGTGAACTAGTCTCTAGAGAGTAGCTCGCAATCTTTTGGGCCACTTATTTCCATGTATACAACCGTGTCGTCTGCAAATAATCCGAGGCTGCCACTGAGCTGCAACCAAATTATAAATAAGTTATGTGATAAATCATTGCGTAGATCAGTTAGTTTTATTGTAACAAATAAGCATTATCTATCTTTTCTGAGCAATCACTCTTCATCCGAACTTGTCTTGCAAGCAACTTCAACGGAACCCCAAATTACTCGCATTGGCAAAAGAGTGATAAATTATGTCAATCAAAGGCGCCTGTTATCTATGGCATCACAATGGAATGTAAAACTCATGAGTGAAAGATTTTTTTCTATTCTATCGCTAATTTCCTTTATATATGATCATATTTTCTTCGCCCACGTTCGAATCGTCCCTGGCGCTCAAAATTAACACGCAAACGCGCTTAAAAAATTAAACATGAACGGCAGATGTTGAGTCCAGGCGTTTATCAACTTTTCTCACGAAGTATTTAATGATATAACAGAACCGTGGGAAAAATAATTTACGCTGGAAAATTGAGGCGGTCCGCGATGGGCTACATCGGAACCCTCTAGTTCCCTCTCTTTCAAAGATTCGACGGCTCGTTTTGGCCTCTCAAAGTTAGTAGTTTTGTATGGGGAAGGTTTTAAATTCTAAATTAATAACTTAAGAGAGCTCTCCCTTTTGAAAAAGTTTCATTTATTTTATGTTCGGAGAATTAGAATTTTGCACAGCCTGGCTTCCCTCTTGTGCCCCAGGTTTCTTTTCATATTATATTACGGTTGACTTTTTTCCTATAATCGTGCATTTTTCATTGAAGAATTGATTTTTCAGCCAGATTGCACCGCCGTAATTTCAAATGCCGCGGGGAGAGAAAGTATCCGCTGCTATCCCGAAATTGATGAAGTGTCAAATGCCTTTCCAATAAACGCTTTCATTGAAATATTGTTGCATATTCTTAAACGTTTATCGGATGTAAGAAATGTCTTTCATTTTAAATTCAAGCGACTGTATTTACTAAATTTGTATTGCTTTGATAATTTATAACAGTAATCACATCTTGCAAAGACACAAGGTATTCAAGTTAGCCAAATGGAAAATCTATTTAATCTAAATATATTTATCAAGGTAGTGCGAATTTTCGCACATGTAGTTCAATAACTTTTTATTGTATTAAATCAAGTCACCTCCTGTCCGAAGTCATCCATTCCTTGGTACGTCTCAACAAATTTCCTTCCCATTTAATCATATTGCTCCCCAATTCGGTCCACCTCAGCCCCAACTAATCTTAAATCCCTCGATTGTATCTCTCACTTCTTTGCCAAAATAGTCAAACACCAAGTCCTACATTTCCGCAATATGTCCTCAAATGCTGTTCTGTCTTCTTTATCCATTTCTACCCCCCAAATCCGCAGACTTAAAGCTGATTTAAAACTCCTCCACAAAACCCTAAACTCGACTATTGATAGCCCTGAACTGCTCTCTCTCTCTTCAACTTCAGGATACCAACTCAATCCACCCACTCCCTACTCCATCTGCCTATTCCTAGGATATCTCCCACTAAGCGCTCACCATTATTTCGCCTCTCCTCCCTTCTAAATTCACTCCCTCACATTGACGATCCTTTTCAATTATCATGTACCAATTTCTTCACCAAAGCTTTATCCCACCTGTCAACAAATTAAATATTTCCCTTGTCCATGTTTGGTTCTCGTTGTTTATTGTTATGCTGTAATTGTATTTTGTCCTATTTAATGTTTTTGTTATATTTTCACTGTAAATTGGCGCTACTGTTGTATGTGAATAATGTTTTAAAATAAATAAATGTCGCACTCCACTAAAGTAAACCAATTCATGGAATTGAAAAACGGAACGCGTGCTCGAGGTGGACTTCCATCCGTGGCTTTTACTTAATCCTTAAGCCAATAAGATTGTTTAATCTATTCGTTTTACCCGAGTGAGAAATATGGAAGGCGCGTTGCGTGAAATTCAACGAATATTATCGATGGCTGGCTAGTTGCTGCTGAGGATGTGATTCCAGTGTAGTCTCAGCTCGCAACTGTCGTTTGTGTATTTCATTTTGTTAATCCAGGTATTTTGCAATTAAACGAACGATTTTGAACGATTCATAACGACTATTATCTTATACGGATCGCTAGAACTTCCTTTTTTTCTTGCTCTACAAAGGTTTCCCTTTTCAGTTGCCTGTAACTTCTGGCTAACTTCATGTTGTCCAATACGCCTATTAATTTCTCCTAACCGTTTGATTCTGTTTCATTATCCTCTGAGAGGAGGCTCACTTGCATTTCCGTGGACCTGAAAACGTTTTACTCTCATTCCCCCCCCCCTCCGGAGCTTCTTCCTCACCGCAGCGCGCTTGTTTATTTTTCCCACGGTCACGCTTTTGAAGGCGCGCATCAGTCGCCGCCGGCGCCGGGAATCCCCTTCCCCCGTCTCGCAGTCCCTCCCATCTGATCCGCAATCTGCGAGAAGAGAGCGGCGTTGCTCCATAATAGGCTCCCTCCCTCCCCACAAACCCTCGCGTTCAAACGAGGCTGGAATTCCCTGCCGCCACCCAGGTCGAGCCATCCGTCATTTCGACCGTAACTGTCGCCATCTTTCGGGTTCCGCGATCGATGCCGGCGTGTGCGTTGCGCGCTTTTCAAATGTTTTTCCTCCCCTCATCCCGAGGGGGTTTCGACGACGTAACCCGCGGATGCATTCACATTCCCCACCCCAATCACCACCACCTATCCTCCACCCTTTTCCCTCCGCCTGTTGCAGTCAGTCGTCTCCCACCCCGTCCCCTCAACCCCGACCCGCAATAATATATCAGTCGGCGAGGGGAGGAGAATCGGACGCCTGTCGGGCAGATAGAGAGCACCTTCCCCGGGTACCTTCCTCCCTAGGGCTCCCAGGTTCGTACCCCGAGTCTTTTGAAGGCTATGCTGCGGAGGAATTCCTCGCCTCTCGTTCGACCCCGGTTCGTTTCCCGGCTGCCTTCCTCCCGCCGCTCATATCTTACGGGTATCGACCGCTCGAGTGTGAGGATTCCGACGGTCGCTCTGGGGATGATGGCGCATATGCGAGAGAGCGTTCCCCCACCATCCATCCCTCCCGGCTCCTCCCGCCGTCCCCCGTGGTCATCAATTTCCTCGGTATCCCTCTGGGGCATCGAACCCCCTTTAACCTGCCAGTGAGGACTCCCGCGCTATCTATCACGTGGAGAATATCGATAGGGAGTCGCACGGAAGAAGATATCGTCTTCCCGAGTGGGCTGCTATTTCGGGTGTCGTCTTTTTTCCTTAGTCCTCGAGGCGAAAGTCTCCCCGCCCGTGCGAATTGAGTGTTGTCGAATACGGAATCCCTCTTTCGTTATTGATGACTGGGTTCAGATCCTGCTCGGGACGGGCGAAAGCGATCGAGGGTCAATTTTCCTTGGTAATAGTGGGGTTACGGTGGGCTGATTTTTTTTTTCGTGTGAGCGGTGAGAAAAACTCGAGCCGAAATGCCATATTGTATGATTGCGGGCCGTTTAAAATCACGAGAGGTATTTAAATACCAAGGTATCTTCATTCCCTGTGATTTTGGTGAGGAGAGTTGCGACTACAGAAACTTAGCGAATGCGGTCGTTTTTCCAGGACAAGTTTGGTTTTGGGTAGCGTCTGTACGTACCAAATATTGCCAGCACTTTGCTCAGTACCCTAGTGATTTACTATTTCGATGATCATCTTTGGTAATCTATCTAGTTAGACCTAAGCAACCTCATAGAAAAAATTTTTGTATATCGCTTGGACTTCCTTCCATATTATTTTGTTTAATAAAACAGCGTAATATTCTTAACGATCTTTTGTAATGGTCCTTCGGTAGCATATTACTCTTAAGCAGTTCTAAAAAACAGTACACGTGGAAAGATACCTACTATACTTATTTATTTTAGTACCCTGAAAGCCTGTGCTAGGATGTGTGTCAGGGGGCGAACACACACCAGATTTATTTTGACCCGAATATGACCCCACTGCGGTCGGACAATGTTATTCTGACCCCTTCTCGTTCCTGGAAAAAATGGCTTCTTACATTTATCTGTTCTACATTTAATCTCTCTAATTTTATTGACATGATCTCTCCTACCGTAGGAAAATGAGGGTATTGTTATATTTTGAACATCACTGCTAAAGAGACCTTCCAATTAATGAAGAGGTTCAATCTGCAATTTATCCTTCGCTCCATGAGTGATTCCCAGCCTAGCTCCTCTAATATTTTGGACACGATAATAAGTTTATCATAAAAACGTTTTACAAATCTTGCTCCTATACGCTGCACGCGGTCCAATTCGGTAATTAATCCGAATATATATCTTCTTCTCCTTTTAAAGTTTTTTGATTAATATATTTTTATGTGGGGAACTCATTCTTTAATGATATATTTTATGTTTTTTCAACAGTATGAGGCAGGGTGGAGTTGAAAAACTGCTTCTTCATATTCGCAGTCTAACTCTATGGCAACATCAAACGAAATTCCCGAACGAGCATAGACACGACAGATTAAAATACATCCTTTAAACAATTTTATCTATTAATAGAATTTTAGTGTATGCTCTAATTAATTTTAATTTCTTTCAAGTTTCGCCGCTGTTTACATAGTAAGTAATATATCAAATACTTTACCTTGATGAAGAGAAACATTTAAGAGATGGTATAGAATTTGGTATAGCAATAAGAGTGCGTTCGATTTAACGGCAACCTTATGTAAATGATATTCTTTTTGAGGTTTGTTCAAATTATGCATAGCCTGTTATTACGTAATTTAAGGCAGATGAATGTGCACAGAATAATAAGATAATCCACAGATTTTATTCACTTTTATGATCGCTACACTTTGCCCTCTCGGTCAAAATTCTCACGCTAAATTATTAAAGGGGTCTAATGTGTGCAAATTGGCAGTGGTAAGGAGCCTCCTCTGGGGAGGAGAGGTTCGCGATCCTCAAAAATCGGTGGCAGTGGACCCTTCTTTCTAAATTCATTCAATATTTAAGCAACATAAACTCGAAGTTCACGAATTCATGTTCCAAGTTACTCGTTAATTATCTACTACAGATTCTCTCGCTAAAGATTATCAGTTATATTATAATGGAAAACATCTCACTAGTTCGTTCTTTTTATTCCCAATCGTCACCGGTTATGTGCTCTTAAATATTTTTATTACAACACATTTTATTTCTCGTATTCGCTTTGGTAACTAATCCTTGTCTATAACGATAATGGTCGGAGATGATAACTCAGCTTTTATTAAAATATCAGTTTGGTATATATTTGGTCCTTGCCCACGAATTTGTGGCCACGTTCCGTTTGGCGAAATATATATTTTAATATCCGTAAATCTCCTCAACCCATTGCCCTTGTATCGCCATACGATTTACGCACTCGTAACAAGTCTCGTATGACCTTGATGCCATAGTACCCCTTTTATCACTTTAGGTGTTTTTATTGTTCTTCTGTCGCCTTTCAATTATTTGTCAAATTTTCCCGTTGCTCGGAGATCTTTCGTTTCGATATTTTGTTTTTTATCGTGCTGTTCCAGTTGAACTCATGCGTCATGCACATTTTTAAAATCCTAATACAATGCTCTGTCGACGATGTGTACATCAAACTGCCACTGTTTCATTTAACCATAATCCAATCGCTTAATTATTAAATTGTATATATTCCGTAGTTAGTCTTATAAAGAATAATACAATAGTTTTTTGTTTTGAATGAGTTTATAGTATGAACTAATGTTAAGCTTGATGAGTTATTTGGAATCAGATGAAAAATATTCGGTAAATCGAAATTAAATTATACTTCGGTTACGGTACAGGTTTTTCTCAATTCCGCGGTGTGCATGTTCCACAAAGTTAAGCCTAGCTGTTTTAATGGCATGGAGAGTGCTGGATTCCTAGTGAAGAGGGGGAGGGGGATAATGGAGGAGTGGAGAGGAGGAGTTAGGAGAAGTTTTGGTATTAAAACGACGGCGGGTGTCTAATGTTTTCTCAACTCATAACATCGAGAACGTTCCCCACGTAGATAATTCCTCGTGAATTTTGCGTCCCCTATCCCGCCCCACTGCGTACATTTCTATCCAGTCTGTTTCCACTCGCGGATAGGATGACTTTTCATGGAAATATCAACTTCTCGGCCTCCGATCTGGATTTTCATCCCCGAATAGTGGGGCAGGTGGCCTGAATGCGCGCTCCCAATCAGCGTTTTCAAGACGCTCCCCACAGCTGTGCTCCTATGCCTTCAGAAAAATTCAGGGGGGCTTGAAAGGAGTGCTCCCTGGGCTGCACGCACTCAGAGAGTGGTTTCCGCGAGACCGCTCGCCTTCGTGTTACACGCGTTGTGGGACAAGATGAGTGACAACCACCATTCCCCGATCCCCTCCCTCCAGTTGAGCGAGGAAAGAGGGGGGAGGGGCCTTCCAATTTTTCTTCCTCTCACGCCCGACATCTCTTGTTTATTTTTTTCGCCTTCTTTCCCTCCTCGTTTTCCCTCCCTTCCTCTCCAGAAGCGCTCTGTCAATTGCCTCGCGACCCTCTCCCCTCCTAGATCCTGAGCGGGTCCAGGGTTGAAAGCATTCGGAAGCACTCGGATGTCTATCCCCAGCAGGCGACAAGAGGGTATTCCTCGAGGGATCTCCGCCCTCGCACGCACTAGGACGAGGGATAAGGGATCGAAATCCCCCGAAGAGAGTCGAAATAATGCATTAATCTTCTGCAGATTTTTAGGATCTGCTCTGTTTGCTAGTCCCTCTGCTCTTACGTATGAATTTCCGTGCGAATGCAGCTGCCGATTGAACCACTTCTCGGTCATGCAAGAAGGCACACCAAAGGGATTTGTTTAACGTACGTTTGAGCGAATTTTTTTTGCATTCCGATCCCCTTTTTTCCCGATAATACCGCGCTTTCATTGTAGAACCATTACGGAATTTTGGAATGCGAATCCGTGCTTTTGAACGATGCAACTGAAAATCTGACGGGATTTTTATGAAAATGGGTATCGATTCACGAAGGAAAGTTTTGTGAGCCGGTAGTTACACCTGCTTACGATAAGAGGTTTAAATCCCAATGCCTGTTAGATTAAGTGGCCCTAGTGGGAAGTCGAATGGCGAAACTTTTCTTTATATCCTTTCTTGTTGGGATTTGTTTGGCTCGTTAAGATTAGTATTTGTTTGCGAAGAAAAGGATTTGATGAGCATTTATGTTCTCTAGAACTTAGAACTAATGTTTCCATTTGATAATTTTTTGAGCGAGAGGAAAAGAGTAAGCACGCGATGTCCACAAAAATATTATCCAAATGCTTCGAATGGAGTAGTTTGGGATAAACTAGTGGAAGTACTTACTGTGACATCATAGTAATGTGATATCATTGTAGATGTAGTATATTGTGTCTTTGAATTAGAATTTATTTCACGACTCAGGAAAATAAATTACGCTTGTCACGCTGAGATGTCCTAGCCGCCAGAAATAATTGTTAGTAATCAACTTTATCGTTTTATTTGATCTTTCACAATGTTACTTTGGAAGCGTTTTCTTTATTACTTCTCCGTCGTATTGCTTTGATGATGATTGAAGAGCCGTTTTTCTTCGGTCATGTTGAATCGAACGGTGTTGAGTTCCATTATTGCTAGGGCTTTGAATCGAGCAATTTTTCCTAATTTTCGTTGAAAAACAAAAATTAAATGTGACGTTCTTTGATAGTATCAATATGGCTGTTTCCTTTGACTGACAAAGAGGAATATAATTTCACGTTTTCAAAAGATGGGAATGTTTGAATGATTTTCCACGTTTTTGGACACAGTTGTGGTTTTCGGGAAAAGCTAGGTTTCCCAAAAGCATTTCCAATATCAAACCTGTTTCGCTTTTACTCATTTCAGAGAAAACTAGACGAAATGGTCACTTTGTAAGTCTTCTCTTTCCACTTTTCTGCATTATCTTATTTTGCGCAGTGACAACGCAGACTTTTAACTATATGGTACTGTATGACAGTGTGCTAATTATATGTTATCATGTTGTTTTTTCCATAAACCTCCGTATGTGTTAGCAAATCGCGGATTTTGTTTCCTTCTTGATTCCTATTTCATTGCTCTTGAATGAAATTACAATAATGTCCTTACTTATTAGGGTTGATTCTCAGTCAAACGTTTATTAACCAGGTTATACGGGTACGTGTGCGTCACTATTCAAGCTATTCGCCTGTCGAGCTATTGGCATCCATTTGAGCTTGTCAAAATTGTGTTTTCACAGTCAATACCTACTAATTTAGCAATAGTTGGCCTGTCATGGTCGTTTTTACGAGTGAAGGAGTCGGTTACTAAGCGCTGCTATACATTTCAGCCCCGCCTCATACAACACTTAACTGCTATTATCCCACGTGCATTAAACCTTTTTTTGCTTCACATATACTTACATACATTTTCCCTTAAGTCTGTCCAGAAGCCCTATTGTTTTCCTCCTGCCTCCCTAACACAACATTTTTCCCTCTTGTCACAGTCATCATAGGCAATAATGGGACATTTGCGCCAGTGTTTGAGTATCCAGCCGGTTGCATCATTGACTTCCTCGAGAGGATTTCTTTCAAAACTTTGAGTAAAAAATTCATAAATAGAATCGTTTAAGGTATGAAAACTAATAATAAACAGCTGAGATGGCGTTTAATTAGTTTTTTAA
This sequence comes from Hetaerina titia, assembly GCA_037158775.1. Classification (NCBI taxonomy): domain Eukaryota; kingdom Metazoa; phylum Arthropoda; class Insecta; order Odonata; family Calopterygidae; genus Hetaerina; species Hetaerina titia. The sequence goes on along the minus strand of CM073774.1, from coordinate 47,405,550 downwards.
AGAAGAAATCTAAACAAGAGCTATCGGAAATATCTAAACCTCTAGGAAAACGTACTTAAATAATTGACCCCCGACCTCTGTATCATCAGGCAATGGCGTCATTCCGCTGATCCCGATGCCGAAAATAAATAAATACGAGTATAATAATTAAGAATTAATGCCCTCTGTGAAATTATGAATGGATTTACGAAGGGAGAGTACAAGATACTCGTAGTTCACGAGTGAAAACTAAACCATGATATCACGGAAAGTTGATTACTAATCAGTCCTGTCAATATCACTAATGCTATCTGTTAATTAAGTGTATCAGAGTTATGTGAAGCTTGGCTATTATGTTGGATTGTGCTATAGTTTTTGTTGGAGTCGAGTATCATTTAGAATGGTTATGATAATTGTTCAACTTGGCCATCATTGATAATGCTTTCTTTATCTTTCAGGTAAGGATGGAATCTGATGAAGGAAATTTTATTGCATTTAACGCTGCCTATGGAACATGTCTGTGAGTTTTCTGATTATTCTTCATCTCCAAATTCAACTCAACGAGCCCATCAATGTGAGGTATCGCACACGAATGAGGAATTATATTGGGGTTATCATAAAGGATTATCTTTTATTGTTAATGCAGGTTTTTGAGAATCATTGAAAAGTATTGCTTATCGTAGTAGATGTACGAGTACAGTCACTTGCCCTACGCTTTTTTTCTCAGGTTCTTATACTTAAGCTATTCTGCGGCATCCCACTTTCCCTTTCCACTTCCCATTGATTCTTAATTTCCTGTCCATACCATTTACCGTTTAGAATTTTCTCCCGCCAACTCTACCTCTTCTCCAACTACGTCTCATGAGGCACAAGGGTCCCGTCCAGCACAATGACCATCCTTTTCCATGCGCGAATCTAAAAAAAAACCTCCGTTCTTCGTTCATCATCATCTTTCCTCTTCAATGTGCACCTAATCTTTTTGCGCTAAGTAGTATCCCTAATAATTTCCACACCATCTCTTTCACAAATGTAAGAGCCCAAAACGTAGACTTTAATCCTGTCGCCCATAATTATAACGATTTTCGAATACCTGGTGCCTTCGGGGTCCGTACGCATTCCTGTTTCTCGTTTGCTCTACTTGATTCGGTAACTGGTTAAAATTCAGTTTTCATCGCTGATGTTTGGAACAGTCCAAAATCATTTCTTTGATTATCGTTAAAGTGTACCACAAGTATTTAGTTTGTTATGTAATGTGAAGGATTCAGTTTTTGTGAGATTGACTATCAGGAATCCCCTATCGCAAACACGACGCTTCGTTTCTGCTGCCATCCGCGTATTAAAAGAGGGATCTTATCTCCACATATCAATTTGAATGTTGCAGTTCGATTTCCATCCATCTTTCATCCTTAATTTCTTTCTTTGCGTCCTCCAAACATATCTTCATTTCCCCGCGAATTGAAGATCCTCGCAAAAACGCTCTAAAATTATCCATTCCCAGCGCTGCCTTTGGGTCTTGGGGCAGCCATGATAACGAAACAGAAACGCGCTGCAGGGGGAGACCTGTCGGTCGGACTTATTTTTTCCACGCTTTCCTAGTGTCCGTGTTGACGTGTGACCCTGCCGTCGCTCATTTATTTTTTTTTCGTTTCATCGCCTCGGGGGGGGGAGGAAGGTTATTTTTAGTTAATTGGGTCAAGTCATGTGAAGCATGCGCCGTTGAGTATGCCAATACTCAACCCCCCCCCCTTTCCCCCCGCCCTTACGGTACCGTCTGCTCCAAATTGCATAACATTGAAATGATGTCGTCGGTACTCCCGAAATGATGGTGGGCATTTTTAAAAGCTTGTAGCCACACAGGCCCACTGCCCTTAACCACCGCTTCCTCCCACTCTCTCGCTCGCCGTCCCGGTAGGATTATAAATACGAGCTTGGCCAGCGGTGGTCAGCGTGGATGAGGGAAGGTCACTGTGCAAGTTCATAAGGAATTGTTAGGTGTGTACATCTCTCCTAAACATAATTTAATCAGCAACCTATGTCCAGTATTTCCATTTCCAAAAATACTTGTCCATCTTGTTTGTGATATCTTGTTCATTGGGTACATAATCAATTTGCATTCTTGAAGATAACACAATGTAGGGAAGCTAGTAAAAGAACATTATATTTAGAGTGGAACGTAAAGTCTGTATATTGTGTTACTTTCTTTTCATTTGTCTCCTTTGACCTTACTGTGTCCCCTTGAAAGAGTAACCAGGGTTTATTCGTACAGGACATGATATTAACTTTCTTCTCGATTATTCTGAAATCAAAGACGAAGTAAAGACAAAGATATCTGCGAATCGCTATTGAAATCTTTTACGTTGAACTCAGTGCCAAATTAATAAGCCTAAACGAAAATTTACTTATTTAAGAAAGGGGACTACAATGGCCTAAAGTAGGTGGTACAGAATCAATTTGCAAGTTTTGTGAAATATAGTAATCGCCGAAATGTTGAGGATACGTAGAATCACTTCCTTGAGGTCACGTACTCGGCGGTCTGCAAGTTCATTCCAAGTAAATTTACAAAAGATAACACGGAACCTAGATGGTACAACGAAGATGTTAGAAAGACATTGCGGTCAAAGAGGAATGTTGTCTGAGGTTGGTGAAGCCTCATTTAGAATATGCTGCAAGTGTATGGGATCCTCACGAAGTTGAAATACTATATTTGCCGAACTGCAACGCGTGTAGCGTATAGGAGCTAGATTTGTAAAATATTGTTATGATAAACTTATTGGCGTATCCAAAATATTAGAGTATCTAGGCTGGGAATCACTCACCGAGCGAAGGTTTAATTACAGATTGAAGCTCTTCATAAATTGTAATGAGGTCTCTGTAGCAGTGATGTTTAAAATATATTATTATTAGGTAATCTACCGGTTAAGGTAGGTTTTTGGATGGACACCACTATCAAATAAATATTTTGTAACTCCAAGCAACCCCAATCCAGCAACCTAAGCTACATCAGGTCCCTCTTCATCTCTGTGTACTTCTTTCCACCCTTCATCCCATCCAACATCCCTATCCTGTTCCTACCCTTTCCTCGCTTGCCCAACATTCTCCCCTCTATTACCTTCTTCAACATTCCACTACCGCTCAATACGCCTTTCATCCATTTTTCCTGCCTCCATAGGATTTCTCTCATTACCCCCATTTTACTACATTTGGAGAGATCATGCTAATAAAATTAGAGATTTTAAGTGTAGAACAGATAGATTTAAGATGTCCTTTTTTCCACGAACGATAGGTTGTCATAATTACATTGTTCGACCGTGGTTGGATCATGTTCGGGTAATATTATTCTGGTGTATGCCTCCCCCCCTACCATACACCTTAGCGGTGGCTTGCAGGGTATATAAATAAATAAATAAATAAAAAAGAAAAATATTTTACTGTGGTAATGCAAGAGCAATAATAGCGCGGCTAGTGTAATTGCATCTTTTAACGCAACTAAAAGGTAATACTGCGCATTGTGCAAATATCAATATAACTTGTGGAAACTATCTATTGGGATCGGAATATTAACGCTGCAGTTAATTTGCCCTCTTCTCCTACTCTAACAGGAAAGGAGCTTAATCGACCTATTAATTATATGGTCCTTTCATGCGATGGTATTTTTAGATGAAAATGATTTCTTCAGCATGAAATCTAAATTCGAAATGACTTCAACGTGACGTTGGCTTGGGTGCGGTTGAGGATTGAATGATTGTAATTGTGGCATTTATTTCCATTGCAAACTGTCTAAATCTAAGTTAACTTTACTACGACAGTCTTCACGTTATAGGTCGTTTCTGTATTCATTGTAAAAGAAAATTCTTACCATTCTGCAGAAAATATTTCTTTAGATGGTGAGATGCGTTATATAGTTTCACTGAATTCGTTTCTCGGCGTCACCCGCTAGTATACAAGTTATTTTCATTCGAACAAGGGAGTCTGCTGATTGAAATGGCAAAGAATTTGTTAACATACCCAAATTTTACGAAATCCAGATTTAAAATTTTTATATTGCATTCAAGATTTATCCAAGAACTGGACAACTTGATTTAATGAAATAATGATTTAACGAAATATTCTAATTATACGTAGTTCAATATTTAATATAAATATATTTGGGTAGATTCCAAGAGACAAGTATTGTCATGGGCTTTTGGAAAAGTTGAGAGTATTGTGCATTATTCTGTTTTTATATGGGCGCCTGGAGTATTTTTGGCGGCCACAGGAGGGCCGCCAGGCGCCAACTCTTGTCCAAGGCCCTCTTGTCTCGAGCTGAGGGGTGGGCGGCTGGAGGGAGGGGGTGAGTGGGTGTTGGCACGGGGGGTCGGAGGTGTGCGTGGTCGATGGGAATGGAGTGTGGGGGCAAAGGTGGAGGGTTTCAAACCAGAGATACTCGTTTCTCCCCAAAAGAGTAAATATGTGGGCTGGACCTTGACCTTGTCCAGTTGTAGCCGGAGATTCGATAGCATAGGCTTCCATTCTTCTTCCACGTCCTGAATCCATTTTTCCGTAGGAGATGTCATTGATTTCGCAGTGTTTGATGATTCTTGTGCGGCAAAATGTCTTCGGGTGCTCTCTTCTGAAATTATAAATTTATTATTTCCCTCTGATGGGCGTTGTGGTCAGACAGATATCATCCAGTGTATTCAAGACTTGGGAAGAGGATGAAATGGGAATGTTAGGTAGTGGGGCAAATTGGTGAAATTGTAATTTCTGTAAGTTTTGCACCCTAATGTAAATCATTTCCCTGCTGTGTGTGGTATAAATGTGGCATGGAGTTTAATTTCGTTGGCATATTCGAATAACTTAACACGATACCTTTCCATCATTCATACTTTTGCTGTCAATTCATAAAACGAGGTAACTATCTTGTTGTTCTATCCTGTTGTAAAGTGTTTTGGATCAAGATGCTTAAAGTAGTAGGAACAGAAGAATTGCGTTAGCCAAATAATCTTCCACCTGGAGGAGATGGTGACCGGGACGCTGAGTAAAGATATCAAGAAAAATTTGGTTAAAACCTTCGATATGGAGCAAGGTTTTGTACTGCGTGGAATCATGGTCGTTGAAAGAAGGGGATAGACATAGATTGGAGGCCTTTATAATGTGCTCGTGGAGGAGGACGGAGAAGGAAAACGAAGAAATATCTTGTTTGGGGAGGAGATAAGTGTCGGAAGGAATCCAACGGTGACCGGAATGTTGATGACTAGGATGTAGGGTTGAATGTTAGGCTCAAGGGGTAGAGGGATGGGATGAAGAGATTAGGCTTGCGGGATTGATTGGATGCAAAATATTTTATGTTTCTATTTTAATACTCTGCAAGCCACCGCTAGGATGTGTGGCAGTGGGTGCATACACACCTGATTTATTTTGACTCGAATATGACCCTACTGCGATTGGACAATGTTATTCTGATCACTTATCCTTCGTGAAAAAAATGACATATTTAACCTTCACTTTCAACACTTAATCTCTCTAATTTTATGGACATAATCTTTCCTTCTGTAGTACGATGGGGTAATAATACATTTTCAACGTCACTGCAGAAGACACGTCCTTCCAATTTATGCAAGAGATTTAATTTGTAATTTAACTCTGAGTCGTGCTACGGTAGGAGAGATAATGTTAATAAAATTAGAGAGATTAAGTGTTGAACAGATAGATTTAAGATGTCCTTTTTTCCCTAACGATAGGGTATCATAATAACATTGTTCGACCGTGGTTTGGTCATGTTCGGGTAATATTATTCTGGTGTATATTGACCCCCTGCCAAACACCCTAGCAGTGGCTTGCAGGGTTCATTAATTTTTTTTTAATTCTATTCTTTGTCACATCGAAATAAATAAATCCAACTTCGTGAGGATCCCATGTACTTGCAGCATATTCTAAATGAGGCCTAACCAGCGAAAGATAACATGTCTCTTTGACCTTTTCGTCACATTTATTTAATTGTAGTGTAGAGCGTTGCATTGTGGTTTGTAAGGCGTGGCTAAAGAAATGTAAATGTATTCATTCAGTCTTTGTGGGTGGAATCAGAACCTACCCTAAAAGTTAGATCGCCAGATGATGTTATCATAATAAATAAGCCAAAATTGCTTTCCGTTGGCTTAAAAATTGAAGATTTCCGGAAAATCTTTCTATAATGCTGCCAAAGAAGAGTAGTTTTCTTTTTATTTCGTGACGCAACTTAAAGTTGGTATTATTTAAACAAGAGTGTCGTCACCGAATATTAAAATACTCGGCGGCGTATTCGATGCCAGCGAATTCAACCTTATCAGGTACTCTTATGTCTCTCCAAAGCTTATTTCCGTAAAACTTCTCACTTTTACAGGCATAGTGGAGAACGCCTTCACTCTCCCCTTCACACCACCACTCCCCTCTCCATCTGCGTAATGGCTTTACCGCCCCTCGGCTGCTATTTTCATGCAGGAGTTGTTTTCAAGGGCAAACTTTTAAAGGTTGTGCATTCCTTAAGCTTCGCACATCCGCTTTTGTCTCTACAAATAGAGAGCCAAGTCGAAGCCGTTAGTTGGCGACAGTTGTTTCTGATGCACGGTGTACGGCGTTGAAAACTGTCTTGGCGTCGTCGGCTGCCATCGCGAGTCGACGATGAAGGATTGAGGATATATGTTGAAGGCATAAATTTCCCGGTTTCAGAGCTCGTCAGCGGGGTTGTGACTTTGGCCTGTTCGTCGAGATATCGTCCTCACCCCGCCCGGTTGAGCGAAGGGTTCAGTTGGGTGGAGGAATGATCCGAAGCCTACATTTCAGCGACTGGGTATTTTTTTTTGGCCTTCGTATTTTTGGTTTCTAACTGCTTTAAAGGTGATTAGCCTGACCATAAGTTTCACGCTCCGGTAGAACTGTAAACATTTCAGCTAAATTTCATCCGCTTTTGATGTGCAGTAGTAGGTTCGTGTCATTTGAAACGAATTTTATTGGCCGGATATCCGCAAATAAGTTTGGAAAAATGTCATCTAATATCTCATGGTCTTTTTGTCGAGACTCAGTTTCTATTGCAAAGTAAATAACTATATTTCACGGAAGGTGCTTGATTTTTCGAGCAAGTGATCTTCCTGGGGAACCACAGGCTGTGTCATTGCCAAAGGAATTGGCTCCCCTCTGCTGATGTGTGAATTTCAGACGTCGTTGGGTTTAGTACTAGGCCTGCTTTGTCCTCGCCTATTAAACCAGCCTTCGGGTAAACACTGTGGTGGTGATTTATATGTAAGCATTATACTTCGATTTGCTTAGAGTGGAATGGACGTATTTCTTTAGAGAGACACCTTCTCCACGATTCCAAGGTTCGAAATCCGTGAACACTTCAACACTCCACGCGTAGCCTGATTAGTTACTTATTTATTTATTTTTTTTTTTAGCCTTAGTCCGAAAACAGCACTTTTTGGCCTATACATCGGACTGTTAACAGTGACAACAATGGAGCGATTACGAGCACCCAAGCCGTAGGTGGAGAAGAATCCAACCAGCCGGAAATCGAACCCGCGGCCCTTGCTTTGGCAGACGAGGCAAATACATTGTACGGACATTGAACAGAAATCGTACGATTTACGATACGATTTTTGTCGGATGTAATATTTGGTGATGAATTAGTCATTTTGGCTTTCCATGTCGCATCCATTTACCTTTAGTTCTTTTTACTGCCACCATTGGTGCGATTTCATCAAGTTAGTACGGAATTCATGAAAGGTACCTCATCCCTAATTCATGAATAACCTCCTCAGTGAAACACGTTGAATCCTCCAACATAAACGATTTTATTCGCAAAAGAATGGCGACTTAAGGACGCGTTACCCTTCCCAGACGGTCATCTCCGCATCAACGGAAAAATGTTTCTGGGGCGTGGAACTGGAAACGTAATTTGCAGCGTGGGAGGGGAGTCGATCCCTCGCCAGGACGCCGCCTGCCCGACGATCGAGCGGACCTCCCCAAGTGGGTGTCACGCCGCCGCCGCCGCACAGAGGCGTGTGCCTCGCGAAGGTTTATTAATCAATCCTGATGGATTAACTGCGACCGCAGAGCAACGGGACGGATGAGCGACTCGTTAATTATCGCGTCGGGCGGGCAAGGAGATGTGGGAGGGGAGGGGTTTTAAGGGGCGCCCGACACATCTCGTTGACAATGCCTCCCCACGTGCGCGAAATGGGAAGGTCACGGCCATTGAGACGGGCGGTCGGCGCCGTCGGCCGTCCCGTTGGTTGGCGCGCGTTCCGCTCTTCATTCATTTCCATTGTGTCTCGGGTCCTCTCCTCCATTCTGCGTCTCCCAAGCGTTGCATCCTCATGGCGGCGCGGCGGCGGCGGGATGGAAGGTGTGTCAAATGGGGCGAGTGGGCGCGCGCAGTGGACAAAGCATCGAAAGACAAAGCGCTTGCGCAAGCGAGGGGGTTGAAATCTACTGTGAGCGCCATCTAGGGCCTTTTCGAGCGGACTGAAGTCCGCCATTATGGTTTCTTGATTCATCAGTTTCCTTACTTCCCCGGTTGATTGATTCGACGATTCCGAGCATTTATCGTGTTCCGACAGAAATGCTGTGTAATTGTTTCCCTGCAGTGATTTCTGTGTCTTTTGCCCGAAATATCTATGTGATGTAACATACAGAACACATAAATACCGAAATTGGTTTTGCAGTATCCCAACACGCTGGGAATCACTCGCGGAGCAAAGGTTGAATTACAGATTAAATCTGTTGCATAAATTGGAAGGACGTGTCCTTAGCAGTGATGTTGAAAATTTATTATTACCTCCATCGTAATGCGAATAGGATAGATCATTTTAATAAAATTAGATAGATTGTAGGAAATAGATTTAAGATGCCATTTTTTCCACGAAAAATAAGGGATCAGAATAACATTGGTTCACCGCAGTAGGGGTCATATTCGGGTCAAAATTAGCCTGGTGTACATTCACCCCATTCACATACTATGCAGAGCACTAAATTTTTATTATTATAAGGTAATCTACCGGTTAAGGTAGGGTTTTTTATGGATAGAACTACCAAATAAATATTTTGTGACTCCTAACAAAACAAAATCCAGCAACCTACTGTACAACAACGCCCATCCGGACTCTCCGTTCCCCACTCGCACCTGAGCAGTCTGAGACATGTACAGGTTGCGGATCAGTCTCCTGTCCCTCAATCCATTCTTATTTTCTGCAATACACGCATTAATTTTTCACAATTCACTCTATCAAACGCTTTTTCGAAATCTACGAAACAGGCAAATATGTCCCGATTGTATTCTATATTCCTCTCGATTAGTGATCTCATTACTGCAGTGGCATCACGCGTACCTCTTCCTTTCCTAAACCCAAACTGATCATCCCCTAAGTAATCATTTGCCTTACTCTCTATCCTTTTGTTGATGATCCTGAGAATAACTTAGCTGCGTGGGATATCAAACTTATTGTTCTGTAATCCTCAAATGATGTAGCCTTTACGTTTTTTGGAATAGGAACTAAAACTGATCTCACAAAATCTTCCGGCCCGATTCCTTCGTGTGTTTGAACATTTGTGTTTATGTATTCCTCTTTTGTGTCAAAAATGTATGGAACTTTAACACCCTCGTTACCCGCTCTTACGGTGGCATGCGAGGAACGACTTAGATCGAGTCCTCTCTCTCCCCCGTCCCCCCCCCCACTGTGTAATCGGCATTCCATAGCAGCGTGGGGTGGGCTTTGGCGGCGTGATTGCGAAGAACACGCTTCTGTGCTTTTTTCGGTAGCTATAGGACGAGCGCGCGATACCGATTCGCCAAGCGCTCCGTCGCCCATCACTGACCGCTCAGAAGGTAAATGTAGTCTTGGGTTTCCGTGGCGAAAGTTTTCAACCGTTTTTTCCCCTTTTGTGGTGGAACACCCCGTCCGGAACGTGAGCACTTCTTTTTACGAGTGCATTTACGGATGCTGTGCTGTTTCTTGCCACTTATTTTTTGTTTAACTTCTCACGTCCGTCCAAATGGTGCCGTAAAGACGGCTTTACATCACCACGCCTTGTTTTATTTTAATTATTTAGTTTTTCACTTATGTACCCTGCAAGCCACCGCTAGGGTGTGTGGCAGTGGGTGAATACACACCAGAGTAATTTTTACCCGAACATCACACTACCGCGGTCGAACATTTTTGTTATTGTCTCCTATCGTTCGTGGAAAAATTGCATCATAAATTTGTCTGTTCTGCACTTAATCTCTCTAATTTTATTACAATTATGTCTCTTACCGTGGTACGATGGGGATAATAATACATGTTCATTATCATTGCTAAAGAGACGTCCTTCCAATTTATGCAAGAGATTTAATCTGTAATTTAACCTTCGCTCCGTGAGTGATTACCAACCTAGCTGCTCTAATATTTTGGATGCCCTAATAAGTTAATCATAACAACGTTTTACAAATCTAGGAACCTTCCGAATCGCTCTGCTACTCATAACACGCCTAAGGCCATGAGGTTTGTAGCGGATAAGTTATTCAAGCATCGTAGGGCTTTTTAAAATTTGGGTGTAGGTCAAATAGTGGGCTTCTAAAGCCCTCATTGCCAAATAAATTAGCGTTAAACAAAGTAAGGATCAGTGCTATAAATGCAGCGAATCGGTCATTTAGCGTGAATCATATTTTATCGGATGGAAAATGTTATAAGGCGTTCGATATTACCAAGAGAAAGTTCCCGTTGTATCTACAAGCAGTCTCAAACTCAAGAAAATATTTGCATTATTGAAAAATTGTCGAAGTTTCAAAAAAATAAAAGGCATTGAACGTCAACATCTAATTAAAAAAATAGGCGAAAGTATAAAATTGACCCAATGTTGATCATCCACTGAAATCACCGATGGTGAAATTTTCTCAGAATACTAATCCTTATACAGAAAGGAGTAAATAAAGTGGCGGCGGTGCCTTAATTGCAGTTAAGAAATATAGCGTCAGCAAGGCTGAGATTATTCCAAATTACGGTTTGTAAAGTGCTAAATTGAAAAGTAAAAAACTGCGAATTTCGCATACAATCGCATGTGCGCATATCTACTCTTTGGCATGTATGGTGTTAGCTCTGACGTAGGAGAAATCACTTCAGTTGTTTCACAGGGAAGTCTTATCGGGTTCCTTGAATTGCTTATTTATATTAACGACATTAACTCCGTGCTGATTAGATAAGGTTAAGGTACAAAACACTTGTTACCGACGACACAGGGGTTTACAGAGATATCCGTAGTCCTGAGATTGGCTTAATACAATTCAACTGTGGTGCGACACTTGGCAATTAGAATTACACTTAAAAGCATGTATATAGATAAATTTTTGGAGTTAAGAGTAGTTCCCTCACGAACGCCTACTGTATCGTGAACACCGACGTAGAAACTGTAGGCTCTGTTAAATACTTAGGGGTAACTCTCACTCACCACCTCTCTTGGGTAAAACATATACCGGGAATATGTGGACAAGCTAGCAAAAAAAAGGATTCATTAAAAGAATTGAACTAGTGAGATGCGACGAGAAAATCAAATACCGGTATTATCTTTCGCTAATTAGGCCCCCTTCAAAGAACTCCGGGAGATGCCGCGACAGTAACGTTGACGTAGTTATCCGCTAATCTGTATTAAAGTATAATTCCAACGTATAAAAATCATTTGCCTTGGTCGGGATCCCGGTTCGAATCCCGGTCATGGCGAGTGCTTTCTACGCATTGGAATAATTACACTTTAGTTAGGTCTCAAATAGAATATGCTGATGATACGTTCTATGGGATTCTCAAGAATTTGGATTGATTGAGGAATTAGATCACTTATAACTTTGGAGGAGCTAGCTTTTAAAAACTTAGTTCAGATTAACTGAGTAGACAACAACAATATTAATAGGGGAACTAGGTTTGGAATTGTTTACTGAGTGAGGTTTAAGTGTGAAATTAAATCTCCTGCATGCATGGAGGTCTCTTTAGTGATAATGTTGAAAATATATTATTCCTTCGGAGTACCCTGGGATAGAGTATGTATGTAAAATTAGAGGGAAAAGGTGTAGAATGGTTATTATGGTCATTTTCCCACAAACGATAAGGAATTAGAATTATATCTGACCGCCGTAGGGGGGAGAAATCTTTTTTTTTCACTTTGGGTATTCTGGAAATTGGAAAATAAACAACTTTGTTTTTCCATTTTGAAAATTTTTTGTTTACGACATAGGTTTCGTTATGGTATAACATCTTCTGTAAATGTTATACCATAACGGAGCCCTGGTCGTAAACAAAAATTTTCTATGTGGAAAAGCCAAGTTGTTTATTTTTCAATTTCAATATGAAGATTTTCCAACAAGTCACACCAGAAACATTTAAGTATTCTATTATGTTTTCATTATCTCATCTAGTCTTAGTAATTGATTTTAAAAAACTGATAGCTCCACGCTTATGTGTAGTCTCGCTTAGATGTGATAATGCACTCACCTGTATTTATAGTGATCTTAATTTTTAATTGTTCAAATTAGTGTGTGTATTATGTATGTAGTGTGTATTGTGTTTTTTATTATGTTACAATTTCCTCTCATCGTATGATACCCAGGTTTGATACGTTTATGGTTGAATGTGCTGAGTATTCGACGTATCACTCAGGAAGAAGCTCTTTATACGTATGGGAATACACCTTGACCAGTTCTGTGTGATTCACTTTCTCCCCGTCCTTGACGTTACTAAAAGCGCAGGTATTTCCAGAATTTTTTTTCCGTTCGCCTGCGCGTCGCATGTCGGTCTTCCTCATTGACACGAGAAACCTTTTATGTGCCTTCTCCGTTCCCCGCTGAAGTGTGCAGCCGTATGGAAACCGGAGCTGGTTCTCATTCTACCCGGAAGGAAATGTCGACAGACGTTTTTGAAAAATGATTAATGGTCGTGATCTCCTGGAAATATTTTTTAATCCCGACGTAACTTTGCTTAATAATTGTAAAAAGAAGGAATGGTTGTTTTATCGCCGTTGATTATGATTCGGCTTTGGTTTGAGAGTGTGTCGAGGGAATTAAACCGAAATTATCGCTTCGAAATAATCCATTAAGGCAGACTTTTTATTGCTGTTTGTGGTGTTTTAGTAAATAAATCACCATTAGAGATCCATTCCTACTGCCCCTCGAACGCTGGTGGCTCCACGGGGGATTAATGCTTTATTCATTGACAGTTTTCAGATTTATCCACCCTGGTCTCTTTTATTCGTGTAATACCCGGATCTGCCATAAATTACTGCGTCGTATTTTAAGTCAGTTTGGGAAAGTATTTGGAAAATGAATTACGATGTTTGAGAAATAGTATATTCCTTTGATAAAACTTATTAGTGAGTATTTATTTTTTTCAAATCACTGTTATTATGTACAAACTGTCGACTCGAGCCTTATTCACCCTTCAGCTTCATGTGCTAATTGAGTGAAGGATACCCTTTATTGGAATAAATGTATAGAAATCGCGTGGAATTTTAATGACCTAAGTGTAATAATTTTTAGTTGTAATCAGCGTCATTTATAAGCAAAGATGATGTGAGTGGCTCAGTTGCTCTTTCCGTTGACGGAAGTTTAGGGTTAAATTTAGCCCTGCAGTTTCGAGATGTGGGTGCCGAGAAGATTAGAAGATAGTAAATATACATGAAGAGTGCATACGATCAGGCGTGGGGTAAGAGATACGGCAGTAGGAAGAAATTCGAAAAAAGCAGGAAAAAAGAATGAAGGTAGTGTTGAGAGGCAATGGGATGATGAAGACAGTAATAGAGGGGAGAATTTTCGGCAAGCGAAGTGGAGGTAGGAAAATAATAGGAATTTAGAATGGAATTTAGGCAGGTGTAAACTATGAAGAGTTATAAAAACGAGTTATTTCAATATACGTATAGTATAGGGGCTGAATTATTTTTTGTGCCATGTTATGCCTTAGAATTACAATACTGTGTAGTTTCAGAGTCTATAAAATCCTGAACCAACCTGGTAGGCTACTGCTAATTAAATATGTAGAATGCGCAACATCACCGCCTGTAATAATATAAGATTATCGAATGAATACGTTCGAAATGAATTGACTATTCTTTATTTTTTGTAAACAGGATACGTGATTGACGTGTATAGAATGTTCCCATCATTTTGTAATGAACTGCATACGTTGTTAACTTATATTTAAGTAATTAAAAAGTTCCTTCCTTTCCTTGTATGCGCCATAGTTTTTTGTCTGTCGTATGGTGAACTTAATTGATTCCATTATAATAAAAGAAAGCACCAGTTAATTGTCACAGTTAATTTAATACGCATACCATGGTTTCAACACGGTGTGTCATTGCCACGGATACCATATTAATGACACTATATGTTGAAACCATAGCCTTTGTATTAAATTAAGTGTGAAAATTAATTGGTGATATCCTTTCCTTATATTATTTCATTAGTAATGTTGTTTGAAATCCACATTGCATGCTTCATCAAGTTCAGATTTCCACTGAAACTGTTGGTGGTCACACATCAAATTATCGTTTTTTGGATGACGCAGCCAATTATTCGTTTATTAGGATATAATGTCCGCATTCCACACATGCCTATTTTTATGAAATTGTAATCATTGTATTTTTATGCTAATAGGAAGTATGCTGAATTGAAGAGGGCTTTGGTATAGTGCTGGATGTCAGGTTGCGTTATGTTGGAGAGGCAAGGGAATCATTGTCATACCTTTGGGTAACCTGTGTACATTGAAAACCTACCTTAAAAGGTAGACTGCCGATAATAATAAATTATGTCAGCATAATTTCCAATTATAAAATAGGAATCTTTTAAAATCAAATGAAACTTACACGAGACACATAATGAATCTAAATTTTGCAGCATTACCGTTTTTTAACTTATCAATAGTGAGATTTTCATACATGTTAAGATATTTCAACAATTTTAATTCGTCTTTTAACTTCCCCCATAAAGTTAAGCTTGTATAAATTTTTCCCCATATCAATCGAATAATTTTTGGACAGGAACATGTAATTCCCTGCAACCTTTTGGAGTAAAATGAGTTAGTATTGCAATTCTTGTCATATTTTTTTTCTTTGTGAGTTTGACCATGCACTATTTCTCTTTTACATTCACCAATTAAAATATCTATCGTTTATAAAATCTGTAATTATTTCTATCAATAAAATGTTATCGTCTTCTTTCGGTTTTCCCCGTAGATGTGTGGGACGTTCGGAAACTTTTGTAATTCAAAAATGTGTTATATTTCGGAAATTATTTCTGTATTATTCAATTCAAGTTCCCGTATATAATGCAACCATTTCAGAGAGTAAAAATCATTCGCCTTGACCGGGATTCGAACCCGGATCCCTCGATATCCGGCCGAGTGTTAAACCAATTAAGCTACCGAGACAGTGTTAAAGCACTCGGCCGGATATCGAGGGAATCGGGTTCGAATCCCGGTCAAGGCGAATTATTTTTACTCTCTGAAATGGTTGCATTATAATGCACACATAGCGGGTGACTCCGTTAGAGTTACTGTTACAGTTTCTTGAAATTTGTCTAAGGTATGAACAGCCTAAGTGTTTGAAATTGGCTTTATTAACATCGTGGACTGTGGCGCGTCGCGCACGACTACGAATGCCTGTGACATTGTATGTACGGTATTTCGTCATAACATCTTGTTCCTTTAAAGCCCCAAAATTTCAGAGTGTAAGAGGACGTCTCGGTAGCTTAATTGGTTAAAGCACTCGGCCGGATATCGAGGGATCCGGGTTCGAATCCCGGTCAAGGCGAATGATTTTTACTCTCTGAAATGGTTGCATTATAATGCACACATAGCGGGTGACTCCGTTAAAAGTTACTGTTACAGTTTCTTGAAATTTTTCCCGTATATATTTTATGATTCATCATTGAACTGACAGCCAGACTGACATTTGTCACCCAAGTAAAAATTTCGATGCTCGTCATCTTTTTTAAAGTTTAAATTAATTATCAATAAATTTTTACTCCATTTTGTGAGGGTGCGATAAGATATTCAAATTAATCTGGAGTATGGTTAAAAGAAAAAAATTATCCGTATCATTAGCATAGACTGTAATTTTCAGGGAATAAATGGAGATCTTAGCGTTTAGCTCATTAAGTGTGCGACGTTAGGAAATTGTTTGGTGTCATATATTTGTCGTAGTTATTTTGGATTCCATATCCCAGGATTGGAATTTATGAACTACGGATTTCATGAACAGGGACAATCGCATTAAATTTTAATCACGGTTAAACCCGGAAGTGTTTGATGTGCGGAATACGGAGAGGAGAGTTATGTCCAGTATCACTCATATATCAGATGGAGACTGCGGCGTCAATATCCGGACGGGAAGGTTTTGAGTGCATTATTCCAAAACTGGCTTATGCCCCAAAATACAGCAGTATGGATCCAGGAACGTGGAAAAATCTAATCTCAATGGAGAACTGCGCGAGGGCAAACTTGTGATTGAAGGTCATTGATGACTTCAAAGAACCCATAGATAGATCCCGCGACTATAACTTTTAGCGGAGCCACCCGCTAATATGCGCTAAAATGCAGAAATTTCAAAGGATTAAAATCGTTTTCCTTGACCGAGAAAGCTCAAAACTTGTGACTTAATGTTATATCCATCCCCTAAATCGACGTATTCCGTTCTGATACGCTGTTCAAAGGGACGGACTTTTCTGCAACGATTACCTACCTATATAATAGCGATTCGCGAGGGAATCGATACCGCCTTTGCTCACACCTTCCCCACAGTCTCTCCAGATTCTTCCTTCGGCAATTGATGTCTCGTATTCTAGACAAATTTCAAGAAACTGCGGTAGATGCCGCAACAGTAACTTTAAACGGAGTAATTCCACTAATATGCATTTCAATGCAACAATTTCAGAGTGTAAAATTCATTCGCCTTGACCGGGATCCGAACCTGGATCCCTCGACTCGGCCGGATCCGGGTTCGAAGCCCGGTCAAGGCGAATGATTTTTTTACACTCTAAAATTGTTACATTGAGATGTATTCTAGTACTGTTCTTTCAACCCCATTGGCCTTCCCAATTTGAAAAAACCAAAGCCCGCACTCCCTCATGCCATGGTCTGGCGTTCGCCCTGGCAGCCGTAACGCCACTTTTCACGCGATCCCCCCTCGCGCTGCCCCTTGTCTAGGGACACTGCTTGGTCCTGGAGCAGGGAGGGGAGATAAGCGGAGAGAGAAAGGCATTCATTAGTCCCGGGAGCCGCCACTCTCTTCCACGCCTCGCCGTCCACCGTCCTCCCCCGTTCTCAGTCGTTAATTTGTCTCTTCCCTCCTTCTCCCCCTCCCTTCCTGTCATCCCGACCCCTTCCAGTTCGTCAAATCTCCCTCCTAAACTCGTCCTTTCCATCCATCACTCCTGTTGCTCGCGGGCACGCTCAAGATTCCCGGAGAGTGTGTTGCGTTTCGATGCGGTGTGAGCATCGATTATTGGGGATCTTTGGGCCACCTCTGGTCTATTTGTGTTCCATCCACGAGTTTTAGTGCCCCTTGTCTCTAGAAAGGTTGTGGTGTCATAGTAAATGAATGCGTATAAACGTTATGTACACGTATAAAACATGATTAAAAATGATAATTGGAGAATAATGGAGAGAAAGAGTCATATTGTACGGTTCAGTGTTGATTTCATTGATAGGTATTATTGTATTAATGTGATAGAAGGAGGAAAATAGTAAGAACTCTCAATTTTAACAAAACGGGTGTGAGATGTGAACTGAAGAGGAAAGTAACTCGGAAGAAGTAGAATTTTTCACGGGAGGAGTCTTTATTCAATCATGAGAAGTATATAAGGATTTATATTTTGTAGTTTTCTGGAACCATACCAGGTATCCGATCGGTAGTATGTTGATGACGCAAGTCCCCAGTATATTTGTGTAATCTACTTAGTCGGTGCAAATTTTAAGGTTGGTCAATTTCCCGGGTTAAGGAATAGATAGCAAGATTTGGTTGAGGTTGTAAGACGCTTTTTATGTACACAAGACATAGATGTTTGCTCCGTACTGTACACAGAGTTTGCATAGCTGCCGCTACCGTTGAAGACGTTTTTAATACTTAAAATGGTGGGGTTTGTGCCACCTTCGCGAGATGCGTGCCGCGTTTGATCTCAGAGGAGAATAAACGCAAAACGCAATCGTGTGGTCGATTTGGAGGCTGATATGGCACTTTTCCGTCGCAACCCTTAGGAGTTTCTTCGTTAATACATAACTATGGACGAAATATGGACATACTACTACACTCTAGAGACGCAGTTAACGGTCGAAATGTGGCTTTCTAAAGTTGATCCGGTCCTGAAGAAGGCTAAGATATGTGAAATCGGCCGATAAGGCGATAGCCAGGGTTTTTGGGGGTACGCTCGGAATAATCCACATCGATTTCTTGCAAAAAAGGAAAAACGATGAATGGAGAGTATTATAGATCCTTATTGCATCGGTTGAGCGAAGAAATGTAGAAAGAACGTTGTTATTGGGCAAAGAAAAAAAATTCTCTTCCATGTAAACCTTCTCAGTTTCGAAGGTGAAAATTATGGGATTAAAGTTTTCATAAAATCCACCGTATTCTCCATATTTGGCCCCGAATGACTTTCTTAATTTCTAAGTTTGAAAAATGGCTCGGCGGTAAACGATTCACCTCGAATGAGTTCTTCTTGTAAACAGATGGAGAAGACTTAAAAAAGTTGGAGAAATGCTGGGAAAAGTGCACTGAGGTTAAAAGGAGATTGTTGAAAAATAAAAAGATATGTCCAAAAAAATTTGTTTTCCATTTTTCCTAAGGACTTGTTGAACGACCCACGCATATTTCTTGTTTGATTTATGCACCGTGGTCTAGTCTACTCCGGCGAACCCCAGATGAAAATATATAGACCTTCTTTTCCTTATGAGTATTGACTGATTTTAGCTTATTTTATAGAATTTGACGGGGACGTTGAGACGGCAAGACTCGTAAAAACTCTGATATGGAGCGTAGCTATGTATGGCGCGGAAACGTGGTCACTGAAGCAGGAGGATAGTCGTAGATTGGAGGCTTTTGAAATGTGGGTGTGGAGAAGAATGGAGAAGGTGAAATGGACCGAAAGGAAAACAAATGAGGAAGTACTAGAGATGGTGAGTGAGGAGAGGGGTTGAGAGAAATCCTATGGAGGCAGGAAAAATGGATGAGAGGTGTATTGAGCGGTAGTGGAATGTTGAAGAAGGTAATAGAGGGGAGAATGTTGGGCAAACACGGAAAGGGTAGGAACAGGATAGGGATTTTGGACGGGATGAAGGAGGAAAGAAGTACACAGAGATTAAGAGGGACCTGATGTAGATTAGGTTGCTGGATTGGGTAGTTACAAAATGTTTATTTGATAGTTGTGTCCATCCAAAAACCTACCTTGACCGGTAGATTACCTAATAAATAATAACTATCCTTTTACAAATTTCTCCGAGGCCACCCTGGCCCTGCGTATTTCATACTCGTCAGTTTTTTCGTTCATGCTCTTCTGTTCCTGAGACTCTTAATTTCCCTGGTCTGTGGAGTCCCCTCGACTACAT
This sequence comes from Hetaerina titia, assembly GCA_037158775.1. Lineage (NCBI taxonomy): Eukaryota > Metazoa > Arthropoda > Insecta > Odonata > Calopterygidae > Hetaerina > Hetaerina titia. The sequence continues at coordinate 47,386,006 of CM073774.1, read as the reverse complement.
TCACCCATGGTTTCTTTCTGGGTTTTCCCTTTCTTTCCCGGTTATCCCTTTCTTCTCTCAATCCATTTATTCTCGTCTAACTCTTGAATTTCAACTGACTCTCATCCATTTTCTGGACATGACCCTATGAACGTATCACATTTCCATTCATACGTTACTTGCCTTTTACCTCTGCATGAATTCCAATCATTCACTCTATGTCGTCTATTTTTTAAAAATTTTAAAGCGTTGGCATGACACGAAGTAGTGTTCGGATACAAAATATGTAGGTTGAGATATTATTTAGAGGAGGGATGAATCAATTCCCCCCACCCCTGGATGTGCGTCAGGAGGAAGCGTATGGATCATGCATGAGAAAATACGGAGGAAGAGACAGAATAGGCGCATAGGGAGACTGAGGAATTAGTGAACCGGAAGGAAACCCATTGCAAACCAACACACAATGGCATTTCCTTCTCATTTAATCAAACTGATTTTCTAATTATATGTATTAGGTATTCTACCCTTTAAGATATGTTTTGGATGGACACAAACTTAACATCCCCTGCATTTCTTAGCCTCGCTCAGGACACAGCCAGACATAAAAACTGTACTAAACCCTTCTTCAATTTCGCATACATTTTGCCTCCCTTCATTCTGTCCAACATGCCTGTCCTTTTCTCCTCCTTCAGGGCTTGCTTAACGTACTCTTATCACAGGCTTCGGCATTCCGTAGTCAGTCAAAATGTTCTGCATCCACCTTCCCTTTCTCTTTTGGTTTTCTCCCAATAACAACTATTAGTCCGAAATATCCATTTCACATATTAATGTTACAGTTGCGATCTCACTTCTGGTGATGGATTATAGTTAATTTTTTTAAAAATATCATTTAATCGTACTGTGGTAAATTTTTTCTATAATATTTTTCTTTGATATTTCATGCATCTGTGTTATTAATCAGTAATTTCATTTTGATTACTGTGTCTCCACATTAATATGTGCATCTCAGTTCTCATTTTGTTTCTTCTCATATTTTTTAATGCATTGATTTATTTTTATTTTTTTTAATTAGTAAATTACAACATTATCATGTCTGTCTGTAGGTTTTCGAAGGTTTTCCAAACCCCCCATCAAATGTGGGTGTTTTCCTTCTGTGGGTTTTTTCGCCAAGGATAAAAGCCTTATTCCCTACGCGTTCCCCACAATTTTGCATATGTTTGTACAATATTTGTTCTCATGCATAGTCATTGTAAATCGATTGTCATCATGTAGTTCTTTTTCATATTATTTAGCCCTCTAATATCGTATTTTCATTGAATGTATTTGACGATGGGTTAGATCGAAGAAGGGACTGCCACAATCTCAATCTCGCCCAAATAAAGCCGAATTAATGTTAATATAACTATGCTCTCTCTTCCCACCATACCTGGCGCCCAGCACTTCGTTTGATTTCCTATCGGCCCATTTTACTTTTACCATTCTTCTCCGACCCTGTATCTCAAAAGCCTTCGCTCTATACCCATCCTCATACTTCCTCGCCGTACAGCACCACGCTTCATATCACATTTTTTCGCTAATATTTTATTAACATCCAACTGCTAGTCTCCCAAATGGGCGTTTCTTCCAGCTAGAACGAATATGCCGCGTAAGC
>CM073774.1:47144873-47384276 GCA_037158775.1 Hetaerina titia | reverse complement strand
GTTTACTGCATTCTAAATTCCAATGTAAAATTACATATTATATTGATACTAAAGTATGCCTACTGCCAATACGTAAAATGTGCATTCTCACTTGTACCATACGGAAAATCACTGCCGTGTCAAGAGTCTATCGCCATTAACCCAGAATCTGCCCTTGTCAATGGCATCGGCTGGCCGAGTGGGGCAAGGCGAAGGGAAACGAAAGGAAAAGAGCGGACGTGTGAGGGAGAGTTAGAACGCCCATTGTCTTGTTTTCGTACTCCGTTAGGTCGAAACTGGAGGATGAACTTATAAAATGTTTTTGTTAATTTGCAATACATATTTTTTATGCGTATCAATCTACTACTTCTCATTTCAATGATTTTTTATAAACTTTGTAAGAATCCATATTTGTTTAACCCACGATATATTGGGGGCATTCTCTCTATTATTGCCTTCCCGAGATTTTTTTCTCGGAGAAAGTATACTTTTTGACCAAAACAAACCAGTGCTTAAGGAAACCGGCGATACAGGAGCAGATATGCTATATAAAGCCGCAATACCTGGTTTGATATTTTATATTTTGGTTTATAGTTGTTCCTGTGCCTTCAGGAAATATTATTATGATTATATTTTCTTTTGTACGCATTTTTGCGAATTTAATAATATAATTTTAAGGGTTTAGATGATATAGTTAACGCAGTAATTCTCTACAGAGATTTAAATGTAACCCTAAGATAGAAATGTTGCCTCGGCTAGTAGCCGAGTACGGTTTGAGAGAAATTTTATCCGGGAATAAGAAAGATAAAGAATAATTTAAACGTTCTAATGACAGCGCAAAATCACTAATTGATATAATGGAAGATGTAGTTGTAGCTATGAACAAACCAAAATCGGTAAAGGAAATAAAAATATACTTAAAGCGAAAAATAAATAGCCCTATAAAAAGGCAAATGGGGCTCAAAGTCTATAACCTACAAAAAATTGAAAAACCAGCAAAAGAAAATTATATTTGTCCAAGCACCTAATGTTTAAGTATCAATGCCTGGAATTTGTCATAGATCAAGTGGAAATTGCTCATAAAAAGGGCGAAGTGCCAATAGGTGCTGTAGTAGCACTTTTTACACGTGTCCTGTTGATTGTCTCGGGCTCCGCAGATGTCCTCATCGTCGGGCGAAGCTGGCGCCTGAGAGATCCTAAGACGAGGAGTTTATCCGTAGAAACACGTCTCTAGCGATTAGCTTGACGGAACGGCTCAAAAAAGTGAGTCATAACCGTGTCCTTCCAAGTTCATGCATATTTCCCATATATTCTCACACCCATCATTTTCTGTGCTTGCCTTACTGGGAAAAACCGTAGTAATTAAATGTATAAAAATCACGTCTTGAATTTAAATTATTTTATTAAATAAGCATGCTACATAAACTAAGATACGCATGTGTAATTATATTTAACAAAAGAATAATATAACTATCGAAAAAAATCGCAATCGCAACCTGTGAAATTACATAAAAATCTCAATAAACTGTAACAGTAAGTTTAACGGAGTCACCCGCTATGTGTGCATTATAATGCAACCACTTCAGAGAGTAAGAATCATTCGCCTTGACCGCGATTCGAACCCGGATCCCTCGATATCCGGCCGAGTGCTTTAACCAATTAAGCTACCGAGACGTCCTCTTACACTCTGAAATTGTAAGAGGACGTCTCGGTAGCTTAATTGGTTAAAGCACTCGGCCGGATATCGAGGGATCCGGGTTCGAATCCCGGTCAAGGCGAATGATTTTTACCCTCTGAAGTGGTTGCATTATAATGCATACATGAAAATCATTGATTTAACAAAAATGAAAATCACCTGTCGCGGATCGAGTGATAATGAGAGGTGGGCCACTGATTGTGCACCACTGGAATTCAGTTAATATGGAAGACTGAGCTTGGAGTGAGTGAGAGCTACAGCAAGATAGATCGACTTCGAGGTGTACGCGGGTAGCATCGAATTTCATATCGCACCCATACATGTAAATTAAGCCTGTGCGACTTAAATTCGTTATGATTTAAACTTGCATAGAGATTTATTACCTGATTTATTACCTGACTTTTATTTATAACCTGAAGATGACATTAAGTGTTTGAAACCCGGGTCGTGAATAAATCTCTATTCAAGTGAAATTTGCATAGTTTGTCTCCTTTCCATCATGGATAAATTTCACAAGGTTAACCGTAATACCGTTCGGTTTGTTCGTTATGATTTGTTTTTTTTTATCGTCTTTTTCAACCTTTTTTGGCCGGTCTCCCTGTTTTGTCCGCATCACCTTCGCGATTTTTCGGTTCCGATGTACACACTAAAAACTCAAAGATAAAAGACAAAGACAAAAAAGTACTGCAAAGATATAGGTTCGGTTCGCGTCGCAAAGTACAACGCGGCGCAATACGATACGGCATGAAACATTCTGCAACGATTCATAGTATATCGTAGTGTATCGCAGGGCGTTGGCTTTGTAAGGGGGGAGACCTTGTGTGTCTGGTGCCAGGTCGAGTTTAATACAGCTTTGAGGTTATGAATAAGGGTTTCGACATCAACTCCCTCTCTCCGCCGTGACCTTTGTTCATTCCCAAGAGCACACTGCGTTCCCGGTGTCTCAGTCGAGTTCCGAGGGCGGAAGGAGGGGAGTAGTGGATTACATGAAGCATTATTCCCCCTGCTCATCATCATTAATGGCCTTAAATTGTGCGAATGCCTTGGAGCAGCTCAATACTTACTCATTCCTCCTGTCGGCTACCTTCACGTGTGTATGTTGCTTCCATTCAGACGTCCATTTACTATTTCATTTGTCTTATCCTTGGTCTGTCTTGTTAATTTCTCCTAAAGTATCGCGTTTGTCCGATATGCATGTGTCAAAACGTTGCCTATTCCACTCCCAACAATAGGTTATAATTCTAACCTGAAAAGGTACTTTTTAATGTTGTTGTGTTTTATATATGGAGTCGTTCAGATCAAATCTTGTTGACTTCAGCCAGCAATCATCCATCTGAGCCGGTGTGGGTTTAGTTGTGGGTGGAGAATGTTTTTTTTACCTCGGAGAGGAAAGATATTGCGTACTTTTAGACTGCATTGCTTCTAATATATGTCGTAATTAGACGTAGATTGGGGGAGAAGGTTTAGCAGTACGATGAGCCTGAATTCACACACCATATGTGGAAAATAAAAGTATTAGATCCTCAGGCTGACTCTAGAAAAATTGATCGTTAAAAAAGAAGAAAAGTGGAAGGAATTATCTTTGACTGGTAATTAGTGATAATATTAGCACCACTCGTAGTTCATCGCTGTTTGTTATAAAACTTAGAGTGAACGTTGGTTAGACCTTATGAATATGATAGTTTGTATTGCCATAGTCCGTCAAAAACCAGTTTATAATACCAATAAACCAATAACTTAACCAGTTATACTACTGCCAACAACCTTTCAGCTGATGTCGTCACCTTTTTTATTATCATTTTTACTCCTTATTTTTTAAGTTTTTAGAGCTATTTTAGTAAAACTTCAATTATTTTGCTTCAGGCACTGAATCGTAATAAGTTAAATGGTGTATTGGTTAAAATGTTTCATGTTCAAGTGTAATTACACAGAATTAACTCAGCAGTATCTAGGTAAGCTTGAAACATTTTTGAAAGGAAATTTCCGAGAAATGTAATGTTTTGTGGTATTAGAGAGCGTATTTTGGTCGTCCTTCAGTATTCCGTGAGCTGTAATGAATCATTCATTTTTGAGTGGCTTCCTTATCTTCCAGCCCGATAATTAGTAAGGGATGTAAAAGTGAAATGTTCAGTGTGGGAGGACACTGGAGAAGATTATTGGCAAAGATGGGATATTTTTAGGGAACATTCGGGGAAAACAGAATCGATCACTGAAGTGGAACAGGAGCTATGAGCACCGGAAAAAGGAACCCTCGTAGTGCTATGGGTATTGCTCAGAAGTATTTCAGAAGTCTATCAGGATGTGTTAAAATTTTAATGGAAATTAGAGAATTCTTCTACGCACTTACCTATGAGATAGTGCAGTTTTTAGCCATACATCCATGTGTCGCCGACCATAAGAAACATGTATCGACTAAAGAGCAATCAGTCTTTGGGAATAATAATATCTTCAATTACATTTTCTTTTCTTTTGTTAATCAGTCGGAGTGGAATACTTATTGAATCCACACGTCCGCTTGTCTGCGCTATACATGACGGAACACGAAATGGATGCTCGTTAGTGAAAACGGTGGGACTTTCAAAGAGACTCCTGCTAAGTGCACTCAATCGCTGTCAAAACCCTCTCGATGGATCGTTGGCTTCTTTTTAAGTGCCTCGCGAAACACGGTCGAAACTCCATTCAAATATTTAAAAATGGACGAGCCCATTCATCTATTTGGAAAGTGGATTTATATTCGAGAAGCAGAGCCCTGTTAACGAAATGCTTAATTTTGAATTACCTAAATACCGTCAGTCATGAAATTTCCAATGCTGGAAAATTTGTCGAGAAATTATCCTTCAAAAATCGCGATTCATAGATGTGATCCTATATGGTTTTGTATCAACTGCTAATCCATGCACCAAAGAATGCAAAGGTAAATCTGAGTACTGGTGCTATCGATTAATCTGCGCAGATGACGCACACCGTGAACGCGAAATTTGAGCTCAAATTCGCGGTGACCAATGATTGGTGGTGACCTGAGCTGCGCGGACTAATGTTAAAGTGCTAATGGCATGCCGGGAAGAGGAATGGAGGGAGTTGTTGTGGAACTTGAGGGTTTGCATGAGAGTATGTATTGTGTGGTACCATATCAGTGAAATTTTCGGAAAATCGAAGGAATTTTTCTTTCTTCCGATGTAAATATGTGGCGGCTAATACTCTTATGGCCGTGCAGGAATAACCATTTCTCTCTACGAGAAAATTTATAAGCGAAAGTAACTGGAATTTATTTAGTTATTCAGTTATTGTGGAAATTGTCACGGAACTGTGTAAATAAATGAAATGATGAAGAATCATAAAATTATTTACGCGCTCGCGTAACTAATAATTTAATGCGGGAAACTATCAAGAGTGGGATTTTTTTTAATCTGAAGGATTTTGCATTGAAACAGTAATAAAACAGTGAAAGCAACCGACTTTCACATTTTCATGAAACAGGAAATGTATAACATTTGGTGCCGACATGTTAACGTGGAGATATGCCAAGACGAAACAAGCCTCAATCATGTTTCAAGGGTGCTGCCATCTGCACTGGCAAAAAAAGATTATTCGAACACGATGTGCGCTGGCCTGCGCTGAAACACGATTGGAAAAATGTCCTTCGTGTAAGTGACCTCTTGTATAACTGCGAATCAATGTTCCATTAAATACTCCAAACAGGTTTCAATGGTAGTTTTTGTGGGGTATTAATTAGTAATCATAATCTAGAATGTGCTCTCGCTGATTACGCAATTTATTGGCCTCGGAAAGTTCTTCGCTTTCGGGTTGTCCCCCAAATATCTTTACCTCATGGAAATTTAGTAATCCTATATCATCATCATAGTACGATAGATAGTCCCTCATGTAGAGGTGGTTCGTGGACGGTCCTGGAACATAATCATTTCATTTGCTTGGGGTTCTTCGTACTGTATTCAAGGTTAATGTTTCCTTGCATACTCTGATTGTGTAGGCTTGAGATTAGAGGGCAAATTTCCATGAATGGTAGCCGTCAATCGATGCACATTTGGTATTTCAGATTTGGTATCATTGTCTGGGTGCACTGTTTATTTTATGTGTAGCTCTTAGTAAAGTTTAATAAAATTGATGATAACGACGATATTAGATTGTTCCAACCTTTGTTGATGATTTTTTATTTATCTTTCAGGTAAGGATGGAATAATGAAGGAATATTCCTCGTCTCGGGCGCTACCGTTGGAATATTTCCGTGAGTTTTTATGTACAATCTGCAAATGCGAATAACTCAATTGCTGCGTGCGCACGTGCATACGTACGAGATTTGTAGAGGATTTTGCTTGATGATGTGGGTGTTCCTGGTGGAGGTATGATTGGGACGGTCGTCAAAAAATTAATTCCAATTGCATCTTCAAAAACCCGTGTCTAGCTTCATTGCCAAACCATATTATTTCCTTCTTCGTTCCTTCATACTTTGCTAGCAACCGTTGCGTCGTTCAAAAGTCGCAATGTCGTTCTCTCTCTCATATAAATACACACTTTTCCTTTCAGTTGCAAACTAATCTTTCAGTCACAAACTTCAACTTCCATTTTCCTTAAGCATGTCATCTATCCACATTCTTTCCCTTTCTCCTTTCGTTGTTATTTCTCCAGCAACTCTCCTTTCCTATTATTTGTAAATACCTTTGTCCTCTCTGTGTGGCATATTTTATTCGTTCCTCATCGTGCCCCATCGTGTCAGAAGCATCTCTTCTACGGTGACTGACTGATTTGTGAGAATGGAAGTTTCGGATTATACGGTGGAATAAATCTTATGGTATAGTAATACGAATACAAGGTATGAGAACGAAATATTAAGATGCATCTCTTCTACTTGGTTGCTCTTCCCTTAAATCAATTCAATTTCAATTCAATTTCCAACTCTCCATGTAATGGTTGCGCTACTTACGTATCTTCTATTTATTTAATTTCTTGTACGTTCAGAAGTACCTTATCACCCAGAAAATCTTCGGTTTTCATAATTGCAATTAAGGTTCGTGACTAGCTTAACCCATCGTCGTTAGGCTGATAATATCTATAAAACGCTTTAAAAATCCCAAATCTCGGTATTTGTTTCGGTGACTAGCGTTTTCATCGTTCGCACAACTCACTAAAGGCGAAGGGAATAATATTGTAATATCCGGAAAACGATGGATTATTGCAAGGATTTTATTATCTAGCATAAGCATTAATAATGGTTAACCTGTAGGTAGTGCTTAATATTAGCTTGAAGATTTCATGTCTTCTAGAATAATTTCATGTAGCTGTAAAACAACCTGATAGGCTGAGTACTGTGATGATTATAGGTGACATTTATCTTAGGGAGTATAATTGTTGTTCCATTAGGCAATTTGTTTGTTGAAGTTCTCATAGTTTAATCGTGAAGACTGAATCTGACTTTACTGAATTATAATCCTCTCGGCCATGGAAATGAATATTTCTAGTGTACCTAGTAGATATTTTTACGCATAACTACGCGGTCATGCTTGCTTTTGTTTGTCGGTAAGTTAAGTATATTAAGTAAGTTAAGCTTCAGTAAATCTTACTTAGTGTCAAATGGGTTTACACGCGTGACTCTGTTGCTAAATTTTAACGTTCGATGTCAGAGTTTATTATGACTGTTCTCCTAGTTTTGAGTAGTGTATAATTTAAAGACAAAAACTCCCGCTGGGCTGTTTTTCAGAAAACTTAGATACCCCATAGAGTTGGCATTTGACGCCTCGTTCGTGGTTTAAGTGAAAGTAAATTTATTGCCAACCTCGAATATTTGAAAATAAATGGATTCGTTCTTATTTCTTGAATTCGTATTAATGTGTCGTAACATGATATAATGATCGTGGAGCATTGTACCAACCAAAGACCCTGGATAGCTTAAAAAACACCAGAAGAGAACGCTCAAAATAAACTTCGCAGGTTCATTTCGGCCGACAATTTTTCACGCGAATTATGTGTGTAATTTACAAATATGTGTTCAGTGTTTTAAAAAGGATGAACTTTAGCTATCGTTTCAAGAAGCAGGCACTTTATTTGGTAAGGAGGGCCTATGATTGCTCAACGAGTATAGAGAACCGTCTTTGAAATATCTGCGACACTCAGCTGCACGACAACCCTTTTGTGTCTGGTAAGTAACCTTCGTGCGCTTATACCTAGTCATACGCTTGCGCGAATCGAACCCCTGGCTCATTAAAACGATTTTCATGTTTGTCTAGTCGCGTTCGACAAGTGATTAAATGAAGGAAAGGACAAAGTAAAATTTGAGATTGCCGTCATGGTAATCCTACTTAAAATTTATTGCGCGAACGTGTCTTCCGGAGGGGAGTTATTTCTGAAATGAGTATTCAGATGCTCTTCGCTCGATAAATATTATGCTTTTGCTTTTTTTGTAGGGTGTACCTCTGATCTCCAAGCATACAATAGTGTGTTAGAACCTAAAACTGTTACGGAAACTGCAGTCAACTTTTCACTCTCGTACTTACGAGGGCCGTATTTGGTGGCCGAGGTTATTCCCGTTGGCAAGAGCCATATTAAATCGCCGGTTATCTCTTTACAATAAAATAGTAATTCAAATATTGTGATACATCTGTGTACCATTCCATTCTAGTCTTTTTCATGTAAATTTGTGTTATATCTTTCGTAAATTCGTAACTTCTGCCTGTCTTCATGCTGCCTAGAAAGCCTATTTTCTTCTATCGTCTACCCCGCTTACTTGCACCGTTCCTGCTTCCGATCTGCGCTCATCCTCTTGACTCAAAGGTCAGATTTCGCGTACATAAAGCGCTTGTACTCCATACTAAAATATTTACTCATTTTTTATTCACATCTTGACCCAGTGCATCAGTATTTATTTACAAATAATGCGGTTACATATACAGGGTTTACAGGATATACAGGGTATGCGGTTGAATATACAGGGTGCGTTCTAAAATTAATGGAATTTTGTTTTTTAAGTAATTTTTTGAGTTGAACAGATTTGCGCAGACATTTAAAATACTTATTTGTACTGTTCTTGGGCCTCTACTCATTTTTTCCAGAGACTGCCATGACCGGTACGCGCCCTGGAAGGCGTCTTCGGGGACCTCTCGCAAGGTCTTCGTCACGACTGATCTCTTGGGAAATTCAATTGCATTACTTTTGGAGCGCTTCCTGTATTTGTTAGTTGAAGTACAGTGTTTCGAATTCGTATCAATGAATAACCATATATTTCCACTTTCCACTAGATAGCAAATTTATTTCCGACTTGAGTTCGCTGAACGAAAATCATCTCCAGGTCCGTATAATACAACTGGCGGAAATAAATTTGTTAACCAACTAAAAGGTACAATAATTTGGTCATTAAGATGTTCCAATTCAAACACATCGCTCGTGAAACTGTGCAATTCGTCCGTGGCAATACCTTTGAGGACGGCACAGTTTAAAAAATGCTTGCGACGGTGTTTTATGCAACGGGCAGACCTTGAGAGTTCAAAAGTTTCATTTAAATTTCCTGGAAACCCCTTGAGAATTTCTCCCAAGGAATTCATTTTTAATCTTGTCCACCCTGCTTCGGTGTGAAGGTGGCAGAATTACTCCGGCGCCAATATTTTCGCTCCCATCATGTTTTCAGCTGCGCTTGAAATATTCACGATCCACGGGGGCGGGATCGCGAGAAGCAATCGCCGATTTTCAGTCACTTTCTCGTCCCCCTCCCCCCCGTCATCTTGCGCGCGCCTCTCCTTATCTCCACGTCCGTCTCCGCATCTTTGGCTTCCGAAAGTTGAGCCACCGCCGATGAAAATTGAAACCGTTATTTCAATTTTCATCAGGCCTGATCCACCCCGCCCCCGCGTCCTGAAAATTGATGATTGGTTTGCGCCGTGCGTGGACCCTCCCGGCCTTTTCCCTCCGGCCTCTCCGTGTTACGCGTTGCTCCGGCCGTTTTGCCGAACACTTTCGGAGCAGTCGTGCCTGATGAAATATTACATGTTTAATCTTCTTGGGTTGACGCGCGCGAGTCTTGATCGATCCCCGGCGTTGGCCAACTGAACCGAAGGGGAAGAGGTTAAAATATTTAGACCCGGGCTCAAGCGGCGATTCACGCGCGTTGCCCGTCTTTCTCCCCCCCCCCACCTCCCGTCTCCCCCAACGGTGCAAGGATTCGTTCCCCTCCGCCGTTCTCGAATTTTATAGCGCGGGGCCGTGACTGTCCGGAATGCGAATTGTGTGCCCGGGAACTTGAGGGCGTTTCCTGTGGGAAAGTTTTCAACCCAGGGTCGGGCTTAAAGCCTTGGAAATGCAGGAAAATTGAAAAAAATAAGTCCTGGGAAATGGAGAAAGTGAGCGAGGTAGCTTCGGAGTTTCTGAAAAGTTCGAGGTTCCCCAAAAATAAACAGTTAAAGTCGTCATTTTCGATGACGTAGGAGCTTGCTGGCGAGAATAGCGTGGAGAGCGTAGTAGTACGGAATTACTATAGCGCTTCGCCAGTGAGATATACTAGACAGCGTAATATAGATAAAGGCGGGATCTTTGGTTGGAAAACTTGGCGTGGCTTTCGGATGATCCTAATTTAAATCCTTAATGTTATCATCACCAGGATTTTGTCATAAACAGCTGGCGACTCAGAGAGAGGATACGGATTCCTCTAACCTTAATGCGTGAATGTAACGCGCCATATGCTTAAGTAAGATTGCCAGAGCCGAGAATACACTACATCTACCAATTATATTCGTTATTCTCTACTTGAAACTCCTATTTTAATCATGCCCTTATTGAAATTTGCATCTGAAAATCTTCTCTTCGTTTTACCTAGAGAATGGGATTTTCGAGAAAGAGAAAGGCTAAGGGTAACGTTAAAATAGAAGGGCATTAGGTACAGCGGGTGGGACAGTTAACGTATCTCGGAAATGCCTTGGACCAAAATGGTAAGGAGAAGAATTGCACTAGGGAAAGAGGATAAAAACTCCAATAGCCGTAATAAGTTAGCAACATTCGTCCCGCAATGAAAACAAATTTTGTTGTGATGGGGTGTGGGAAAAGGAATTTCACGATAGTGACCAACCAGAACACCCTTCTGCAGTAGTTTCAAGGAATGTTACTTCTTTGCTAGTTACCAACTACAGACCCAAAAACTCAAACCCAATTGGGATCATTGACAGAGTTCAAGGGACTCCGTTGAGGATACCTGGGTTTATGAACAGAAATACACTATCCGCGACTGTTTACGGGAATAAATTACGCGTCAGGGACAAACAGAGCTGACACACTCACAATCAATCACAAAAACAATCACTCATACATTCAAAAAGGGCCTAATTACTGGGAGAATATTATCCGAATTGAGCAAAGTTGACGAAAAAACAGGGGAAAGACGAGAGTTTGCATCGGATACGCGTATTTCGGCTATCATGTAGCCCTCTTCAGCGAAGTGAAAGAAAAAAAGGACTTGCAACAAAAGATTTTAAGTGAATCGGGAAACGGACAAACTTTCAATATATATATATATATAGATTTACCTAATAATAATATACACACACACACACACACATATATATATATATATATATATATATATATATGATGCGGAAGTACTCACGAGAGCAATATAACTTTTGGACGGCACAATATAACACAGAATAAAATAGATAACACGTAAAAGGACACTCACACTGTAGATCTACAGTGTGAGTGTCCTTTTACGTGTTATCTGTTTTATTCTGTGTTATATTGTGCCGTCCAAAAGTTATATATTATATATCTATATGTATGTGTGTGTGTATATATATATATTGTGTGTATGTATATGCCCCCCTAAGCTAAAGAGGGGGGTGGTAAAGGCAAAAATTGGAGGAACCAATGACAGTAAATGGGGGAAAACATGGGTAAAATGAGGTTAATTTAAGAGGGGAAATTTAAGGGGGGTAAAAGCATAATTAAAGGAACCAATGACAGTAATGGAGGGGGCGTTGCAGTGGGCGGGCAGGGGGGACATGAAAGGGAGTGGCGTAATTTAAGAGGGGAACATTAAATAAATGACAGAGAATTTGAAATACTCATTTTTTTTAAATAGAGGAAAGGGATGACTAAGGATGGCTAAGGAGTCGGTCCGTTTTCGCCACTAATAACGTTCGTTTTATATTTGTGGATAAAGAGACTTTCATAAGCGTCAAGTAAATACTCGGTTGTTTGTTTAATGAGATGAAGAATGTTTTCTGAAGTTTCATGTCCTGTGTTGCGTAAGAGTTGAGTAATGCTGGATTTTTCCGGTCTGTTATTATTAAAATGGGCCTCGTGTTCCTTGAATCTCGTCTTAATGTTTCTACGCGTTTTTCCCACGTAGGGTACATCGCATGAGGAGCAAGATATTTGATGAATTTCTGATTCATTGACTATGTCGATTTTGTCTTTTGTGTTCCCCAACAAATTTTTAAGCTTAGAATTGTTAATTGTTCGTTTGTTAATATTGGAGGCTTAAGAAATGTGGGTGTTGAGAAGGATGGAGAAGGTGAAATGGACCGAAAGGAAAACAAATGAGGAAGTACTAGATATGGTGGGCGAGGAGAGGGGTGTGTTGGGAAAAATCCTATGGAGGCAGGAAGAATGGATGAAAGGCGTATTGATTAGCAGTGGGATGTTGAAGAAGGTAATAGAGGGGAGAATGTTAGGCAAATGAGGAAAGGTCAGGAATAGGATAGGAATGTTGGACGGGATGAAGGGAGGAAGGAAGTACACAGAGATGAAGAAGGATTTGATGTAGAATAGGATGCTGGGTAGTGTTTTTTAGGAGATATTTATTTGGTAGTTGTGTCCATCCAAAACCCACCTTAAACGGTAGATTACTTAATAAAATATGTGAAGATCACATATCCATAACTGTATGAAACCAAACTGTCACTGTTGATGTCTCGACGAATTCAAACCGTACGTTCGCGAATGTTCTGTTCGAATATTTCCGTGCACGACCGAATGTGTGATTCTAATTTTTATGTGATTTCTACTTGTTTAAGCGTCGCAAATTTTATGTATTTCAATATATGTACATCTTCCTAATGCTAAATCATCCAAGGTAACCCACCATATAGCGATAGATCTTCAGCTCTCCTAGCAAAGCTTTCCCAAACTCGATGTGAATAGTTTAATTCCCGCTAATCAAAAATTTTCTTTTATTGCTTGCTACTGCCTTATGCAATTATCTATTATCATACCTACAACCCACTACTTCTTTTTCGAATTTCCGCCTACAACTTACCACATTTCCCTTTGCTTTCCTTTAGATCTAACTTACCTCTTCCAAACCCCGTGCACATATCTCAAAACCCGCCGTACTGCTCTTATCCTCCATGCCTCTCCTAAAACTGTCGGTATCCGAGCGAGCAATGCATTGCTCCACATAAAGGTTTTTTCTATTTGCTCTCTCGCTTTTTCTTTCCGCTGCCGACGATGTCTATTCACCACGCTGACAGGTATTCGATGGGCGTTCTTCCGAGGTAATAAAATTACGAGCCGACTCAGCTGCGAAGCGTGAACGGCATACGATTTGCATCCGATACATAGGAAATATTCAAGTTACGTTTCTCGAGCGCAGCACACGAATACATCGATTTGTTACATTCCCTTATGTTTCACTCCATCCCTAAGCTAATAGTCGTTTTATAGTCTTGTCTTATTCTCTATTATCTGAAATTAACGTCAGTGACAAGAATATTGTGATTCCATGCGACTATGGTCGTCGTCTCGGTCTTCGGTTACTTCATTAATCAATCAATCTTTCGTCAAAGTTGCATGTCGATTTACGAATATTCTGATAGTCTTAAGTCAAATTTAAAAATTTCAAATTTTCTTACTGTGTAAAGTGGGAACGCAAGAATGCTTAACGATTTATTGCCATCAGGAGACGCCATTCGTGAAAATTTGTAAGAACTTCTTCCCTCAAGTGTAGCTTTAAGATGAGCGCCCTTTCTCCTGGCGAGTTCGCCGCCATATTGTACGACTTTCGATTTTTCATTATTCATGACAGAAATGTACTTTCTAAGAAAAAAAATCTCGATGATTGTTAAAAAATCGCTCTCCAAGCTCCTGGCAAATAAATTATCGTTAAATCTTGGGAAGTTTGAGATCAGCGCTGGAGATGATTCAGTCATAGTCCGTAACCCAGTGCTTTCTTACCGCAAACTTCACTTAGGCCAGCGCCTAACTCACGCTGTGTGTGTCACATTGTGAAAGTGGGACTTAAAAGGTAACCAGAAAGCAACTAGTTACATAGTTACTTTTTTAAAACTCTTGTCGAGAAGTGGACCCTTAGTTGCCATAAATGGTCATGTGAATACACCCTTCAGGTTTGTTGTCTCCAGCGTTTATGGAATTTGCATAACATATTGAAATGAAATGCAATTATTGACTTTGTTATTCCACACACACTATTTAAATGTACGATCCAGGTTTCAACGTTGATCGTCATCTCCTGATGATGACGATCAACGTCGAAATCTGGATCGTGTTTTAAAATAAAGTGTGTGGAAATACAAAGTCAATAATTTGATTTCTGCACCCTTAAAATGATGTTTGTTGTGTGACATAATTTGCACATTAATTTAAAATATTTACATCGTGTCATTCGCCTACAAATGCATGCTTACACATCACAATGGTGTAGACCACCTGACCTTAGATAGGTACACGTCATAATTAATGAATGTGTGGGGTGTTAATATTTTAGGGATTGCATTTAACAAATGGCGTTTTCACGTCATGAGTTATTTCATTCAAAATTTAAAAGGCCGCGCATGGAATGAAGTTGGAAAATTCCACCAAAATATGTGGTAAAGAAAATAATTGTATATTATGAGCAGCTCGCTAAGCTGCAATGGTATTAGGTTTAATGCAATCAGGGTTTTAGCGTCCTGTTATCCTTTTTTTAGTTCCTGGGAGTGCTTTGACCTTTCCTGGGCCCATCAAAACTCTGTGTCTGAGTGGTAAACGGCTTTGAAATAACCTAAAGGTGTTTTATAGTATGAGCCCTCGGTTTTTAAATGAGGAAAATGGTGGGACAGGATGACGCGTAAAAATCATTCGAGAGTTTCAGAATTCGTTTCATGTTTTTGGTTGAGTGTCCGTGATTTCCGTCCCGAGCGAGGGGATCGTCGCCGTTATGGGTCCCCGCTCGCTCAATCCCACGGGAATTTCAGGTCGAGTTGCTTCGCGGGTGACTCCTGCGAGGCCCGAAGGCCTCCAAAGGCTGACCACCCCACCCGTGCTTTTTATTTCCGAGAACGTTCCCAGTCCCATAAGAGCGTGAGATTCGGAGAACTCTCGCCGTGGCATTCAACCGACTTGCGCTCCCGGCGTCTCCATGGCAAACCTCTGGACGTGGAAAAGATGACGAGAGAACGCACCCCTTACCCCGATTCTCCACGGTATCCGTGGCTTATGTTTGGTTCAATTGTTCGTTTACCCGTCGGCGGAAATAACCTCATGCACGAGGGCTTTATAAAAAAAATGGCCACAAAGTTTTGATTTGTATGATATATTGCGGAAAATTCGATGTCATGTTTTTAAATTGATTTGCAATTCATGTGCGACAGAAAGGTTTTTTATTTGATTCCAGTACTGCGTCAGTGGCAGGCGTTGCAAGTTTAAACATATTCAGTTCGCCTGCGCGGCGAACTTCTCATAGTCTTCTTGCCATTCATCCGCGATTTTCTCGATCTACATTTCCATCTGAAACCATTAATTATTCTCTCCGTTTGGCTATCCGTTTCTGATTCATTCTAGTGATGATAATTAATGATCTAGTGTTTTAATAAAACAAGATATTATTCTATTTAATATGCCATTGCCGCAAATTAAAAAAAATCTATTGTACGAATAAATATAAGATAATCCATGATAATAATTCATAGGTTTTATTTGCAATTTTAAAAGATAAATAAAAAAGCAATACCCCTTGTTTAAGGTATGTAATTAACCCTTGTTCATATGTGAGTGTTTCGATAATTCCCAGAACGACTGAGAAAAATACGTGGATTTTAAACTTGCTTTTTTAGATGTTCCAGACGAATAAACATTCCATGCGAGCATCCACACATGTGTACGAGCTCAGATTACGCGGGAAAATGATTTTGTAGACGCGAAGCGTGATAAAATCCCGACCATTGTTCCGGCCTGCAGGAGATGGAAGAAGCATCGGCTTCCATTTCCTCGACTCGTTTAAAAAAAAAGAGCGATTTTTCTCCTCTCTTTTTCCTAAAAAGCTCTCGTGCGTTGTCGAGAGCGCGGCCGTTTTGCCATTGCTAGTTCGATCGAGGGACTGATCTCGCGTTGATGTTTGCCCCCACTCGTGTGCGTTTTTAGAACCGGAAAGCCCTCGGGCTTAAAGGGAGGGCCGAGTTTCCTAGGGAGCGATCCGCAGCGGCCTAGATGGACGTCCCGTCACGTCGCGATCGGCTTCTTGCCCGTCCTACGTTGCCAATCAACCCGTCCTCCCACCACCCTCTCCTCTCACCCCCGGCCGCCTCTCTTTCCGATCCTCCGACGATCAACGCGCGCTCAAAACGTTTCCTGCGGTCGTCATTAGTTCCCAATGCGACATCGACCTTTCCGGCCGCGTCCTCTCTCCGTGACGTAGCGGCATCTGATGGAGAAAATGGGACTCGGCATCAGGTGGTGTAAAAAAGTAAAAAAATTATCAATTATGCAAGCATGGTAATCCATAGGTTTTGTTGGCAGTTTCAAAAGATCAAAATTGTTTTGCGAACACCCCTTAGAGTTTTTTTAAAATTTATTACATAATACCCCTTAGAGTATTATTTATTAAAGTTAAATTATTTATTTTCTTTCTCTGCGAGATGGTAAGCTTAGATTTAAAGGCTTTGGGATGTAGGCGTGGAGAAGAATGTAAACAAATATAATGGGCGGCAAGAAAAATGTTCGAAGGAGTGAAAAGTTGAAGGAGATACTACGAGGCAAAAAGTTACTGAAGACGCTTCGAAGAATGTTGGGAATGCGAGGCCGAGGGAGGAAAAGAGGTGGCATTTTTTATGGAATAAGAGGTGGCGAAAAGTATGCAGAGCTAATGAACTAGTTATTGTAATACGCTTGTAGTATTAAATAGTTTAAGGATGTCTTGTGTCATGTTAGTCAGGGCTTAGGCGTACAGTATGTGGTACCTGGGTCTATTAGAACGTACCCTAACCCTTTAGTCTCTTGCTAATAATTATTTTTTTAGGGCTTCAATGGATTGGAAAGTAAACGAAGAAGTAAATCCTGGGAATATCAAGGGGTGATGGAATGTTGTGAGAAATCCCAGGGAGGCAAGAAGAGTGAATACAGTGCATTTTGATTGGCGATAGAACGTTGAAGACCATTTATGGAAGAAAATGCTCAGCAGGCGAGGTGGGAGTAGGAAAAAAGAGGACTGTTGGACGGAAGTGAATGGAGACAGGAAGTACTTACGCTGAATTAAAGAAGGGTTTATTGTAGTTCAGGACCCTAAAGTTGTGTTCGTCGGTAAAGGCTTAAAAATTTAGCGGTGGTCAGTCTTGTGTGTCCTTTCGAAACCCACCTAAAGCGTTTTACTACCATAAATAATGGTAATCATTTGAAGACATGTCGATAAATGTACGCGCAACACAAGATTACGAAAGTAGCTTTGATGATTTTTTTCATTCGCGTAAATTTTCAGCGGGTTAAATAATTTAATCTTACTCAGAGCCTTCCACGTTGAAGGTGAATTTGAAGAAATTTTATTTTCGAATTAGGAAGCTTTAAGCCCAATGAAATGTGAGAGAATTATTACTTTTTGGCAATTTTTTTTCGAGTTCGATTGCCGTCATGCGTCGTTCATGATGGGGAAAAGGGGAGAAAGAGCATGAGTGCAAAGAGCGGCGCGACCAGATATCCTCGGGACAGGAATCGAACGCCTTTCAACGCGGTCCGTTGGCTCGTCCATCGGGTGGCGTGGTCGGAGGCGATGACCGACGGTTTCCCTCTCTTTCGTCTCCGCGCGGAGGAAAAAGTACTAACACTGAAATAAAATAAACCGCTTTCTCCGGTGTAACTTCGATTCGGCGAGGAAAGAAAAAGGGAGAATGCGTGCCACCGGCTTCATCCCTCCTCCGTCTCGCTCCTAGGTCCTCCCCCCTCTGGCGGATTCCGCGGCCGTCCCGAGTCAGTTTTACGTCCCCCGGTGCCTTGTCCACCGAGCCACACGCTCCGTTTTATGCATCTGTTTATTTATAAAGAGACCTCCAACACTTTACGGCACCTCCTTCACGAGTTAACCCCCCTCCCACCCTCTCCTCTCGTCCATTCCTGTACTGGGAAAATAAAGACGGGACGATGAGTAGGAAAGGGGCGCGACCGGGTGTTCCCTCGTCCCCTTGGGTGCATTCCACGTGCGTTTCTGTCCGTCCGTGAGCCCTGGTTTCAGACTGCACCGTGTGAGGCATAAATAATGTTCACTATAACCGGGCTCCATATACCGCGCAAAATACTTTTTATTAATGGGAATCTTTTTAAAAATTGGCCTTAAATGTGTCTTTAGCTAAACAGGTCCGCGGGATGGAAGAGCAAAAATAAGGTTCTCTGCAACAAGAAAAATATTCCGAACAGAAAGGAATGTTAGCCGTGACATTATAGAGCACTGCAGAGCACTGCATCGACACATACAAAGAGTGATTGCAGATGTTGACTGTAACCATTGACCGTTGACTGGGTTGAAACAAACTCGTTAAATCGCGGTGAAGTATGCCAATTTTTTGTTGGCAATACAACTATAGACTTCCGAGCATAAACGATTGCAAAACATTCTCTCCGCATTCGAAATTCGTTGTGCTAAATAATGTCGATTATTGAAAATGATCAGTGGGGCGTGGTCTCCTCCCAATCATCGATCGGCTGTAACACTTTCCATTAGACATTCCTTTGGACAACCATACGAGGTTTGTAAATGAAGTAATGAGACTAATTTTTAAAAAAATTTCATTCAAATAGAATTACAATTTTATATTGTCACCCTCAAAATAAATTCCTTCTGAAGCCACACAGCGCTGGAGACGGTTTTTCCACTCCTAATAGCAGTGCTGGAACTCCGATACTGGAATAGCCTTCAGCTAGTCGGTTACAGCCGTTTGAATGTTTTCGACTATCCCGATTTTTCAACTTCAGGAAGAGAAAAAAGTCACAAGAACTCAATTCAGACGAATAAGGAGGCTGAGGAGCAACAGGAATGTTTTTACTAGCCAAAAACTACTGGTCCTTTTGGTCTAGCGAAAGGTTTTTTGGAACCATTTGTGCGCAGATTTTTCTCATCCCCAATTCATTGGTCAAAATCTGATGAACGGAATGTGAGTCAAATTCAACTCCTCCCCGATCATTCTGTCAAACGACGTTCTGAACACACAAGATCCCGGGTTCAGTCGACATTTTCATCGGTTCTTGAAGATGAAGGCACTCCGCTTATTGGTTCATCTTCAATCGACTCTCTTCCTTCTGAAAATGCCTTAAACCCCCGAAAACCTAGGCTCTTTACAAAACACTGTCTCCGTAGGCCTGCTGACGTTTAGCAAGGGTTTCATTTGCCCTGTGCCCGAGTCTGAAGCAAAACATGATAGCACATCGTTCTCCAAATTGATGTCACTCATTTTTAGAACACAATAGAATAGACTGTTCAACAAAAAATATCGCTACGGACAACCAAATGGCTCGAGCGAGTTCAAACCCGTACTGAAGGCGGATCACATTTTCCCCTGCCGCCCCTCCAAGCCCAGCGCCTCCAGTGTTGTCAGATCGAACGCTACGTTGCCAGTCTCTTTACTTTATTTACAGACCTCGTATATGCTTATTTGGAAGATATGCGTGTATAGTTTTGAATGAGAGATTCAAAGTTCTCGCTGGCTTGTTTTTTGTAAT
Source organism: Hetaerina titia (assembly GCA_037158775.1). Classification (NCBI taxonomy): domain Eukaryota; kingdom Metazoa; phylum Arthropoda; class Insecta; order Odonata; family Calopterygidae; genus Hetaerina; species Hetaerina titia. Next base: position 47,364,691 of record CM073774.1, on the reverse strand, counting down.
TAAGGCATTCGTCCACTTTTACCTAAGCCTCATTTGTCTGTTAAATACGTTTTTGCATTATATCCCTTTCGGACAAAACAGTTTAGTCATATATATTTTGTAAAAGAGCCTTTAAACCGTTTTACATGAACATCACAATCATCCCCAGTGCCAAAGTTGTAAGTTTTCTTACCGGTGGAAATCCGCGTTTTGATTTGTTCTCTAGTGCCTTCATAAAAGATGAACGTTCAACTGCAAATCATTTCATAATACCCACTTCACTAGAGCCCTGCTCCACCCGAGTTGAATGGGGCAACGTCTGGTACTGCTTTGCGGAGGATATCTTAATTTTCCGGGAGTATTTTATTGTGATGAGCCGAAGGATATCATGTTCTCCTGGAACTGTTAAGGTGTAAATTGATACATCTAATGTGTTCCTCGGAAAATGTCATGCAGGAGGCTAATGACCTGCCAGAGATGCCATGCTATCCTTTCTTGGGCCGCGTGTTGTACCTAACACACTCCTTTTTCAGGGGTTTAACGCGCATTTGTCCGCGTGCTATTCCAGATACCCGCAGGAAATGGAGTAATATAATTTTATACGGCCGTGACGAGGTGCTCGGTTAAATTTTTATAGTCCGAGTTGGGATCATTCCGGCGCAATAGTTGTATGATTCAAGAAATTGAATTTAAAAATTTTATTCCTTCGACGGCGAAGTAATTTATCCGATCGGACATTATTTATCAATACGGTCTTTGTGGTGATCCGACGGTACGCGGCGCGAAATCAGTTGAACTGTGTTGTTTACGTTCACGATCATTTATGTCGCGTCATCCCCGAGACATCAAAAACAGCGTAGGAGTAAAACCTTGAGGATATTTTTCCGCCTGCCTTCAGTCCTGTCCCGCGTATACGCTCAAGTTTTGACACAGACTAGCCACACTCGTCGCGCATCATTTCATTCAGTGGTGTTGCATGAAGAAGATAACGCGAGTCACGAGTAGAGAAGAAATGAAATATAAAGTTGAAAGAGATGAAAAATTCCACAAACACACAATCTCGGGCGAAGGGAAAGAGTTTGAAAATAAAATTATGAAGGGTAATAATTGTAGCCGTTGGAAATATTTTTACCTCGGGAACAGGATCACCAGCGATGGAAATAGCAGAAGAGAGAGCAGTAATCAGAAGAGTGACGTCGACAGAGGCTCTTCTGATCAGAAAAATAAATATCTACGGCCAACAGCACCAGGCCTGATGTCATCTAACGGTTCATTAAAGTATGCAGGTGGGGTTTACATTTCTTATGGGGATAGACTCGGACAATGGTACCGGCTTAGATGATAAGGGACATGAATGTGACATTGCATGAGAATAATTACAATCGGCTTAGCTGTAAGACGAAGGGACAGGCCGCTGGGCACACCAAGAGGTAATTTTAACATCGAGCGGAGAGAAAAGTATGCAAATAAAGGGTAAGTGATTGGACACTCTCCATGACAGAGTACAATTATTAGTAGAGAGTAGAGTAGTAGATAGAGCACACTTGTAGCGTAAATTCTTCTCGGGTCCTCCACCGGGTTATATCGTCCATCTCGGCCGACGTTTCGATGTCCGAGATGGACGATATAACCCGGTGGAGGACCCGAGAAGAATTTACGCAGCTGATACGCCGGGAAAACACCAAATCTTTTACCAGCACACTTGTAGTTTGCTGAATACCGTAATTCCCGAAAACATTGTGCCAAACTAGATAGATAGAGGTCTTTATTTGAGCGAAATTGAAACCAAAAGGTCCCTTCTTCCATTGAACCCATCGTCACATACATATTATTATTATAAGGTAATCTACCGGTTAAGGTAGGTTTTTGGATGGACACAACTAACAAATAAATATTTTGTGACTCCTAACAAAACCCAATCCAGCAACCTAATCTACATCAGGTCCCTCTTCATCTCTGTGTACTTCCTTCCTCCCTTCATCCCGTCCAACAACCCTATCCTGTTCCTGCCCTTTCCTCGTTTGCCTAACATTCCTAACAAGTGACCCTGGAATAGTCCCTATCGCACAGTAACCACGTGAACGTTCCGGCATGTGTGCCATGATTTTGACATGTTCTTTAAGAGACGCGGAACTCGCACTCTGAGATGTACTTGTACATCACTGCGTGAGGGGGTTTTGTGCGATCTTGCGACTTAGGGTTGGCACACCGTCTAATTTCTTTTAGAACTATCGGCCAAGCTTTGAAAACACCTCATAATCGGAAAAAAGACTTCAAATAAGCCTAGTGTTTCTCACCATTTGTTTCACCGTTGTAAAACGAGAATTGAGTTCTGCATCACCTCTTACTTGCAGTGCCGAGAGAATATCCAGTAAGGGCTTGTTGCATGTTTTTCCTAGCTTGAAGTTAAAAGCCTTGCTTGTTAAAAAAAATAATCCATCCATGTGTGATTTGATTTCTTATGTACAAAAACTGGATGGTGGGTCTCGACTCGAGCCTTAGAATCTATCCCCGTGGGACTCAAGTGTCCTTTCCGTTCCGATCTTGGTTCATCGTTATGTCTTTCACTCCCTTTCGGTCATAAAGAAACCACTTGCCAAACGTCCACATATCGATCCAATGCTCTATTAACGCCATCGCGATGAAACCTTTATGGACATGGTGGGAACAGATCGGCCGGCGACCGGTCATGTTTGTTGCTTCCAGGCAGTGCATCGACGTCTCGAAGACTATCGAATGTCGGGAAACGTATATTTAACAGGGAAAAGCAAAAATATCTGTGGCAGAATTTCAAGTCCCGAAAAATTTTCTTAACTTTCCACAGAAATCACGACACATTCCGCAACCTCCGTTATTTAGAAACAGTAAGAACCCGACAGGTCTCTTACATATACCACAATAATAAATTCGGCATCAACTTCTGTTAATGTATTTTTTATTACCTTTATACAAGATTGAATTGGCGCAATCGTCCGCATTACTTAAGATTACCTCCATACCGATTGAAAATCTGTGAAGAAGAAATGCCATGAGCTTTCTGTGAAAGAAACCCTCAATTCATAATATTTCGGTCAATAGGTAATCATATTCACTGGCAATGAAAGTCATCGGTGTTTATGAAAATGTATGTGCTTGGTGAAGTTTTCTCCACACCAGATCTTAAAATGTATGTGCTTCTCAAAGTCAGTATCTTTTTTCCGTACACTTCCCATTCTCACTGTTTTAATTCTCACGTTTTAATTCTCACTAATTATATATTGGGTGAATGGAATATTCAGCCCCAACAATCACAGGCTAAATATTTACAGTCTAATGAATACTTGTAAGATGCCATGGGTAGGTAGATCGATGGGCACGTTTACAATATTTTGCTCCAATGCATAAATTGGCAAATAAATGCAGACTTTGATTTTTGAGTAACTCAAGGCGACTACCGTACATGAAATTGAAACCTCTGGTCTCCTTTCTCCCTTTTTCTTATTCATTATAAGCCATATTTTAATTTTTTACTTCCATCATTGTTGCAAAAAAAGAATAATACCTTCTTGGCAGATTTGTAATTTGAGCCTTTTTTTATTTTAGAAATAAATTACAAGAATGTAGTTATATGGCATCATACGAAAATGTCCGCATGGTAACCCTGCCAATGGTGTAGTTTTCACGCAAACAAAATATTTTTCTTTATCGAGTGGTATAAATTGTAATAGATTATTTTTTTGTCAATTGCGAGTTTTATTTTTCATTTGAACATTCATTTTTTATCCCTTCTTCGGGCCAGCATCCCTTATTCCGTTCTCTTAATCTGCTTATTTTGTCACAGTCGGAGCTAAACCTCCATACATGTACATCTTCCTTTATAAAGAAATCGGCTCCTCTTTTGTTAGTTTTTCTCCCTGGCCAAAGTGCTGTCTCCATTCTACCTTAGACGCACATCCCCGCACCATTCAATTTACTCTCCTCCCCCTTTCCTTGAAGATCAGAATTTTCGAGCCATATACTAATCCATCTTGTGCCAAGGTTTCAGATGTCATGTTTGTAAAAAAGGAGAGGAATCATTCGGTTATGAGAGTGTGTGTGCACTGGAATAATTTGGTTTTTGAAAGAATCGTGCTACGATTATGTCTTCATTTGGAGTGATCGGTTTGCGGTTATGGTCACAAAACTGAAACATGCTTGGCCAGCGAAGGTGGTCACAGTAATGAGTAAAGTCGTGTGTGAATGCGGTCGGAGAAAAGGAGTATGAGATGCCTCAAGAACAAATGAGGATTTTCGAAACGACGTATGAATGTGACAGGTGAAATGGAGGGATTAGGTTAGTGTGGAAGAAATTATTGGACTGGAGATTCCTGATTCGTGAACTAACGTAAAATGAGACTTTCTCTGGCTTCAAGTGAACGACGTGAAGGGCAATTATTGCTGAATAATTAAGTATGTGCTTCGTTCGAGTTTTTTTAATTCTTTCGTTCGGTATAGATTGTGATCTCATAATACAAAAGCATTTTTTTCAAAATATTTATTATAATAATATCGCTAATAGTACCGTATGTATTGTGCTATTTTTGTTTTGTGTGAGATGAATTAAAACGCTAGCAAACTCACCAAAAATTTAGACGAGTGCGAGTTGACGTTGGAAAATTTCAAGGGGAACTCGGCCAACTGGGAACGTTTTTGGCTTCCAAGATCTTTCTCCTGCGATTTATTTTTAAGAGGGGCGAAGTATCTGCCATCATCTTTTCTATTCATCTGTCAAATTTAGATCTAGTGATATTGGGATACCACGTACACACACAATACAAAGCTTTTTCACGTGGGCGTCACGCGTCGATAATATAAAGGAGCTTGAGCGAAAATCCGCTCTTTCTGGAAATGCACAAAATTCATGCAATTAAATATTTATGTCTACATCGGTGAATGTATCGATCGGGGTTCGTAAACTATAAAAGCGAACACCCATAATTTAGAGCAGTGATAGTGGCAGCTTGATTCAGTATGGACACGTGCAAGTATTTCTTAAAGGGAACCTTCTCGCTTCGTTTTAAAGCGAACTTTTTCAATCATCTCTTCGTTTCTCTGTCACTGCGAAATAAATCTTGTAACAGTACCCGATTCTCATTCTGTTTCATGTAAGTAAATTATAGGTTTCAAGGATTGCGTAGGGATTAATGAGAAGCTACCGTTCAATTAGTTGCGTTGGTATTTTACTGTTTTTTGCAGTGGATTTACTTGTGCCGTGGTCGATATCAGAATTCTAGGGTTTCCATATGCATGCTTGTGGTGTTTATAATTTTTCCATGTTGCGATAACGAATTTTAAAAAAAAATTCAGTATTATTATTATTTTAACTCTCTATTAGGTTTACCTTATCTTTTAACACTGTTCTCGCCTGCCACTAATCCTGGGTTTGGATATTATTTCAAGTCTCGCCTTCGTGTTCACGCATTAGTATTTCCGAAGCTATGAGCTGCATCCACTCCTTTAAACAATGCAAATAGCCAGCTTTTTTCCAGCCTGCATTGATGACTTTCAAATGTTATGCCTGCAGCGTAACTCGTAGAGAAGGGTCCCTTTGATAATTTCTCGTCCTAAAGAGGTTCTTCCTGGAATTTTCAACCAACGTATCAAATGACTGACGAATTTATAGCTCTGAGGTAATCATACAAGCATTGAGCGCTTATTGTTTAAACATCCATATTATTATTATCGGTAGTCTACCTTCAAGGTAGGTTTTCAATGGACACAGGCTACCCAAAGGTATGACAATGATTTCCTTGCCTCTCCAACAAAAGACAACCTGGCATCCAGCCCTATATTAAGCCCCTCTTCAATTCAGCATAATTCCTATTAGCATAACAATGCAATGATTACAATTTCATAAAAATAGGTAGGTTTGGAATGCGGACATTATATCCTAATATACGAATAATTGGCTGCATCATCCAAAAACGATAATTTGATGTGTGACCACCGACAGTTTCAGTAAATATCCATATGGATACATTTAATTCGTTATCCAACTCTTGTAACACCTTTAGTATTCCGGTATTGAAACTTTGATCACCGATTTCGTATGGTTCCGGTGGATATTTCTGTATTATTTTGAAAAAGTCACGTTTGCCGTAGTATCATGTCAAGGGTAACGTGAAAAGTGATTAAAATCATGCGTGAAAATGCGGTGGAACCTCTGGAAGGTAAAGGATTTATTCTTTCAGTTTCATCGCTCGACTACGTGCGCAATGACTTATCAGGGACTAGGGGACGGTTGCTTAAATTTCTAATGGGGCACTTAACGGACACTTCAATTATTTTTCCCGGAGGAATTCCTTCACTGGCATCAGTTGCCACTAATCTTTGGTTTGGTCTCTGCCATATGGATCGACACATGTTCTCTCCTACCACCAGGGAAAAAAGCAGGCGTCGGATTTTCATGGGAACGCCGCGACGCATTAACTAGAAACCTAATAGTGCCAAAGGTAACTAGGTGGAAGAGAAAGATGAGTTCGGGGTCGTTCGTAAGCCATTGCTGAAATTATTCCAAATAAATGTTACGAGAAATCCCTCCTGAATCCCCCGTCAACTCCCCTTGAAACTTAATGAAATGGTACACGCGTATTTCCCACCAAAAGCCTTGCCCAAGACAAGGACTGCTCCCAAGACGTCTCGGGAAGTTTTCCCAGCGTTCCAAATTGAGCGTTTTTCTTCCGTTTCGATATTTCGTGACCGTATCCACTTAAAGGACATACTCTGTGTCGCCCTAGCGCTGCATAAATGTTATGCTTTCTGTAAATTAATGTTTACGTATTAGCGGCGCTGAGTAACTCAGTTGGCATACCCGTCGACTACCGAAGGATCCCAGGTTCGAACATCCGGTGATGGCTTCGGGCAACCGCCTTTGAAATCCTAACGATGCAATTTTCTGCTTACCTTCTTGATAGACAAAACGGTGGCTTAGGGAAAGAACTCAAACTCAACGTATGAATTCTCTATGCCGTAGGGGTGAGCCGTTCGCCTATCTATCAAAACCAACCTTTGCATTGATAGCTGTTTCATGTTGACAGCGTGCCGGTGTTAGACTTCAATTCCTGAGTGGTATTTATTCTTTATGACCATTCATATGACTCAGTGCCTTCATGATCCGCGTCTTTTTTGTCTGTTTCCTCAGGACTCCGTGCTTAAAATGAGGGAAAAGAAGCGTTGATGTTACTGTGAGCTTATGGATGCATAAATGTAATTTGTTCGACTTGAGAATTGCTCTTCAACAATTCCTAGTGACGCAATAAATGTGCAATAGTTTATTTACTTTATTATTGTGGATAAAATTGGCACAGAAGAAATTAGGCGACCCCATTTTATTCCATAGTTTAAGGAATAATCTGCAAAACATTGGCTGGAATAAAGTGGACCGTGCGCCTCCACCTCTTCGAATACATGTTGTTCGCAATTAATGAGGTTTTAATTTAAGGTTCCGTCCCTGAAAAAATATTCTCCCATACACGTAATCAATTTTAACCTATTGTCTTTTGAATGGTAATGTCATAGAAAAGTACTCCCCTAACATCGCCGTTGAGAGGTAATTTATTAAATACTGTTTGAAGTGCGTCAATAATCGGGAATAATAATAAACTAATACAGGTAAAATGGCATATATTTCTTAATTGCTTGTATGTACGTACGTATATGTTTGTGCCAAGAAAATGAAGAATAGGAAATCGGCGAATAGTTATCAAACTTCGCCAAACATCTTCCTCATTCGTTTAGAAATATCATACACTTGTTTGTTATAATTGTAGTGTATACACTTTGATAGATTAATGGTGGTTGTTGCGATCCGTATTAAACCGGGTTTTATGTAACTGCTTTTTCTTATGGAGCTTACTTCATTCTGATTTATGAACCCCATGAAGAAGGAAACACTCAAGGAGAAATCTGGCACGATAACGTTTAATCCGAGGATGACCGAGTCAAATCTTTGAATGGATATCGTAGATCACAACAATGATTCCAACGTCATGTGGAAAAGGTGAACCAAATTTGATGGGTAATTATCATCGAGATTCCGCTTGAATGAAAATAGCGCTCCTACTCGAAATACGTGCAACGTTCAGTTTTACCACCTTCTTCTGCCGGTGAGTGTCTCCGAGGTGATTACATTGAAACTGGATGCTAGCATGCAGAAAATAACGTTCATGATTTTCTCCAGAGCATAGACTCAGTCAGGGCAGGGCGTACCTGTATGCTTACAAATTGTCGTTCCGGAAACATTCCATCTTATTTTTCTGAAATGCTATAAAAATATCTCTTGTTGTCATGGTTACAATTGGCAGAGAGTGCAACCAAATCATCAAACATTTTATCACTGGAGAAACAGATCTAATTCCATCAGGGAAACTGAACGGATCTCTGTATCATTACCAATATCATGTCAAAAATTATAGTGTGTTTTTCATTCTCCATTTAACTATTGGCGTAAACAAATGAAGACCCTTTAAAATTACCTCATCACCTCATGATGATGCCCTAAAGATTTTATGGCTGAGACTTCGCCCTTCTAGCATCCAGTTGGTTATGTTTTATGTTATGGTTATCACGTAGCCACTTGTCGTAAAGATTGAATTTCTCAGTAGTGCTCGCTATACAATCGCGCTGAATTTCGCCTCGATTCCCCGACATCGACGTCATAGTCTTGCAAAAAAAGGTGTCCTGGCTGTAATCCTCGCTATTTCGAAAGGATCCCCAAATAGATGCATCATTGCGACGTGGCGGTGTCCCTGCAATGGCACGTGGGGCGTTTCAAGAAAATAGACTCTGGAGCGGGAATTTTCGTTGCGCATTTCGCCATGGTGACACCTCGTCGGGGAAAATAAAATACGAATCCCAGCCCAGAACGGAGTGACACTCGCTTATTCAACGAAAAGTAGTCGTGCGCGTGTTTTATGCCTCCGTCCGTGACATGGGAAATCTGGAACTGGGACGTTGAAATGGTAGGTAGGTGATACGCTCTTAAAACCCACAGAGAAAGATTCCCATCGCGAAAAAAAAGAGAGACATTTGCGCTCGACGCCCAGAGGAGTTCGATTCGGAGGGCCAATGGGAGGGCGTGTCCTTTCGTCGCACGCCACGTGTCTTAGTCATGCACACACACTAACACACACACACACACACGGGAGCCCGTGACGACCGACCCTGGAGGCAGGAGGCGACGACACACGCGAGGCGTCGGCGTTCGCGTCGATGCCAATTTACATTCCGTGAAGGATGCGTCACGTGGAAGAGAAAAATATCAGGCGAATTTTATCCGCGAGCTTATGAATCGACTGCCGTCCAGATTTCGACGTCTTTCGATATGCCTGCGCTGAATTGAAATTATACGAGTCGCCCGATCCTGACCCTTTGGGCACGCAACAATGCGTTCTCTTGTGTTTCGAATGAAAAGCCGTTAGGTTTTTTTTCCAGTCCTGTACTTAGGACGCCATCTTCTGCTCTCGGAGCAGATCAATGTGTAAAGAGAACTGCGATGGCAATGGACACCATTTTATGGTATGCTCTATGATTAGAGCTCTCCGTAATGGACGCTGGGCTGGGATAATGGGCTGGGTTGGACGTAATGGGCTGTTGTTGAGAAGCTAAAGGTTTATGAACTATAGGTCACTTACATTTATATGAGTCCAAAAGTACTATTATTGACTACTTTCGCTAATATAATACCCATTACTCCGAATGAGGATGGGTAATAAAATCCCTCATCACGGGAAAGTATTTTTGAGACAATTCAGACGCCTAATTTAGGAAAAGAAAGGATTAAGTTATTGCAGTAGTTGCTACTTGAAAAAATAGTTTGCAAAACATGCCGTTTAACAACCAAAAACCGGGAATGGCGAAACTCGGGTTTTATTAAGCCAAGTGCGATCTTGCTTGTCATCGAAATCACCAGGGACTAAATCTGAATGCGTACAAAAGTTAATTCGAAATATTTTTTCCCGCTGACGTAGCGTAACTAGTCGAAGAAATGCCTTACCAAAAAAAGACGCTACACAAAGGAAGGATTTGGTGAATGGGACTCTATGGGTGGGGGAGCACAGGAAAGATATACTGAGACCGTGGTCAAGGGTTTAACATGGAGCTCGGAATCGTATAGCTGGGAGTCTTGGTCTAAGAGGGAGGGAGGGCAGATTAGGGCTTTCGAGGAGAGGTCATGAAGAAGGGCGGAGAAATAATCCCTCCACAAAGGAGAAAGAGGAGAAAAATGCTCGTCAGATTATGGAAAAGAAAGCGTTTTTCTGTGAGTTTGAATTCAGCAGTAAAAGTGAATGGAGAAGATATTGAGAAGGAGCGGTAAGTTGAAGATTCTTGTGGAAAATGTAACGTCAGAAAGCGGAGTTGGGGAAGATCGGAGTTTCAGACTGCATGAAGAAGATAGAGACCAATGACCTGAAGAGTTCGATTTATATATATATATATATATATATATATATATATATATACAGGGTTCATTATATTCTTGGGAATCATAATTGAGGTGGTTTCCCGTTGCCTTCCTCAATAGTGTTTTTAACGTGAAATGTAATGTTCGTTTCAAGAAGATAAGGCAAGGGCAGCGGGTTAGGAAATGGAATTTAGAAGCAGTAAATGGAATATCGAGGAAGGAGTATCAGCAGGCTGTAGAGAAAATGATGGATGACGGTAAAGAACTGAGTACTATCGAAGAAAAATGTGAATGTATCAAGAAAGGGATATTGGAAGCCGCTAAAGACACTATAGGAACCGTTAACGGGAAAAGGATAAGGAAACCATGGGTAACGGATGAGATGATTGCAAAGATGGATGAGAGAAGAAGATGGAAAAATGTAAACACAGAGTTAGGCAAAATGAAGTACAAAGAGTTAAACAATAAATTGAGAAGGGCCACAAATAAAGCAAAAGAAGAGTGGTGGAAAACGCAATGCGAGGATATGGAAAGTTTACAGAAGAAGGGTGAAATTGGTGCTCTATACAGCAAGGTTAAGTTATTATCGGGAAGTAAGAAGGCAAGATCTGTTCTAACAGTTAAAGATAAATGGGGTAAGATAATAGTTGAACCAGGAAAAATCCAAGAGAGATGGAAGGAATATATAGAAACACTGTATGGTAAAGCACTTAGGCCGGCAAGGTTAGACATAGAAAAGGAACATGACGTAGAAGAAGATAGCTTAGGTCCAGGCATACTCGACGATGAAATAGAAAGGGTATTAAAGGAGATGAAAGCAAATAAGGCCGTGGGGGTGGACAATATTCCTGTAGAAATGTTGAAATGGTTAGGGAAAGGTGGGAAGAAGGCCATACTATATATGGACTGATTCGTAGTATCTATGAGGAAGGAATCTGGCCGGAAGATTTTATGAGATCGGTGTTAGTTCCTATTCCAAAAAAGGCAAAGGCTTCGTCATGTGAGGATTACAGAACAATAAGTTTGATATCCCACGCAGCTAAAGTTATTCTCAGGATCATCAACAAAAGGATAGAGAGTAAGGCAAATGATTACTTAGGGGATGATCAGTTTGGGTTCAGGAAAGGAAGAGGTACGCGTGATGTCATTGCAGTAATGAGATCACTAATCGAGAGGAATATAGAATACAATCAGGACGTTTTTGCCTGTTTTGTAGATTTCGAAAAAGCGTTTGATAAAGTGAATTGGGAAAAATTAATGCGTGTATTGCAGAAAATAGGAATGGATTGGAGGGACAGGAGACTGATCCGCAACCTGTACATGTCTCAGACTGCTCAGGTGCGAGTGGGGAACGGAGAGTCCGGATGGGCAGTGTTAGGAAGAGGTGTAAGGCAGGGTTGCCCATTGTCACCGGTACTGTTCAACGTATATGTAGAGGAAATGATTAAAGAGGCATGGGAAGAACTGGAGGTAGGAATGAAAGTCGGAGGGGAATTCGTAAAATCGGTTAGGTTTGCTAATGACCAAGCATTAGTTGCTCAGTCAGCCAAGGGGTTGCAAGCATTGTTGAGTGAATTGGAGGTTCAGTGCGATAAATATGGGATGAGAATCAATATTAGTAAAACAAAGGTTATGCGATTCTCCAGAAAGAAAAAGGCTAAGCTAAATATTAAAATAGGCGGGGAAAAAATAGAGCAGGTAGAACAGTTTACATATCTCGGAAGTGTTTTGGACCAACACGGTCAAAGTGGTAGGGACGTAAGGAGAAGAATTGCGCTAGGCAAGGAAGCTTTCTCAAGGAGGAGGGAGTTGATGACGGGGACGTTGAGTAGGGATGTTAAGAAAAGACTCGTAAAAACTCTGATATGGAGCGTAGCTATGTACGACGCGGAAACGTGGTCGCTGAAGCAGGAGGATAGACGTAGATTGGAGGCTTTTGAAATGTGGGTGTGGAGAAGAATGGAGAAGGTGAAATGGACAGAAAGCAAAACAAATGAGTAAGTACTAGAAATGGTAGGGGAGGAGAGGGGTTTGTTGAGAGAAATCCTATGGAGGCAGGAAAAATGGATGAAAGGCGTATTGAGCGGTAGTGGAATGTTGAAGAGGGTAATAGAGGGGAGAATGTTGGGCAAGCGAGGTAAGGGTAGGAACAGGATAGGGATGTTGGACGGGATGAAGGGAGGAAAGAAGTACACCGAGAGGGACCTGATATAGATTAGTTTTCTAGGTGGGGAGTCACAAAATGTTTATTTGATAGTTGTGTCCATCCAAAAACCTACCTTAACCGGTAGATTACCTAAAAAAATACAGGGTTCGTTCGGAAAAAAAGTGTACTGAGCTCAGGAAAAAAAAATTTATTACACTTTTACATATCTTAAGCTAATATTCCTCAAAATAGGACCCTTGTGAGTCGATACACTTGTTCCAGCGGCGTTCCCATTCCTGGAACGCTCCCGCGAAGGCATCATCGGGAACCTCTCGAAGACACGTTGTCACGGCCTCTTTGACTGCGTCCAAAGTCCCGTATCGCGTTCCTTTCAAACTCCTCTTTATCTTCGGGAACAGAAAGAAGTCCGGTGGTGTGTGGATCATTTTTGCAGTGATCCGCAAGTTGTGTCGCGATTTCCAAACGATTGAGTCTTTGATCATCACTGAGCACTTTCGGCACCAACTTTGCACAAATTTTTCGCATCTGTAATTGGTCCCTAATAATCTCCTGCACTATTGTTTTTGGCACATTACACTGCTCTGCTATCATCCGAACACTAAGACGACGATCAGAGTTCAGTACATCGCGAACTTTTCGCACATTTTCGTCGGTGAGTGTCGTTGATGGGCGTCCAGGTCGTGGTTCGTCGTCGACCTCTTGTCTGCCCTCCACGAACATATTGTGCCACCGAAAGATCATGTTTCTGGACATGGCTGACTCCCCGTAAGCCTGGTTAATCATACCGACAGTTTTGTTAGACGATTTCCCAAGCTTTACCGCAAATTTGATGGAATAACGCTGCTCCAAAAACTTCGGCATCGCGTTCCGTGACGTGGGTCGAGCGTGGAGGTTCGCGTTTTCAGAGCTCCTCACTACACCACAGCTCAGAGCCGACTGCCTTTTTCAGCGTCGCTTGCCAACACACCCCCCTCCAATCGCAGCCCGTCAGAGCGGTGCTGGGCGCGCCTGGAGCGGCGGGAAAAAATCAGTACACCTATCTTCCGGACGAACCCTGTATATATATAATATATATATGTTTATATTTATATATATGTATGTATATATATATATATATATATATATATATATATATATATATATATATATATATATATATAACTTAGACAGCGACACAGCACGAGAACACACAAAAAGAACACTCACAATAATATCTTGATAATTTCGACGGACTCGAACTCCGTCTTCTTCGGAAGATAAGATAGGACTGAGGTATATGGCTATGTGGTGCAGAGAGAGAAGGGGACGAGGGAGAGGGGAAAAACAGGTAGTGGGGGATGGGTTTGTGGAAGGGGAGAAAGCGGAGGGGAGAACAGGTGGTGTGGGAGGGGTGAAGGAGGGGATTATGGAGGCCAGAGGGGAGCGGAGATGGAATAGGGAGGATGCGGAAATAGTAACAAGCGACACAGAAAACTAACAATTTATCCACAGATACCACAACAACCATGACCAAGGCGTCAACTCACAATGTCATCATAAGGGCTCGACAAGTCAAAACCCAGGACAAGGATGACAAAATGTATGCGGATGAATAAATTGTCCCACCATCTCGCAAGAAACAAATCCACAGCCATCCACCCCAGCCCCCCCCGCCCACCCATTTAATGAACGACATTGAGACCCGGATGTTGATAGGCTTTACACAGCCATATTAATGCCATTTCCGTTGTTTTTAATTTTATAGGATTATCGGATGGGGGAAGGGATGCTATAACGGAAACATTGCAACAGTGGTTGAAGGGGGTGTTGTGGTGGGAGGCATGTTTTGGGATGGGAAGACCCGCGGACGGGGAAGACGGATTACATGAGGCGCGATGATTGTTCACCCTGAGGTTCAGGGGTGTAGAGCACTGGCCTATATAAAATGCCGGGCGGAGTTTGCAAGTCAGAAGATGTATTACATTCTGAGATGTGCATGAGGAGTGGGGGAAGGGCGGGAGAGAGTTAAAAGGTGGGATGGAGATGAGTGGCGTGGTGAAAATGGGACAAGTTTTGCATCTTGCTCGTAAGCACGGAGTGGGTGTGATTCTGGGGGTGGGAAGGGATTTGGAAAGAGGTTCAGTGGATTTTAGGAGATCTGATAGGTTGCCGGGCCGTTGGAAGGTAACGGAAGGGCATTTGGGAAGAAGGTTGGACGAAACGTTGTGATTTTTGAGGATGGGGTACAGGTCTTTGAGGATGAATTTAAGGGACTGGATGCCAGGGAAGTAGGTGTTGCATATTGAGAGAGGGTGGGAGTCTGTGGTTGAGCGAGGATTGGGGGTGTAGGATTGTTTTAGGATTTTTTGTGAAGGAGAGAATCTGGGTATCCCCGTTGGAGGAGGGAATGGTGAAGGTTGTTGAGGTATTTGTTGAGGGATTCGGGATGTTTGCAAATGCGGTGCCCGCGGATAGAGAGGGAGTAAGGGAGGGAGCGTTTGGTGTGGTAGGGGTGGCAGCTGTTAAAATGAAGGTATTGTTGTTTGTTAGTAGGTTTAGTATGTACGGAGGTTAGAAATTTGTTGTTAGTTAGGGAAATATTAACATCAAGGAAAGTGATCTGTGATGATGAGATGTTGGAAGTGTAAGAAAGAGATGAGGAATCATTGAGTTGGGAGATGAAAGAATTGAGGGAGTCTGTTACGTGGCCAGAGTAGAAAGATGTCATCAATATACCGAAGCCACAGAAGGGGTTTTAGAGGGTAACTGGAAAGGAACTTCTCTTCCAGGACACCGAGGTGGAGGTTAGCGTATGACAGGCTGAATCTACTTCCCATGGCACAGCCCTTGATTTGGAGGTGAAAATTGTCGTTAAAAGAAAAAGAGTAACGGGTGAGGATGAAGTCAGAAAGGTCAATGAGAAAATCGTTGCTTGGAGTTTCAGGGCTAGGGCGTTTGGAGAGGAAGTGGCGTAGGGAAGCAAGGCCTTCTTCGTGAGGAATGGAGATGTATATTAAAATACTTGCGTCTTTGTGACTTATATATTTGGACTTGTGAAGTATTCTTATAAAAGTATTTGTTATGATTTTCGAGTTCCATGCAATGCATAAATTAGTTTTAATTCTTAATCGATTTCCATGCAATGCAGTAAAACCTTATTAGTTTTAAATCTTTTGAATAAAAGTGTCGTAGTGAGTGCACTTGAGATTATTGATTCACAATTAATTACCCTAAAATTTACTCATTATGTTGCAAGAGAAAAAGATTGCTAAGTGAAGAAATATTTTGATTATTCTATTGTTTGATTTTAGTACGGATCCAGTGACTAAAGCTATAAATGTGTTCCAAACGTCAGCCATTGACGATGGATTAGTTTTCTTTTTAAATTCGAAGTACACATAAGAATGGTGAGCTGGGCGCATTTCTTTCTCAACTCCCTCTTGCTTGAACAGAGGAAAGCATCGATTATTATGCATGCCGGTCTATATTTTCTTGTTCCCCGTGTAGATGTGAGTGCTCCTTTTCTAGTATTCATTGTCCTGTTAGTATGCTTTTAGAGACGCCATTTATTTCCAGTGTCGTGCTTCTCGCTCCACTTGCTCCAAACTTTCCGGTAGCAGTGTATACGTATAAATCCCTGGGAATTTGTAGCCCTTTCGGGGCTCTCTCACTCTTCTGCGAACATGAAATTTATTTTATCCCAGCGAAGTGCATCCCATTGCCGAGTTGGCGTTCCAGTAAATACCTCTTTTCCTGTTTTCCTCGAAACTAGGTGCAGACTTGCAATCGTGAGAAGAGTTTTTTATATCTACATTTGACCAATGGAATAATTTGGACTATTTCCAAAAACGCTGGAGACGTTTATGTAATTGATTCGTCTTTTTATTCAAAGTGATATCTCTCTCAAAGGAAGGTAACTTTACTTAAACTGCATTCCTTTCTTTATTCTGTTTGCATTCACTCTCAGGAATACCTTGTGGCCTTAAAGATTGACACATTTTTCTGAAAGTTTATATCAGTTTCTTGTATTAAAAGCAATCGACACATCTCTATTTATTTGAGAAACCGAATTTTCAAATGTGTTTTGAAAGCTCGCGAACGTCGGCGGCTCTTTCACCTTTTCTTCTGACTGAAACGCAGGAATAAAGAGCTTGATTCTTCAGCGACATTTTGTTAATGAATCTACCCAGTTATATGATAGCTTACGTTAGAATACAGAATACTTAGAATCTTATTGCTACTCTTTTTATACGCAATAGTTAATGGTATTTTGAAAATATCTTCCTGAACGTAGTGTGTGATTCATGAGTCCCATTGTCATTTCATATCCTATTCATTTTTGCCATTAGCGAATTTCTGTCACGTAATTTCTAAAGTTGATCGTGAAAAATATAGATCCAACTACCATTCATTCTTGTCTTTGAAAAGTAATTAACGCGATTGTGGTCGTAAAAAAGATCTCCAGGGTAAGGCCAGGATCGAGCAGTACGAGTAAAAATGGGAGAGACCAGGGTCTTGTTTAGCCCTAGAAAAGTACAGAATGGGAAATCTAGCGCATTCGTCAAGAGGTATTCAATGAAAAATCATTTTAAGAAAGGAATCTGATCAGTTGTACAATGTTTCTACCTTATACAATAGCGTCCAAAATACCGTATGTCAGGAATGTATCACCTCCCTTCTGTCTCAGCCATTAAGCATATTTGCTTACTCGGTTTCTCTTCCAGGGATTTTCCTCCCTTCCTGACATTGATCTACCCAATTCTGAGAAACCACGCTCATCTTCTTTCTTAAAAGAGGAAGATATTTAGCCGAAAGATTTAGCGACTTTTGTGATATTTTTTTCACCTCTCTTTCAGTATTGCCGATCATTAATTCCTTCATGTTTTTTTGTAAAGTTCTCATTTCCAACGTAATTCCTTCATTGTGTTCTCTATTTGTGTTGTCGTTAGTATTCAGAATCCCAATTCAGGAAGGTAAATTGTTCCACCTTTTTGAATGAACATGCAGGCCTTGAATGCCTACCTAATTTATTGTCGTAGACACACTTCTCACTCAGTTCGTGAAAATTTCTTCACTTAATTTTTCTTACGATTTATCTGAATTCCCTCTTAGCTATTCGTATTGTGTTTAGAAATAACTACCGTCTCTTTTCTGGCTAAATAATAATTACTCTATCAATGGTAGATATGGCATAGACAGCTCCCTTTCCCTGTTTCATTCCTACTCGAGACTTTTTCACTTCTCTCACCTCGCGAAATTTCAATAGTCGTTAGTTGTAAACTTGAAAGCATTGCTGGTTAGAGATACTGTTCCTCAGAATTGGATCTTGGGAATTTGATTGTCACCTTCATACTTGGGACTGGATGTCATCAATAGCATGCTTCCTTCGTTTTCCAGGTATTAATGGGAACATCTCTCTCAAAGATACGTTGAACTTCATCAATATTTGTCTAATCTCGTGGACGTCTGAGTACTTCTCTTCGTTTCGCTCTTCAGCTCAGGAGAGTGAAGGGGAATAGGGGAGGTGGAGGGAGGAAGGAATGCGCATTTAAGATGACCTCCAGGGAGATGGGAAATACGAAGACCTGTAAAAGTAAATAAGGCGGTGCGAGAAGAGTTTGGTGTAGGGGGGAGTCCTCGGAAGCTTGAGAAGATGGATTGAAATATTTTTGGACCGTCCGAGATCTCCGCGGTTGATGGCCCAAGCCAACATTCTCACGTGGTCATTTCATCAAATCTCGACCCGTCTGACGAATCATGGTGCTCGGGTTGCATGAGCAAACGTTGGGGAGGAGTCGTGAATTTCACCTCTTCAAAACCGCATCTGCTCGGCTCCATTTCACACAAACGGCCGAATGTCGATCGAACTAAACCATGAGCCGCATTTGCGGTGCCCTCGGATGCAAACCTCGTGCCTTGTTGGCCATGCTCTCAACTTGCCATTTCTTCTGATGTCTCCTCTTATTTCTCCCCCTCTTCCCGGTGGAATTTTAGTCATGGATCCCACAGTTATTTGGAAACAGGGTAGATAAATTCTACCGCCGCTCAGAGTGGCAGAAAAAACTTCATAAAAATGAATACCCAGTATCTGTTATTGAATTTTCCGGTTTTACCTATTACAGAATTAACCTGTTATAGGACTCGTAATTAAAGCATCATAGGAATTGACATTTTAGAGTGTCGCAGAGGCTTCTGCGGTGATTGTACTTGAGTTTTCGGGTTACTACCGTGTACAACCATCTAGTTGGTTGGCGGTTTTCGGAATCTTCGGACCTGAAAGCGCTGACTGCAAAGCCAGCATCCAGCCAGATGGAACAGCGCGAGAGTTACTAAAAAACCGTAGTTTCAGGCGTCTCCAAAATGTCTTACGGGGTCCAATATAAAGTAATGCGTATTCTCTGGGAAAAATAGATTAATGAAGCGTACCTGTACAAGTGCTTAAAAATCCTCAAAATACTCTCCCCCTGCATCAATACACTTGCGGAGACGTGTATGCCATGCCTGGAAGGCACCCTGAAGCTCCGTTGTAACAGGCTTTTGGATGTTTTCACGGTCTCCCTATACTTTTCTCGAAAGTCGAAAAATACACTTCACGCGGAGGCACGTCTTTCCGCTCAGACTACTCGAAGCAAACTGGCGACCGGCTGCATTGGAAGGGCAGACCTTCCACCGCATTTCCCGACCATTTTTACCGCGCTGCCGTGGATAGCCGCGTCACAATAAAATCATGCTCAGAACTTTCATAATGGACCATTTATTAACTGATTTAATACTGGCAACTTCCCATTGCACCTCATGCCTTTATTTTCAAGGAAAGGCATGCTGTAAGCTAATGTTCGTGGGGAATTACGGATGTTTTAATGAGTGAACGAGATCGGATAGCGTACCAACATATTTGCGTGTATAACGGTGATCTACGCTCAAATTAACTTGACTGAAAATATACTTATTGATTCGGAATAAACGGGCTGTTAAAGATTTTTGATCATTTATGGCTTTATAGTATTTTATCCTCCTTTGTGCTACAGAAAGTTATGAGACAAGTTAGCAGTGAAAAAAAAATCGCGCGCCAATATTTCATTGAATGCTTGTATGGTCAACCTACTCGGCATCCCCGCGAGCAAGTGGCAGGCCATTCTGCAGCGTCACGGAACACGTGTAATTTAAAGTTGCGGTGGTCGGTCCGATGCTCAGCAAGCTTTGATAAACGGTCCACCCCGCATCGTGGCTCCTTTGTAGTCGGGCAAAATTTTTAAAACAGTATGAGACACCCGATGTTCTCGGTGATGGATGGTGCAAAGTTACTTTGAAAATGTTCCTCGTACGCCCGCACTCACCCATGCTCCGTCGTATTTTTTTTTCGGAACGGGCGAAAATGTCACAGAAAGCGCACGAGGACGGATTTTATTTTTCGACTCATTTCGGCGATTGCTTCCCAGCGAGAACTCTTGCAGGCGAGGTTATCCTGACGAGGGTAGGTGCAGATGTCCTCGCGAGAGTTTGCATGTTCCCCTGACGCAGAAGTTAGGCCTGTTTTGTTTCGGGGAATCGGGGATAATGTTTATCATCGCTGGATTTTTAATTTTTAGTTCTCATCCAACCTCATTTGTATTTACGGTTGGACATCGTTCTTCTCTAAGAGTGGTCTGTGCTAAATATTAAAAATGTAATCTCTATTGCATTAATCTTCCACGCCAGGCGTAACCTCTGCGTTAATTTCCGTTGTATCCCAGATTTTTTATTTAATTTTTTTCGCAGGTCGCTCAGGCCTCAAGCCCTAGTTTTCAGTGCAGATAGAATGTTTTTTTTTCAGGATTAATGAAATGTTTCTGTGAATATTATCTAAAACTTAGGAAGATGAGTTATTTGTCGCTAGGGTGCCGCTTCTCGAGGTGAAGTTGCCTCCCATCAAATGAATTATCCATTCTCACGGAATGTTTTCCAAACCATGGTGGCTCGCCATTAATAGTCATCGCCTCTTCTCTTTTATATGGTCACTTTGTGTAAAACTGGTCAAGGAAGGAATAGAAATAGTTTTTTTGGCGTCAGTTCACTATTTATTTTCTTCTGAATCAGCACGCCGATAAATCTGTGAGAGCAAATTCGAAGCAGATGATCATTCGTATAAAACATTTTATAAGAATGCATGAAAGTTTCCCGTTTGGAAGCCGTATTACATTGGTTTGAAATCTCGTAACTCTAATGAGTTTAAGTACATCGTTAATTATTCGCCATTAATCAAATATTTAAAAAATCGATTTTAGGAGTCAATTTCCGATTTAAAATAGCGTGTCACTTCACGTTTGCTTAAATTATTTATTCCCTTCAATTAATTAGAATTTGTTTATTATTTTAAGTCACTAAAAATGATCTTTAATAATCAAATAAATTATAAAATCCACTCTCCCGAGTAATTTTTTAATGTTCCTCGTTCTATTCATTTGTTGGTAATCGTGCATGTGTTAAAAAATATATTTGCATACATAATTTGTCAGTGTTACAGTATTTCTAATGTTGGTTGTCGTAGTGAGTAATTTTACATTTCCAAAAATGTAACAAAATGAGTAAAATATCTAATTGTCTGATCATCGAATCAATTAAACATCACCTATGAGGTTCCTCAGAAGGTCACATGCTGTGTCAAACGTAAGGAGGAGAAATATTTATTAAATACTATGGAGTTTAAGAAGGCAGGGTTAGTTTGCGTAGAGTCGCTTTGTCGAGGAAGGAGAGGGAGAGTATGTTAAAACATTGAATCAGGCAATAAATAGAAAAAAACAACGCTAATGATAGAATCGAGAGATAACTCCAAAAATATTTTACTATCATACATGTTGTCGAAATATTTTCATATTTGATATGCCCCCTTATTTTTTTGCGTTTTAAATTTGGTTTTATTTTTTCCTCCGTACCATAACGTGAAACTTCTTAGATCGATTTATTGCTGCATCCATGCATCTGGATTGGGTTTCCTTGAGTTCAGAGAATGGTGTTTTGATGGATATTCCGTATTTCTTAGTCTTGTGTAGAGAGTACGTCAAACTCAGTGAACCACCTGCCTTTGTTTTCTCACGAACTCCAGCTGCTTTCCATTATTCATTTCGTGGTTCAGTTGTGTCATTGGACCTCAATGTATCCATTCTTTCAAATGGCCACATTAGTCACGAGTGTCTTGTAGTGCGCGACGGCTATACTTTAGGAAGATTTGCATCTCTCCCTCTTGTAGTCTCTTTCTTGATTAATTCACCAGTGGTTTAAAATTTGGCAGTAGAGAGATGCGCTTCTCGTCGTGTTATGTAATATTATCTTGTGGTGATTCATGTGTTCTCTTTTGCATTTGAAAATGTTTTGAAAATATTTTACGCAGCTCAAAGTATTCACAGATACCAAAAATTTGAAAAGCCTTCATTCTGCTACTTGTTGGTGGAATCAGTGGAGAAATTCCGCTGCGTTATCTCATAGCAGGTTTACAGGTATGCCCTCCTATACCTTACACACATCGTAATTATTATGATATCCAATTTTTTATCGTGTTTTTCTATTGTCATACTCCTACAATATTGTTCTTCATAAGCTCCAACTGTATCTTCCGTCGTCCATATTCGATTCCAACATTCATCTTTGTTGAAATGATCCTTTAAAATTTTTAAATTTTACTCGAATTCCGAATGATCCAGTCATTTTCAATTTATTCCATGTTCTCCACGTTAAACCGGTGCGATTGAATTTGTACCGTGGTATTTATGTCCCGATGATATTCGTAATATGTTTTTTCTATAACTGTCGTACCAACATTTCGATTAACATAGTATATGTGTTGTAAGGGCTTGGCACCACGCTCTGTAAATTATTCGATTCGGTATTATTTTAGCTCTAATCTAGTCGGCACTACTCGCTTCTCAAGGATGCAATTCATCTTGGAAAGTCGCTTATGTGTGATTGATGGAGAAGAGATTTAGTTCACAGCGGTCGCTCCCGTCAAAGGACAAGCGCACTGAAAAAAAATCGCCACACCTCCCGTGTGGCGACTCGTTTTTCCTTATTTTCCGTAGACGGAAGGAAACTTGAGCTTTGCGTGTATCTGCTGAGAATTCCACCGGAATATTAATAACGCCATTGGGATTGGTTTTTATTTATTTTAATGATAACGAACCATAGTGACAATGTTACTGATTTCCGCTGGATTACTTTGTTTTCAAGACGAAATTGCATAAAGCGTGTCCACGCTAGATATCCAACAACAGTGTGAGACCAGGGCCGAGTACAAATCAAAATAATGAATTGATGATATCGTAGCAGGAGACGTGAAAATTGTCGTCTGGACGACCCAAGATGCGTAGGACCGCTCTCGCTGTTGATGGAAGTATCAGGACACAAACTTGTTTTCCGTCTTATTTCATCGAACCATGGCAATGTTCCGTTGACGTCAGCACTGGCGAAATGACGGGAAGTGGGGAGGAATTTAGGGAGAGAGGTACGCCGAACGTTTTCCTGCACGTTTGCAGTGTTCTCGTGAGGGTGTCCTGGTCGATCCTCCCTCTTAAATCTAAACAATAGCAGCAATGTGTATGGCGAAAAATAAAACCATGTATTCACAGGAAACAATGAATCCCGAAAAGAAAATCACCACTTTTATTAGAAGAAGAAAGAGATTTTCCGCAATTAATTCACAAACAAACCCTAAGTCTTCGGATTCCATGAGACGTAAACGCGGAAAAAAATCTAATTATTGTTTGTCTAGACGTTTCACCAATTAGGAGAACCACGTATTACATAAATCAATTTCGGGAACGAAATTTACCACTCATTCGGAGTGCGTAGCAAAAAGTTTATGTTTTTGCAAGTCGCGAAATATGGAAAAAAAATCGACACTTTTACTATAAATATTCTTCCTAAATAAATGTCTTGCCTTTCGATCGATTATGTGAGTTTCTCTTTCTTACGTTGCTGAATATTTATGTGTTCGGGTGTACTGCTCGTATATTTCCTCATCCGTATCTCTAATCATTCCTTTTTATCGTATAATACGACCCCGAAAAGCTTTTCCTCTGATATTCCGAAAACATGCGCCAAGAGTTCTCATAATTATTTTCGAGGGAGAAATGGATTTAATATTTTTTTATATTCCCGTGTCGTATTTTCTATCGCGAGAGTAAAAAAAAATATCTGCCTGTTCCTCTTGAAAATTGTGTAGAAATCCCCTTTTTCCCAGGCCTCTCGTCATTTCATTCATTTGAACCCAGTGCTTTCACATACTTGACTTTTTCGGTGGTATTTTTTGTTGAGTTAAATTGAAAATAATACCCCCGCCCCGTTTATGAGTTTTTCGTATGACTAATTGGTTTTTGATGTGAATTTGAAGGCTCGTATTTAGCTTCTCCATACTCCCGGAGAGGATGTGTGAAAAGTGTGTTTTCATAAGCCGTACTCATTAAAAAAATTTCCTCTAGCTTTGTTCAGCCTCTGCTTTTTCCATACGTATGATGAGGGATTGAAGGCATTTAAATTGTGAAGAATGATAAATATGATGAACCAACAGGTGTATATGGAAGATTTATCTCTCGGTGACATTTTATTGAACGTGCTAGGCTAAGAGCATGCACGGTAGACAGTCTAGCTATGTACACAAGAAAAGGTTTTGTGTCTAAAATTCAATAAGACTGTCAAAATTAAGATAGAAGTGAAATCAGGTGAAACTGGTCCTATGTTATGAAAGTATTCCCTATTACTTAGATTTCGAATGCCTCGCTAAAAGTAATAAGCATATCCATCAACCCGATGATTGTTTGATAGGTGTGCTTAGAGTTCACCTACGTAGTGCTATCCTCAAAGGCGTGTGAAATTCAATTATCAGGGGAAGGGGGCAAGTTCCTTTCCCTGTGCCGTATGCGGTTTCCCAGGAATATATATAAAAATATATAATACCCGATTAGATATGGTATCCGACAAATCACAAAGTTTGGGTAAATTTTAGGGTGTCCAGATGGATCAAATGGAATCGAACCCGGACCCTCCGGTCAGTAGTTCAGCGCTCTACCAACTGAACTACCACGTACCGCTAGAAGTAAATAAACTTGTAATTCTATCATCAAATTTTAGAGCGGTCTTTTGGTTAATTATTCGATAAAACTCACCAGATTTCTCACTTTTTTTAAAATTGAGTTCCGGTCAAATTGATGAATGGTTATTGCTAAGACTGCTCCTCTCAGAAATTATTATTATATTAACTTTGCCGAAATTCTGGCTGGCTAGGTTGTGTTCTTCCGTCAATAACCGCAATGGAGAGGCCGCCGCCTGAGCCAGCTTTGGTCCTGCAACCAGCAACACACATATGTACTGCGTGATGTCTGCGCGTAAGGATTCGTTCCGTTTTTATCTTTTTTCTCTATTGTAGAAACAATGTTGCCTCAAAACTTTCGGGAACGAATGGGATACATTTTGTTATTATTTTTCTCCATTAAAACGCAAAATAATTTTCCCTCATAATGTGAGGAAAACAACCATAAGGGAGGAGGGGTAAATGCATTCATTTAAGAGACGAGGATTAATGTTTTACGTATTAGTATGCTTGCTCTTTAAGTGTGCCCTCAGTGGTTTAATTGGTTGAATATCGCTCATTAATCTAATTACTAGTACGTCCTCACGTAGGATACGCAAAACAGTCGTTGTGGGAATTTCAATGATTATTAGGGCCAAATTATGTAAAAGGAATGATGATTGTAGAAAGCTTAAATAATTTTATTTTTGAATTTCATCAATTTTGAAATATCGTATTGTACTATATTTCGACATTTTCACGCATTGCTTTTTCGATCTTAGGTAAAGGAAAGGGGCAGCGCGGTAGTTAAGTGGTTGGTAGTGGTTGGTTGCAGGACAGAGGGTTTCGGGTTAAATTTGGCCTCTGGTCACTCCCAGTGATGATTTAAACGTTTTAACTTCTTGGATACCAAGACTTGGGGACCTGCAACCGGCAATTGAAATGGAATTTAAACCTCCACCCCCTCGGGCACCCTTAATTCGTGCATTTCACACGCTCAAAGGCTTACTATCGATTGTGCTCTACCCCCAATTATCAAAACCAACGTTACCGGAGCCTCTAGATTGAATTAAAGCCGTAGAACGAATCATTTCTCTACGAGCCATGATATTTTCACGCCGTTTGTTCAGAGAAAGAAGGCATTCGTCATTGGTTCAATCTCTTCCCACGCACGAAACCCTCTACTTTTCATTTTTCTGCATTTACACTCGCCGATCCGCGTTCTGGATTAGTCTCGAGCTCTTGGATCTCTATTGGAGTTGAAAATTCGCTTTTAGTTTTAGTTGGCCGGTTCACCTTTTCATCAAACGTAGGTGTGATACGTTATTATTTCTTTTGCCATTCGGTTACATCGAGGCCATTTATCATCCCTTTTTGATGTGCACTAGCGCTCTTGTGCTCAGTCACACCCGGAAAGAATCCGTGCGGTTGGAAATTTTGGTTGATCACACGTGCCCCTGGCCTTTGTGTGTGCTTTCTTCTCGGGGGGAGAATTAAAAGTCGTTTCTTCCCACGTCCTTTGTAGGTGCACGTTAAGCCCTTCCCTACTTTCCCACCCCGTCCACTGCCCTCCCGCCTCCCGTTATCCCTTCCTTCTCCCACCCCCGACATCCCTCCCCGTAGGAAATTAGAGCCATGAGGGTGACGAGAAGAAGCCAGACACGTTCCCCGCTTGGCCAGCTCATTCCCTCCCCGTTTACTCTACGTTGGTATTGTTTTCTACCTCTTTTTCCTCCCTCCCAAACTTTTTGTCCCGGAAAACTCTCCCCTTCAATGCCCCTTCATTTTTTGGCCTTTTTTTATTTTCGCGCCCGCGGTATCTTTTTGTTACACGTCTCCCTCATCTCCTCCGATCCTTTCTTCTAATATTTTTTCCCAGCCTCCCTTTATTTCCGTCCGTCCTATCGGAAAGGGCCCACCCTTCCAAAAAAAAACCCGTCCCCCCGACGGCCTCGACTCTTCCCCCCCCCCCACCGACCCTCCAACTCCCTTCCGCGCGGGGGAAAGAGTATTTTTTATTCTTTTTTATTTAAATGACTTTAACCGCTCTGCATACTGTGTGGGCCCTTTTAAGGGAGAACCTCGCCCACGGTCGGCGAGGCTGGTAGGCCCGGGCGAGGGTGGAATGAGTTATCCCTTCCACCGGTCTTTTTTTATGTTTTTTGTCTCCTTGTTTTATTCCAACTTTTTTTTTACTCCGCGCGCGATAATGTCCCTTCTCTCCCTTCCCCGAGGTGTCCTCCCTTCTTCCACGAAACCCTCCGGGGACATTCCGAAAGCGCCGGCGGGGGAAGTGCGGAAGACGGAGGGGAGAGTATGGCAAGAGGGGAGGGTGGTGAGGCGAGAGGAGGTGCGTGAGGATAGGTATGCGTTGGACTCCGGCCACTGGGTTTGAGATCCAGCCTAGGTTGTTTTTTTTCCAGAAATTCTAATCCCTTTTTATTCTAAACGCGCGTGTGTTGGGGTTGGATGATTAATATACGCCATTCTCTCTTCTCTCTCTTTCTTCCTCACTCGTCTCCCTCGGTGCGTCGTGTCTTAGCGGGGTGACTGGTTCTCTGGGTTTGGAACGTGATCACACTTTACGCCACGGGTCGCTTTTATCTGTGGCCTAAACTTTTCCCGCCCGCGAGGACGCAGGTGCCCGCGTGTCAACGGTATTCCAGCGTGCCTGGGAGTTATTTAGTGGGTCCAGCACTCCTGGGAGCGGTCGTGTTATGCAGGACATTGTAAAGGTTCCACTTTCGGACTGCCTGAAGTTTTCGCTCGCCATTTGACAAAAAAATGGTCCAGCCTTTAGTTTTTTTTGCGACCACTTCAACATAGTGGTTCGCGATGACAAGTTAGAATCTCTCTCGCCGTGTACGCGTCGGGACATTTGGTGGTATTCTTGATTTGTTTTCGACACAACTCCAAATGCTCCCAATTGGCAATAGCTAGGAATATTGCTGAAAGTGTTGAGTTCACTTCCCGCGTGAATTCGATGGTGAATATAATTTTTATGCAGTGCATTATATCAGAGTTATCACATATGACTTATTTCTTGTTGCTGATATTACGGCCCCAAGGAAATTCATTAGTTTTTCGTAAGAGCGCATAATTTGAACGGTTGTCATAAAAATTTCGAATATATTGACGTTAGAGGCACGGTCATTTACGACGTGTACGGTAAGTACGATATTAATTGTACGATAGTGAACTTAATTGAAGATACCACATTGCTGCCAATGGAACTGTAATGAACTCATTTACTGTATTTTTCTCTGAAAAAAACTTAAAATTTTTAAACTTTCCTTAGTTTCTTTTCCATTTGTTCCTATGTTCATACCTTGGTTCACTCATTCAATTGAGGAATTCGTCCTGACAAGGGTAGGCTTTCGACGGCCCCCAACGAATATTGGCCACCACGTATCAGGAGAACTTTCTTTTTTTTTGCCGACGTTATTTCTCCCTAACTTACTTTCTTTAACTTATGCCTGCCTTCCAGCTGTCGAAAAAGCTTACTCTCTTCTTTCCTTCATCCCGTTCACCATTTCTATCACCGCCTTCAACATCCCTTTGCCTTTCAATATTTCCTCCACTCTCTCTGCCTTTTTTAGGATTTCTCCCAGTAACTTCCTCTAATCGTCCACCATATTTAAAAAACTTTAGCCTTTATCTTACTTTCTGTCTAACTTATTTTCTTATTTTCCTTTCATCCACATCTCAAAAATCTCCAATCTACGCTTCTTCTCTTCTCCCAAAGCCTAGGTTTCATATCCATAAACCGCTACGCTCCATATATTTCTTTTATGTGCTATTCTTAGCTTAAATTAATTAAGTTGACAGTGGTTTAGCAGGTAAATATTCATACTGTCCTGAAGACCGCGCGTAAGTGCATTCGTGTGTTAAGTTTGAGAGAAATGTTTTGAGTCTTTTTTTCACCGCCTGCCCTGGGGCTTCCCTTCCGAATTTAAATGTTGAAGTAAGGGCGAAAGGAAGCCGAGGGGACTGGTCTGATGTCTTGTCAATTGCTGCGAACACGACTGCCTCAATTGCAATCAGGCATCGGGGAATGGGGGGAGGGGGGGTACGTGGTGGCTGCTGTTTCTAGAGAAAGTGAAAGTATGATTTTTGGAAGTGGTTAGGAGAAAGGTGGTGAATGTGAACGAAAATGCCTGGATTCCCTTTCATGGAGAGTTCTCTCCCGGCCATTCGATGAGGCTTAAAGGCGATGAACCGGAAGGATCTTTCGAAATGGAGCGTTTTACCCTCCACGGCGCGGGGAATTCATAATGGACCTCTTTATAGGAAAATCGAGATTCGATTCTGATGTCGTATTCGTCTTATTGAACTCGAAATTTTTTGTCGATCATTTCAGAAAATGTATTATTTCTTTCTCTTTTTTTCATCCTGTTAATGGAAAAAGAATATTGATTTTTCCGTTCATAAGTATATCGTTTGGTGTAACTTCATGACCGCATTAGCAGTAGTTACTTGCTAATCTAAAGGTTTAGAGATACAGTGGGTTTTCGATAGATAAAAAAACATATGCCTAAAAGTTAATTGGAGCAATGATGGTCAATTTGTGAATACAGTATGAAAATAAATCTGTAATAAAAACGTATTGTATAATTCTAATAAAATTTATTTCTCGATTAATCAATTGGGATTATTTTTTAAACGGTCGTCGTCCAAGTTCAACAGATTCAGGCTTGGTCGTCGTCCAATTGATCCTTTTATCTACGACTACTTGCAGGAAGTTTTCAATCATTGTTAACTAGTGCTTCTCATCTAAATCCATGAACACTTTTTCTTCGAACTGTGATCTACTATTGAAATTGAAAACTAAACAACTTGACTTTTCCACATAGAATCAGAATAGAATCATTGTATCTGTGGTAAACTATACATATTCTGCTAAAATTATTTGGTACCAACTACATAAGTGGAGAATAAGCAGACGAAACTTGTAAGAAGTAGATTTATGACTTAAAGTATCTAAAGTACTTCTTTTCATGAGGTTAATTCCAGTAAAAGCTTACCCGGTGAACTCTGACTCTATGCATGAAATTTGAGCGTCAATTGTCTGCTCTCTTCTGACTATATAACCATGGGAAGGATTTCCTTTTAATCAAAAATGAAATTTAATCAAATAGCCTTTCTTCATCGTACCTCGTATTCGCTCTTTATTTTAAATTTATCCCCAAAATGTTATTAATTTGATCATTATGTCGTAAAAGATGACGCTTAAACTGAACGCTTTACAATTCCAATTGGTAATATATCTCCTTAGAATTATGCTGTGATTTCCGTCTTTATGATGTATCCTCCTTTGTTTCTGAGTACTCCTGTGGGTTGGGAATTGAAACCGTTGAAAGTAATAAACAAGGTCCATATCATCCTTGACGCAGCTGCACCCCATTTAGCTCGATAAATCCCTCTCCATTTATGCAATTATGATTTTTTTAAAGGAATTCAAGCAAATTAAACTCTGTTACTGTCTTGCATGGGGTTCCCATGTAGCTATTTGCGTGCGAATTTCGAAGAAACTTAAAGTTTCGCATTAAGTCTTAGTGCTAATATCTGCCATATTTAAGGTAGCCATCGTGCTTAATTTGGTCGAAATTGGTTGGGTGGTTTGGACACAGCAGGATTGGTGGATCTAGCTACCGGCCGGAAGGTCTCTTTCCGACAGTATATCAAACAGGACCTTTAAAAACGTGGTTAGGAGGAAGAAAATGAACTTTCAATTGGGACGACGGGCCACAACAAGGTTACTGTGAAAGAAGGAATGCCTGTGACAGATTTTAACGGAGAATAGTTCAGCATTGAAGAGGGGGACGACGGCGAAGAAGACGTGCGAGTCAGAATATCACCTTGACCAAGTGGCAAAAGGGCAGGAAGTTGTGAAACTTGGACCGGGAAGTTGATGCTGAAAAGATACAAAGTAGCATTCTCAATACTTTCCTTCAGAACTCTTAAGTCGAGCACCGGTAAAGCGGGGAAATTCTGGTAGCCTTAGACATGATCTCGATACAAAGATCTCTGGGGTCCGTTTCTTTAAGCTAAAAGTCAATACAATAAGTCCCTGTAGAACTCTTAATGTTGTTTTCTAAAGGAAATATAATGTGCCTATTTTAATATTGTGTTTTATGTATGTTCCGTTTTCGCTCATTTAAGAGCAATTGTGGCTTGATTTGCTGCTTTGAGAAACGGGCTCCTTGAAAATTCATACCGCCGTTCGAGGTGTATTCGTCATTCGTAGAAGTTGGCAACCCATGATTAGCAACAGAATACGGTGCTCCTAGGACATTTTTATTTTTTCAGTGCTTCAATTTGTTTAGTCATCATTAGTACGTCAATCAACATTCTAAGTTCAGCAGGTATATAGTCATATTAGGTGAAGTGAACAGGTTTTACTTTGGACAGGTTATGCATAGCCATAAGGTTAGCTTCAACCTTAATAAATGGTGGTAACGTTGTAATTCTTCGAAACGCTCTGCGCTATTTACAGATTCATATGAAAATTAAATATTAATTTGGTATCTATGTTGAATTTCCACAAATTGAAGTCTTCCGCCATAACTTATTATCGCCTGTTATTTCTGTATTTAGATCCACGTATGCCTTAAACCATGCAAGGCACACTTCAGTGCAAGGATAGGAATGGCATTTAAGAGATTTCATTGGAAATAATTGTTACAACGGGTACTTAATAAAACTTCGCCTGTGAATCTATATGTAAAGCTTGTTTTTATTAATTTCAAGATTATTTTAAATCTTGCGGACACTAATGATTTCCATTATCCACGGCGAAAAGCATTGTTTTGACGTCAAAGCTGTTGATTTCCATCAGATAAGGGGTTATTGTGCTGATACAATTCTGTAACCAGCCGATAATCATAATGAATACGGGCATTTCTTTTCTTCCAATCAAGGGAGTTTGGTTAAATTCTGTCTGAAAACCGTCCAGTTATCCTACGAAGACGTAAAAGGCTAACCATTATAAGTGGCTGGAATAGACTTGACCAACAGAATTTCGTAATTATAAATATCTGCGTAAGATTTTTTAATGTAAAGTGGAATTCAATGTATGAATCTATGCGTTTTGTATTCTTAATACTTAACCATGTTTGCCCTTTTTATTTAGTCGCACAGTAATAAAATTACGAATTTTTTTGCACAAATTGACAACTTTATTTGAAAACGTAAAGTGTTAGTAAAGTGTAAACTAATTGTCAGCTCGATATTTTTGACGGTGAAGTATCGAAAAATAATGCAGAAAGAGAAAGATGGAGACTGAATTTACTTTTCCATGGATTTGATATTTCACCCTTAAATTCAGTCATTTTCAACGTAATTTTTAAAAATTACATCGAAAGGAGGGGTGAAAAAAGTTTATGTAAATTTCTAAGTGCTCAAAGGTTTTCAAACATTATCGTTCACTTTACCCTTTTATGCTTTGTCAAGGGTTTTTGCATCGTTAGAAACATTTTGCAATCACCATAAATATTTCTTTTTCCGGCCGTAAATTTACCGACCACGCTCTTCCTAATTAATCAACCGAGTGCATATTCAAAAGCTACCGTTATTCTAGAAGTTTATCCATGATACATTCATCTCATCGGAACTCGGGCATCGTAAAATTAATACCATGTCAAATTCATTGTAACTTAACTGCGAACCCCTCGGACGCCGTTGGCATCAGCAGCTTATTTGAGGCACACACGTTTGGTCCTTAATATTTCGGAGTGATCGCTTACAGAAGAGTTTCTCCGAATGGTGATATCCCTGGGAATACATTTCCTTTGCAGAATCCATTCACGAATTGGTCCGACTCCGGTGTAATCCCCTACGATGGCATGTTCCTTTCTCCGCAGCGAGGTCAGCTTAACGTTTCAGTCCCACACCGACCGTCGTACTGCGTTTAGTTCACCCTCTGGACGATAGGTGCACTCCCCTTTTGTTTGGGGCGTCTTACTCCCTAAAGGGCTCGGGCCCCACCATTGGTGTTCCCTCTCTCTCTCATTCGCTTTACTTTCGCCCTTCGTCCTCCACCCTGGCCGCTCGGGGGTGGTCATGTAGTCGAAATGATGTCCTGAATCCGCCAGCGGGGGCCCGGGTTGTGAGGGGGCGGAGCCGCCCTAGAGCATCGAAGGGTGCTTTTCTTTCCCGGATTCCAGTGCTCCCGACCGCCTTGGGCGAGGCTGTTTGATTCTCGTATGCGAGCGTTCAGTCTATTTTGAATTTTTGAGATAAAGGAAAAGTATTAAGCAGCCCCAGAATGAGGAAAAGTTCACCCATAAGTGAATGGAATGGAGTAAGGAAGTAGATAGGTTCAAGAAATGGTTTATTGTAGCGTGTAGTTTTATGGTATTTGGTGTCGGGTTTGGTAGGAATGAGAAGTGTAGTATTGAGTACCTCCCGAGTCCATCAAAAGCATACCCTTAACCGATGGACTACTGTTAGTGTAAAATATTTTGCAGCCATTGTAGATGGAAGAGAGATTGATTTTGGACGTGATTTTAATTACGTGAATGTAGTATTTTTTCATGGGGCCATATATTGGCATTTTGGGACGGAGTGAGTTGCTTGGAAACTAAGGGGAGTTGAAAAAGGCATTATTTTGTAAGGAAAAGGGTTTTATATTCTACATGAGTTTTTCAGAAGGTTGCAACAACTTCGTAAGGTGTGAAGAAACTGTCCGAAATAATTCTTACGCGATAGGTACTCTTTATACACATTGCAATATAAGCTTACATGACCGTGATTTGTTGGTTGGTTCATGTGGTTAGAGAATGGAACTCTTATCCTGGGAGTTACTGGCATAAAAGTGAGAGCTTTTTATTAGCGAATACCACCGATTGCGAATTATCCTTGTTTTTGTCGGACAAAATTTCTTAAAATCAAAATGTGTCGGCAACTAACTATCTCCCTTGTCTTGATCAGCGATTCCGTTTTCACTAGGGAAAGGCAAACTTTCCATCTATTTTATTCATTCGCAAAATTAAGCCAATCTTTGAAGCATTAAGTATCATCGTAATTAAAACGAAATTTCAGAAAATGGCTGCATGTTGATATCAGTAGGTAAACGACCGGCACACAATGTCATATCGCAGATACCGTTCACATCCTGTTATCCCTCCCAGGTAGCACATTAGGGAAATGCCATTTGACGTTACTTATCGATTTGCACCAACCCCTTCCGTTTTGAATTCGCCCGGCCAATAACGACGGGAGCTCTACTGTCCATTATACCCAATATGGGTATTCTACGTCAAAGTTTTTATGGCTTCAGTCAAAGGTCGATATTTAAAATGGAACACTAGTTTAACCGAATTTTAAGCGCCCAATTGAATCGATGTTGGCCCGCGTAATCCAATAAACATCGCTAAAAGCAATCATCGCCGTCATCCTCATTGGAAGCAATCCTAGGGTTATATTTGTAGCCGTTCTCCTAAGATTTTTCTGTTTTCTTTCATTGCTTATGGAGGCACAGAGTTAGGTTCCTGGTGACTTTAGACTTTCCCATCTTCAATCAAGCTCTGAGATTGCTTTCGGGCTCCAGATATTCATGGGATTTTATATCGTACTTGAATAGCTGTCTGCTTTGCCTGTTAATGAAATCAATCTTTCACTTCAAAAATTTTGCGCATATTACTACCCTCTTGCAGGAACTATATACGGTATTCCTCCGAAGGTTTTTTTTTAACTATCTTAAATTATTATAGTTGTGCTTCATAAAGATTATAGGGGTGTGGCACCCTGATGGTTCTAACGCTCGGCTACCAGATGACATGGATTCATTTCTGCACGTTTCTGGACGCCTCCAGCTTCACCCAAGCTGTGTGAATTTTTTGTTTCAGCTCTTATTGGGACACAGTAGGCGGCATAAGGGAAAGGGCTGGTCTCCCTCTACCTTGAATAAGAAAATTTTGCAAGTGTTTGCGCTTAATCTTGTAACAGCTCTACTTCAAACGAACCGTCAACTATTGTGTTTCATTGTGTGGAAGACTAACAGTGAATCCGAAGAAGACTTTGCGATACGAGTAACATGGTTTTTTACTAAAGTTTCAGAACTTTGGTACTTACAAAATCTTTGACCATGTGTGCCAGTCAGTGAAAAGGCCGTATTTGCACTAACACTGTAGGAAAATACGTCTAGTAGATGTTGTGGTGATTTTAGTATTAGGTAAATGAGACGTTTCAGAGTCCAAAACATGTTTTATTCCTTTTAAGTCTTTAAACTTAACTGACAAATCAGGTATGTTATTAATGGACCGAGTACAATAATAAGCCATAAAAACGGTGTCTGATGAGCGTAACTTTGTTTAAATGTGAATTAAGCACTACTTACCGTGGATCGGGTCGTAATTATTTCTAACAAGATAGAGAAATCTTTCCGAGAGCGAATGCAGCTCAGGGAATATTTTTTTTCTATTTTAAGTGATAAAAACATTAAGAACTAATAATTGAAATGTTAAAACTTAGATCTCGAAGCGTTATATTTCATCTTTTGGATGTTTTCTTTGTATGCACAACTTTTCTCTGAGAAGCTCTGTAGTACCTGAGCTTAATTAAAAAGCTCTGTCTAAAATATCTTTTTCGTTGTACCATAAAAATGCAAATATTCATTTAAGTGACATTACAATTGTAATTAACTAGCTCAGGGGGAACAGATTACGTATCTCGGAAGTGTTTGGGACCAAAATGGTCAAAGTAGTAGGGATGTAAGGAGAAGAATTGCGCTAGGCAAAGAGGCTTTCCCTTGGAGGAGGAAGTTGATGACTGGGACGTTGAGTAGGGAGGTTAGGAAAAGACTCGTAAAACATTTGATATGGACCTTAGCTATGTACGGCGCGGAAACGTGGTCGTTGAAGCAGGAGGATAGATATAGATTGGAGGCTTTTGAAATGTGGATGTGGAGAAGAATGGACAAGGTGAAATGGACCGAAAGGAAAACAAATTAGGAAGTACTGGGGATGGTGGGCGAGGAGAGGGGCTTGTTGGGAGAAATCCTATTAAGGTAGTAAAAATGGATGGAAGGCGTATTGAGCGGCAGTGGGATGTTGAAGAAGGTAATAGAGGGGAGAATGTTAGGCAAACGAGGAAAGGGCAGGAACAGGATAGGGATGCTGGACGCGATGAAGGGAGGAAAGAAGTACACAGAGATGAAGAGGGGCCTGATGTAGATTAGGTTGCTGGATTGGTTTTTGTTAGAAGATAATTATTTGGCAG
Organism: Hetaerina titia; assembly: GCA_037158775.1. NCBI lineage: Eukaryota > Metazoa > Arthropoda > Insecta > Odonata > Calopterygidae > Hetaerina > Hetaerina titia. The sequence continues at coordinate 47,328,889 of CM073774.1, read as the reverse complement.
TTGTGTCCATCCAAAACCTATCCTAACCGGTAGATTACCTAATAAAATAAATAAACTAAAGTGTGTATCATGGAGAAGAGTACTATAACTCTTATAAAAATTCCATTAACATGAAACTATTTTTCATAATATTGTAGACTCATTTTTTTATCACTTTCAGAAATTCGAAAAAAACAATACGCATTATTTTTGCTGTCAAAAAGAAATCGTGTAAACATTTGATAGAGGAACAAAAATTTCGGCACAATGGGGTTAGCGTTAGATAATTCTGCAATGGAGGAAGTCCAGGCAGAAGGAACGGATTTGCCTTTGAATCAAACGGTGCGTAAATTTTGAGAAATAACATGAAACCTTTGGAACGGAACGGTGCGGGAAATTCTGGAACGAGGAAAACAATTGATGGAAACGGAGCGAGAACATTTAGAAACGTGATCTATTTATTTCAATTTTCTTTTTAAAAAAGTTCCAATCTCCTCCCGTGTCCTTTTTTTCAGGGATCGTTCTTTTGTCGCTTATTTCCGTCTCCTTTTTTCCGTACCTCTCTCACCTCGGCCACCTCCCCTCCTCCTTTCCCACCTGCCCTCCCATGTCCTTTCCGGCCGACTCCTGAGGTCCACACGTAGGTTCACGTCCCTCTCCACCCAAACCAACCCCAATACCCTCTCCAGATTCGCACTTTCGTCGCTCGTTCGTCGGTAGGACCGAAGAATTCCATTTTTTCCCGCCCCCAGATGTTTTCATTTCGCTTTTCACCCCCGCAGTGCCCGCGCTCCCTGCCGTAAATCATTAATTGGAAACGCCGCTGCGACCGCTTGAAGCCGGCTCGCAATTTAATTAAGACGATTTACGGTTGCGATGGTCGCTATATTTAATGGTCCTCGGGGGAAAAGTGGGCCCCAAACGGAGTCGATCGGGAGGTTTTCTTTTTCAAGCGTGCTCGTAGGGCGGCAATGGTGCTGTTATTTTTTCCTTCGCCTTCGTGGAACCACAAGGACCGTAGTTGGTAATTGCGACAACGCTGTTGGGAATTATTTCGCTCTTAGGGTCTCGGTGGTGCGGGCGATTCACTTTTATTTCCTCGACGAGACTCGAAAAAACATTTGGATTAATCGTCCTCTTCTCTTCCGATACTCTCCAGTGAACCGCTGTTACGAAAATTGAGGGCTCTTGGTTTAAGCCACAATTAGCTCCGCTCTTGTTAATTGAAACACCCTTACACCTCTTAACGTTACTCTTCGATATTAGTTAACTATTGGTTATATGGAGTTTAAACGCTTAGATGCCTGCTATGTGCCTACCATAACAATACTATGTTGGCTAAAATTAAGAGTAACGGGCGTCACTTCGTAGAATTGCTTCATGTTAAATGAGCACAACTCTCACTCAAGTTTTCCGCAATATTTTTAATTTTCTACGATTCGCGTTTCTTACGGACGCAGCATCATTAGGTACGGCACGTGAAATCACCTGAAGATGTAGCCTCGGAACCAAACCCAGGTTGTACAAAATTATAATTACACCGGAAAACCAAGGGAAAGTTGTGATTATTTAATCGTGGTAAACGAAGTGTTTTTTATTTGAAAATAATCCAAAAGCAATTAAGTCGTTCACTTAACATTACATTTTTTTATGCTGCATGCCTGGTGCTGAATCATACCCTGCACAAAAAAAACCAAGCGGTGGTTTGCAGGGTAGTGTGTAAATGTAGATACGTAGAAAGGTATTAAAATGAAGGAACTGCAAGGACAAAGTCAAAACCCGAGTCCCAGGTAGGGAAAATTTCATCGATGCGGGAATCAAACCCATTACCTCCGTTGACGTCCGTTATCGAGAACGGGGATCGAATTCCAGTGGTGGTGGATTAATTTTAAAGATGTCATTCTGTTTTCCTTTAATGTTTGGGTGTGGGAGAACTCTCTCTACCTTAGTACACCGCCTATTGAGTGGAAAGATGTATTGTGTAACCTATGAGCACCTCTCCACTAAAAGTGGACCAATGCAGAAGCCAAGTTTATCTCAACTCTTCCCTCTCCCCCAATGAATCTCACCCTCCTCCAACTTACTTATCTTTCCAGACGGTGAGAATGTTAGCCGTCAACTTTCTTCTCCAATAACTGATGGCTACCCCTCACTGGAGACTTCCCAAAGAGGAAGATTTCTCTCCGTCAACTAGGGAAACCTTTTCGTTAAGTCCTTTATGTTTTTCATTTCCGATCTGATATTAGTTTCCAAGGGTAATACGGGATTGGCCTTGATTGGCTGCCCCATAAGGTTTCAATTCGAGAAGTAGAAATGATTCTATTCAATGGGCCTTAAAAATAGTATAGCAACACATAATGCCTCTGGATCGTTGGAGCACCGAACTACCGTGACCTCGCCCCTCCTTCCCTGAATTATACTTAATCAATTTACTAGACTTTGAGAAATCTTCCATCTAATCAAATATCTTTTGGGTTACCGAAGGCGGAACATATCCAAGTGAAACACAGTCCTAGTTTTCAATGCGAATATCTGAAATGTGTGCATAAACTAGCACTCTTTGATGAAACCGCGCAGATGCATACGGTTTAACGTTATGAATTTTCCATTGGTATTATTGTGTAAATTTGAATAATTTTATATCCCGGTACTTGTCATGTCTGTCAGCTGTGAAATATTAGACCCCCTTTTTCGTAGTGGTCGAGAGGCGAGAGAAATAAGGATTTTTCTAATTAGATAGATGAATGTCACTTTAGCATAATTAATACTCGACATTCCAGCAGTCTTATAAGAGGATGATGTAATTATGTCCATCTCGAACGGAATAATGTTGTGTTGGTATTAGTAGAGCATTACAGAAAGATAAGAACAGGCAGTGGAGGTACCTGTATCCTAATGAAGCTGCATATGGAAATTGCGGCGATCTCAGTGGAAGGGAGAAATTACGGCTGCGTGAAAATTCCATTGACCAAAAATTAATGCAGAAAATATCGCGCAGCGCTAAAAAAAATAGGCAGGAGAAGAAAAATACTTAAACGCAGAACGATACTATAAGATGTACACGAGTGCGGATGAAATTCTGGCAATATTTCATGAGAGTACAGATCAAGTAAGCATGCAACCCCTGCAAAAGCAACACGGGAATTTCGTTGAGATCAATCAAGACCGTTAAACGGCATTCTGTTCGGGAAAGGAACTTTTGAAAAAATCACTGTCCATCGCATTCGGAAGTCTCGGTTGAGATTCAATTTCAGGTGCAGAGGTTTGTTCTCTCTCCGTGCAGAGGGTGTTCAGCCGGTCCGGAATGATAATTGTGGAATGTTTTTGAACCAGACACTCATTGCACGTCCGCGTTCCTAGCAACTCTTTCATTACCCCCGTTTATTAATGCGGGGGATTTTTTTATGTCTCCCTCGTAAAGGCAAACATGTCGACTATACTGCGTTGGGCGCGAAGGAGAAACGCTGAATACTCGAGATTCATGTTAATTTTATCCAGGAGATTAGAGAATGAATTTTACCGGCGGAATGCGATCCCGTGGTGATGGCCACTGAACACTTACCTCTTGTCTGTTGATTTCTTCCTCCTAGTGGAGCGCTTCGCGCAAAACTGGAAAATTCAACCAATGCAAGCAAGATAGCGTATCAGATTACCGCTGCATCCCGTGAGTCCCCCTCTTCCCCTCCCTCCCATCCCTAACAGCTCGCTAGTCCTACGAGCCATCGCTTCCGCCGGAGGCTGTGGCGACTCCAAGGGGTGAAGATCGTGTTATGGTTCTCACGTGTTGACGGTGTCGGCCTGGGCCGAGACGAGGGGTCCTCCATGAAGTCTTCTCTTTCATTACGACGTCTGTATGGGGAGGTCGGACGTATAATGGGGAGGTGGAGTGGGTGTCGGGCGGGTCGACCGCGTGGGAAGGCGGTAGTAGAAATTGAAATACCTTAAGAAGAAAAAGAAAAAAAATCAAATGCGAAGGTGGGTGAATTTTGTTTTTTATACCCCTCCTACACCGCCGATGACGGGGTTTTGCGCCGTCTCTGGTCATTTCCCCACCAGTAATGTGGGGAGGATGGTGCGTTAAGTGTCCGGGAGGAATTCTCGCAGAGAATTTTACATGTGTTTTGAGAACGTTGCATTTGCTCCGAGGACATCGTACGCGGCCGTAGTTAAATTAGTTATCCCACCCTCCCACCATTGTTTGAACTAAGAAATAGTTTTAATTTTTGAATAGATGAAACATCTTGAAACCAGCTTTTTCTAATATAGCTCTAGAAATTAATATGCTGATATATGTGTAGGACTTCTAATCAGTGTTGTAAGGATTGCAATTTGATACGATGAGTGCTGCGATCACGCCCTTTTGCAATCCTGCCCGCTCTTGCTTGACGCACTCTTTGAGTGTAGTGTTTTTTCGTGCTCTAAAAGATTGTTGAAAAGAATATGGACAGACGTAGTAGAAAATCGGGTACTTCCAAGATTGAAAAGGGAGACTATGGAGGACACCAACAAGAAGAAGAATGAAGTTGATTGACCATATCCTGAAGAACGTTAGTGTAATGAAATTTATAATCAAAGAAAACATCGAGGAATTGCAGACGTTCACCAAATATGGCCTTTGAGAATCAAGTAATGGAAAATGTCGAATCAAGGAGCTATGAAATAATGAAGAGATGGGCGAGGAACAGAAGAGTTTGAAAAACTTTTATCGATCAATTCTCGGATTGATGGTCCATAATGATGAATGATTGGTCATATTTGATAATTTCTCTGAATGTGTATGGAAAAGGATAGAGAATATAAGTTGGATGGAGAAAGGAAATCTAACGACGAATTTTTACCCGTGGCGGGTGAAGAGAGGAATTTGTTCCGTGAAAATTAAAGGTTCAGAGACTTGGTGGGCGGCGGGGGTATTATGAATTTGTGAGATGTTTAGGCGGCGTTAGAAGCGCTATAGTTTGGTGAGAGGGAACGGAATGGAAAGAAATAGAGAATATAGTTTATGGATTGAAGAAAAAGTATGAAGAACTGAATGAGGTCATATCATAGAGAGAGCTCGAGTTTAGCCTAGTAGGAAGAGGTCATAAATCCGCGCGATGGCATGTAAACGATGGTTGGTGACCTTCCAAAGCACTTCCATTTCATGTTATGCCTTCCTTATACTGATAATTTCCTGTTTTAATTGTGTTCATTATATGTTCTTACTGTTGTAAGCACCTCTGCCATCTTGTCAAAGGCCGTGGGAGTTTCGTTTCTAGACGATCGTCCATTCACATACGTAAATCCGTGGGATGTGACCGTGCGTTTTCCTCCCATCTACCCCCGTTAGTGAATCCCCAAGTCTTCCCCTAGAAGCAATCGACGGAGAAATTCCGCCAACCCCCCGGCTCTTTGTCTCTGGCGAATGCGGCGGAAGGTTCTCCTGTTTCCTATTGCGTTCTCTTCTCCTCCCCTTCCAGCTCCCCACCCCAACACACCAACACATCCTACGCAAGAATACTTCGCCCTCTCTCTCTCTATAGAAGTGTTGAGCGTCATCATTCTGTTTTCCTGGAAGAACTGGAGAAAGGAACGAAAGTCGATGGAGAATTCATTGCATGAGTTAGGTTTCCGGATGATCAGGCTGTATTTGCCGGTTAGCCTAGGGGTTACAAGGATCGGAAAGTCAGTGCATTAGGTATGGGATCAGAATCAATGTAAATGAAACATAATATATGAGTATTTCGAGAAAGAGGAAATCTAAGTTTAATATTGAAATAGGAGTTAATTAACTGGAGCAGGTGGAAAAGTTAATCTGTCCAGGAAATGTTTTGGACCAAAGCAGTATGGACATGAGAAGAATTGTGTTCGGCTAAGAAACTTTCACTAGGACGAGGAAAGCGATAACAGGGACGTTGAGTAAGGATGTCAATTAAAGACAGATATGGATCTTGGTTTTGTACGGCGAGTAAGCAGTACGATTGGTGTACGTTGGAGGATTCTGAAATGTGAGTTTGGAGAAAGATGGAAAAGTGAAATGAACAGAAAGGAAGACAAACTAGGAAGTGCTAGACATAGTGGGGCAGGATAAAATATTGTAAGGATTGTTGGTAGAAATGTGGGATGTATATACCTACAATATGAGATATGTATATAGAAATATGGGATTGTTAGTAGAAATACAAAGTAGACAGGAAAGATGGCTGCAGAACATTTTGATTGGCAATGGTATAATGAAGTCTGTGATATAAGGGAGGACGTTAGACAAGCGGAGAAGGGGCAGGAACAGGTTAGGCATGTTGGGTGTTATGAAAGGAGGAAGGAAGTAGGCGAAATCAAAGCAGGGTTAATTCTAGTTTCGGTTGTTAGGTTGTGTTTGTAGCAGAGACGAGGAAATGTATCGTCATACCTTGGTATAATGTATCCCAAATCTTCGTGCCTTAAATGATAGAGTACCAATAATTATACCACAGCACACTGGCAGTAGAAATCATTGTGGTTGAAGTATTATTACATGTAAAGCAAATACTATTTCTATACTTGCCTATTTTTCGATTAAATTTGTTTATTTGGCCATATTAATTTTCTCAAGTTTGCCTGGAAGTTGGTCGTACTTCCGTAGAGCTAGTGGTACGACTTCCAAGTTGTCAAGCCAAATTTGTATTGCTTGTCAGTAAAAATGCTGCTGCCTGAGATGGCACATACGGCGTGTCCACAAAACTGCTCGAGGACATTGTACCGCAACTGATAAACCCAACTCGCTGACGTTTTTTATCTTTTGATTTATGTGCTCGTCAAAATGCAAATGGCGTGACAGGGATAAGGGGAATGATTTAATCGGTTGCAATACGTGGAATGAAATCGGCTACCATCCTCGAATTCTGAATAAGTATTTCCAAAGGTGCCCAAGTGGAGGTTTGCTCAAGGGATTATTTGTAATAGAAAATACGTTTAGTGATCTTATCTTAGTAGTGAACCGATGTATCATATGGTTTTAATGTAGAATTTTCTAAGAGGTTCAGTCTGATGAATCACTTGCAGGTTCACGGAGTGCCTAATAATTATTATAAACATTAGTCGACGTTCATCCATGGTGTACTTTTAGTATCTCGACCCTTAAATAAATGAATACAATGTAGAATCCATGAATATTGACTAACGTACTTACGAGTACTCGTATTGCATGGCGGCCCTTTTTACCTGCCGCAATCAATGACCTTTTAGTCTTGATTCTTTTATTTTTTAACCTTGCATAGAGATCAATTGTGCGCAGAATAACATGGATTCTGTATCTTTTATTGCAAATTCTGACGTAGTATCCCGTCTTTCTGCTGCTGAAACGAGGTTTTGGATGCCCCCACTAAAGTTCCCCGCACACAAAGGGGCTACGTTTGGTACGGGGGTCTATCGAATACTACCTGTAGCACCCGCATTGCCGAGTCATTTTTTTTGTCTTCGCTCTTCCAATATCCGATGCATGGGACCTCTGATGTTTTTCTTGAATTTATTCCGACTCTCGTCATTTTCCCTCTTTTATTTTTATGCCTGTCATATTTTAGCGATGTTTTTTTTTGCGAGCTTGGGATATGTCGTTAGAAATTCATGATGACTTGTAAGAGTCCCTTCTCCATCTCATCATCCCGTGTTCGCTCCGCGAAAGATGGCAGAGGAAATTCCTTTGATCTTTTCTCCTCCGTGAGGAAATATTCCTGGAGCGCGCACGCTTTCATATGAACTTAGGTCCATATTGCCGAAGACAGTATCATAAAAGGCAGGAATTACGGTTTTATTAATGCCGGCCGGCGAAAGGTTTGTGTTCCTTGTATGCATAACTTCGCTTCATTCTTTTATTCCCCCCTTCTAGCGAGGACTTCAAATCTTCTCGGCAAAAAAAAAGGAAGTGGTGAAATCCCTTAGTTGCCGTAGTACGGTATTTTCATGCTGCGTACTGGTTACAAGTATGAAAAAGCTAAGATCTCATTGAGTACCCACTTGTAGACAAATGCAAGATGTGAAATATGTCTGGCTGTTCGGTTTTAAAAAGAACAATTTCGAAAGATCAAAAAATCTCCCTTCAGGGTGTAACAAATGTTCCTTTATAAGCAACCTTTGTTTTTAAATAAAATTCCTCTAAAACTGAAAAAAGAAATTTGTTAAATTTTGCTGGCGTACAATTGGTGCACATAATTTATCGTGTGCATTTGTTGTTCTTTTATAAATTCGAATTTTTTTCACATAAATTAATTTTTTCTTTTGCTTCTTTCGTTTCCGGTATTCACCAATTTGGAAAGTTGTTTGTTAAGTTCTAAATCAGAAGTTAAGTTGTAAATCGAAAGCTTTTTCAACAACTCTATTTGACTGTATAATTTCCTTCATTGACAGCTGTGTTATTTGAATTTTTAGCATGTTACAATAAAGGTCGAGTAATAATTCAAACTAGGCACTTGTGTAAAGTATTTGATTAAAAGGCTGCATGTATAAATTGATACATAACTAACTGTAATTATTATCCGAAATGCTTAGTTTCGTGAATTTGTTCAGGCATCAATGTTTTCTGGTTGTGTATCTTATGTTACGGACTTGGATATTGTAATTTAAGTGAATCTCACACTTTGAGCATAAATGTTTAACTCTGCAGAATCCGGGCTGAGTTGTCTGCGGTTTTTACGGAAGCTCGTTCTCGCTGCTTTGAATTTCGAAAATTTTCGTTTTGAAGTATTGGCTATTTTTATGTATTTATGAGTGAGATTTATTTTTCTTGCATAATCCGAGTGTAAATCAGTAAAATAACCAAAATAGGAAACGCGCTTATTCATCCTGAGCCAAAGCGATCTTAGGGATACGGAGTGACCAAAAAGCAAATAGAACAAGAGCTGAAAAATTGCCAAAAATTCGAAGTGAAACACGCCATCTTGGATTTACGATTTATCGCCGTTTTTTTTCCGCATGATTCAAACAAGATAAGCTCTTGTTCGAGTTCGCTTGGCGATTGCGGAAAATGTATTTTTACTCCCAAAAATGTGGAAAAACGAAATATTTTTCATGTGAACATTTATTTATTCCATTGATGAAATTCATGTATGGCTGATCGGTAATTTCATGGGTAGCCAAATCAGTTTTCATTATTCACTTCATCTTCCGAGGAATACGTTGACTGCAACCGTTGACTCTTCCCTTCCTGATGCCGGCACCATCGTCCGCTTTGGCAGGTCTTCTGTCCTCCTTTTGTCCCTCCTCACGTGAACTGCGTATTTATCCCTTGACGTGCCTCGTTCCGCCTTCCTTTCTAATCTGTGGCTAACAAATCCACCTGATATCTATTGTCTTCTCATTCCTTACGTTTTTCCCACAGTTTTGTGTATGTTTTGTGTTTCTACGCTCTTTGTATTTTGCATATTCATTGTAAATCGATTGTCATTATCTAGTTCTTTTTTTATATATTATTTAGCACTCAAATGTAATTATACTTTCATTGAATGTATTTTATGATGGGTTAGATGGAATAAGGGACTACCACATTCTCAATCTTGCCAGAACAAAACCAAATTATTATCATTATAACAACGCGTTGCACACATTTTCACTTTTAATACAATCGGTAGAGTTTTAACGCTTTGTTTTTCTCGCTCGCCATTTCCAGGTGTGGAAAAGTACGACGTGCTCGTACTCTCTTAATTTTATTCAGATGTTAGGGAGGATGCTGTTATTATGTTTTTTATCAGCTACACAACAGAATCATGTATTAAATCTCTTCCAGATATCAAGGTTAAAATATTATGGAGCAGGTTTTGCAAAGCCTGATTTGCATATTGTATTAATTTTTATAAATGTATATTCGTAGACAAAATAATGATCTGTTGGCATTAAAATAAGCTAGTCTAGAGTAAATAATAGAACGCACGTGTGCAGCGACGCGGATGGGATCGGAATCCTTGTGCCATCCCCAAATGGAGCTCGAGGAAGAGGTCAGCGATACAAAAAGTAATTTTTTTCTCGTGTGGCCTTAAAGAAAGAATGGAGGGTAGTCCGTGAGACGGGCCATAAGGAGATGACAAGACTGCGGCATATCGGAACTTCTTGGCTGGGCCGGGCCTCCTCCGTTCATTCCTTTTCTTCTCCCCGTGGAAATGTTATGCGCACGACGCGATAACTTATGAAAGGAAACTTGACGTCGTCGTGGATGTCCCAAAAATTACGAGCGGGCACCCACGCGGCGGGTGCTTCGGGGGTCGCCCAAGGGCCGGGATGAGGGGGCGTGGCGAGGAATCGGTGGGGCAAAGTTTTGGACGTCCTGACCGGATTAGCAACGGGCTTCACCGTTTTGGGGCGTGGTGGCGTATATTCCGGGCGTTACTCTGGGATGTCACACCGGTGTAACGTCTGATGCCTGCGTGATTTCTCTTCCCAAGTAAGAGAAGATTCGGCGCCATCTTCGTGGAGTTTTTTTATTCTACGGGAAGCAGATGAAATGGAAGTTCTTGATTGGGATTGCGCTTATTTCGGAGGCATTGACATTAACCAACTGGAATAGAAATAGTTGTGATCATTAGGTCGCACTTACCATTTGGTAAATATTAAATATTCCTTACCTTTATAGTTCTAGAATCCACTAATTATTTTGCCGCTGGCACGTTAATCGTCATCAACAGTCCAGCGTATGAAAACCTTCCACAAATAAGTAAGAAGGTATCATCAAAATGTTCGAAAGTGATGTATTGATTTAATTACGACGGACGTATCGATATCAATTTTTGCTGATGAGTAATCTTCAGGTTCTTACTCATATTTAAATGTATGTACACTTTCATGTACCCAAATGTATCCATTGATTCATACGTAACAGTTTCCGAAAAAAGAGAAAAAAATGTTCTAAAAAGTTAAGATTATATTAGTTCGATTCTTATTCCGCGACTCTTCAAATCAGAAAGCCCCTACGAATTAGAACCCCAGACTCTTTTATTTCTCATTACTGCTCGGTAACATTCATCTCCCATCCAAATTGGGCAAAATTGAGACCATTTGGTCTCAATTTCGCTCAAATAAAGACCTCTATCTATCATCCGAATTGAAGATGATTCAGCGTGTGTTTGATGATCGACCAATATTTCACGTCGTAGACCTTAGTTTTCTTCGACTGTTTTCAATCCTCCTTTGTGCTCACGCCTCGGGTGAGTAAATATCATTTTCTCAGGACATGCGAATATTGATGATGCTTGTGTTTCCATAGGAAGTACGGGGTGGTCCACCTGTGTCTCTACCAGCGGTACCGTGAAAGAGTCCCGCGTTTTATGTCTCATGGAAGTGGATATCTGCGCGAATAAATATAGTTTTCTCTTGGGAAAATATTGCGTCTCCCGTAACTGTGCATTTTTTGAAAAAACAAGGTTAGGTCCTACTCTGCAATCATATTTGCAAAACTCATTATCGTTTAAAAATTCTAGATGTTGCATGCTTTTGAAATATTTTCATTTTTAGTTGCCTAGCACATTTTTCCGTACCTACCATTTTAGTAAGAACCGCGATGTATCTTATGGATAAAAATTATCGAGAATAATTTTTTCCTGGCGTGACTACGTCGCAGCGCGCTCGCACCGCACAGGCTCTGTGGTGGAGGCCCTCACCTTCAACAAGCGCCTGCGAGCGTTAGCTCAGGTTAGATCGTGTTCCAATGGACCCCTATTGTGTGACCCAGAACAAGCGCAAAATGCAGCGAACGATTGAACAGCGGTACGCCATCAAATTTTGGTCTGGACTGGGTAAATCGGGTACGGAGACGTTGGACATGATTCGCCAAGTGTTCAAGGATGAATGCATGTCACAAAATGGAGTTTTTAAGTGACACAAGCTCTTCAAAGATGGCCGAGAGATTGTGGAGGACAAGCCCCACGATGGACGGTCGTCGACGTCAAGTACCGACGACAACGTGCAACGTGTGCGTGAAGTGCTGAATTCAGACCATCGCTTTAGTGTACGGATGATCGGAGATCGCATTAGCATTGATAAGATGACCTCATCATTATCACTGAAATTTTGGCGTTGCGAAAGCTCTGTGCTAAACTCGTTCCGAAGGTCTTTACGGATCACCAAAAGCAGAGTCGAGTGTCTACTTGCGAAGACCTTTCGTGACGCGACGATTCCCCAACCCCCTGACAGTCCTCCGACTTGCCACCAGCAGACTATTTCCTATTCCCAAAAGTGAAATCCTCCCGCAAAGGACAACAATATTATATTGGCCCTAAGGCCCTAAATGCCATCAAAGAAGCTTGCACGCGTACCCTTAAGGACCTTCCAGAATCCGCCGAGCCAGGGAGCCTTCGAGTCGTGGAAAAGGCTTTGGCTAAAGTTTGTTGATACTCAAGAGATTTACTTCGAAGAATTTTGGGGAATGGTAGCAATATCTGAAACAAATCTATTTTTCCGAAACTTTCTCGATACTTTTTATTCAAACCTTATGCGAGCAGGTGTTGGGGCAGGCTAGGTTTTTCAAGTGTTTATACAAGGAAATCATATAAGTATTTGTCATAAAATTATTGGTCAGAGGAAATATACGCACAGGAAATGGTAAAATAGGCATGGGAATAATTGGAAATAGAATGTCAGTCAGTGGGGAATCCATAAAGTCAGGTTTGTTGATGATCAACGTGTGGGTTAACCAGTCGTCCAAGGGGTTGAAATCATAAAGGTATTATACAATCAATTTGATAAGTATGATATGTCAATGTGATTAAAACAAAGCCTATGAGATTTTCTTGGGGGAGAAGAGCTAATTTAAAAAAAAATGGTAGGGTAAAAACTAGTGCGAGAAGAACAGTTTAACTATCTTGGAAGTGTATGGGACCAAAATGGTCGAAGTAGTGGGAACGTCAGTAGAAGAATTGCATCAGGCAAAGAAGTTGACGAGGAGGAGGGAATTGATGACAGGCGTTGCGTAAGAGTGTTAAGAAAAGCCTCGTCAAAACTTTGGGATGGAGAGTTATGTACGGCGTGGAAACATGGTCTTTGAAGCAAGATGATAGGCGTAAATTGGAGCCTTTTGAAATGCGGCTATGGAGAAGGATGGAAAAAGTGAAATGGATGCAAAGAAAACAAGCGAAGAAGTGCTAGGGGTGGTGGGGGAGGAGAGAGGATCGTTGGCAAAAATCAAAAAGAGACAAGGAAAGATGGATATGCGTGTAGAGCATTTTGATTGGCAGTGGGATGCTGAAGGTGATGGAGGGGAAAATCCTGAGGTATCGAGGTAGGTGGAGGAAAAGGATTGTTATGTTGGACGAAATGAAGGGAATTTGAATGAATGCGAAGTTGAATAAGGGTTTTTTGTAGTGTGTGGTGTCAGGGTAGGCGAGACTTAGAAATGTAGCAGTGTTCTGTCGTGTCCAACCAAAATCGATCGCACGTAAATGACGTTCCGTGGATTCACCAGGTATTGAGTGTTGACATAATCTAAAGACTGTGGTACATCGAGCGTTATCTGTATAGAGGTTTACGAGTATTCGGTCGTTGTTCTTCAGGTTTCACGATGCGAAACCAAGGGAAAAAATATTCTTGACATTTTCTCGATTCATTGAAGATCGGTTGTAAAATCCATGGTCGCAATCTGTTACCGAAGAAAATCGCGGTACGAATAATGAAAACGTTCTAAATATCGGAGATCGCTCCCCAGGTTCCGGAACCGTAAATTCATTATTTTTTTCTTTGCATTTTTGCCTAATGTATCGGTCAAAAATTCCATCAGGTCTTTGCCCATTGTAGGTTCTTCTTTCCCTCGGGTTATTCTCCACCTGATGTTCTGCTTCTTTATCCAAGGCACTGCCCGAACACATAAGCTCTTCCGTTTTTTTATATGCCTTCCAAGTTCCATTTCTTTTTTTTTTCAAGAATGTTCAAATTTCATTTTGCCTTCTTCGCTTCGAGACGAATATTTTTGTCGGAGGAAAAGTTAATTTGTGCGGGACACGGTGCTGTTACGTCTTACGTGATCCGGGCGCTCGCATCGAGGACGAGCGAGCATTCCTATTCATATCCCCGTTCGTCTGGCCTCGGGATTGCCAAAATAAAATACACGACCTGCGGGCGATTGATCATTTTTTTCGGACGTCGCGGTCGGAACAATGCTCCCCTCCTCCCCCACGCCCATTTGGAAGGGAAGCGGATTAGCAAGCGTATGAAAATTTGATGCAAACGAGATTCCGCGCGGCCGCCCTTTCTCGGACGTCAAAAAGAGAAAGTGAAGTGGGGAGGGGGGAAAGATGAAAGAAATCCAGCTTTCACGCAAGATGGACCCAAAACATCGGGGAAGGAGTTCCTCGAAATAGGGACCACGACGTGACCAGCCCTCTTGATCGGAGTAGGAGTCCTTTTGGCCTCGGATTTCCCCCCATGCTCCGCACGCCTTCTCGAGATTCCCGTCTTTCCTTCCAGTTTTCCCTCCTCTCTGCCGAGGTCCGGTGGCTGGTTCGTTCGATGGCGGAGGAGCGGTAGGGAGACGACCACCCCTTGCGGTGGTTGGGGAGGGGAGAGGAAGACGGAGGAAAGCGTCGGGGGTTGATGTGACCGATCCCGATTTGATTTACTCATAAATCGGGTGACTTAATGCATCTTCCGAGTTTTTTAATCGATGAAGTCGGGATTGAATTGAGGTGAAAAGTATGTGGATTTAAAATAAATGGTTTTTGGTAACGTATGGAGGGCGTGGTAGTACAGTGGGTTGAGTACTGGGTTACTGACTGGTGGGCCTTGGTTCAGTTACTGGTGACGCCCTTAGATATTCTCAGCTACAACTAAACGGCGTGATTTTTCGGGTACCAGATCTTTCTGGGAAACCATAGGCGGGACAAGGAAAGGAACTGACCCCCCGACCCTGATGTGTAAATTTCACACATCGTTGGGATAAGTATTAGGCGAGCTCTTTCCTCACTTGTCAGACCAACCTTCGGGTCGATAACGGTGGTAATGTAAGGTATTACGGTATGAAAATCTTTCTTAGGCGGGGCTTAGAAGTGTAGTAGTGGTGCTTGCACAAGTCTCTGAGCCCATCAAAAACCTACTGTGACCAATCGACTCCTACAAATGGACAATGACGTCGATTTAACTTAATTTTGATTCGATTCTATGAGATTACAATGTGATTGGATTTAAGGTTCCACAGAGATTGATGTTTTCCGGTTCAAATTTGTTGAAATCCATTTTGAAGAATCGAAAATACGATTTGGAAACTGCACGCAATTGATTAAAAGGAACTGATTTCCGAAATTATGTCAACTCGTTGGAACCGCTAAAATACCTTGATGTATTGCGTGAAAACAAAAAAAAAAACATTCAACTGTTCTTCAATGCTGCATACTTCGTCCCTCCCTTCAGTCCTTCCAATATGCCTGTCTTTTTCCTCTCCATTACTCACTTGCATCAAGTTCGTCCACTCTCCATCACAGTCTTCAGCGTCCCATTGCCAATCAAAATGCCTTGCATCTGCCATTCCTGCTTGCTTTGGATTTCTCCCGTCAATTCTCTTCCCTCCACCATGCTTAAAGCCTTGTAGTTTGTTTACCCTTCTATCCATTTTACCTTTCCATCCCTCTTCACTCTCACATTAAAAGTCCCCAATCTACGCATATCATCTTGCCTCAATGACCAAGTTCCTGCTCCTAACAAAACCACGCTCAATTCAAGGTTTTCATAAACGTTTCTTGACACTCTTACTTAACGTTCTCGACAATAACTCCCCCCTCCTCTTTGCGAAAGCTTCATAGCCTAACTCAATTTTCTTCTGATTTTCCTACTAGTTTGACCATCATGGTCCAAAACACTACCAAGACAGGTGAACTGTTCTACTTGATCAAGTTTTTGTCTTCCAATTTATCGTTAACTTTAAGTTAAGTTTAAGTCTAAGGCTAATTTAACTTGAAGCCTCTCTTCTTCTTTTAATACCTCACAACCTGTTTTGTTTACATTTATTCTCATCCCATATCCCTGGGCCTTTTTTTAATTCTTTCCTGCGGATTTTTACCTCCTTTAGCGAGATAACGTATTTCACGTGACTCGGCCCGATTCAAGTTTGCAGCTAACCGATTTATGGGTTATGAGTCACTTGTCCCCTCTTATCCCAAAAACTAGAGAAAAAGAACGCTATTCGATCTCGTGCGGCAGATTTAGATATCCACCCGAGGATACGGTTTCAGTTGATTCGGCTCCAGTCGCTGTTAGGGATGGTCACGATGTTTTGAATGAATCGATAACGTGACGTGATTCGTATCGATTCCTTCCCTCGACTCACCCATCTCTCTTCTTCTCCTCCTCCATATTGGAGAAGTGGGTGAGTTATTAGCAACCCTCCCGCTGGGAAGAGTCAGGGAGGGGCTGCGGCGGAAGCAAGCGATTGTTATTCGCCTCGCGACCGTGATATCTTCCCCGAAATTTTGATGAAGCGACGGTTGAGTGCGGGAGACCGACCGCGGGGGAGGATGTGGAGGAGGAATGAGTTTGACATGCACAGAGCGTCGGTGTCCAAGTGTTGGAGGTGGAGCAGAGGTTCGCGCTCCCTTCTAGACCCGCCTGATGAGCATCTGCAGCTGTATTTGGTTTGGCCCGAGTCCCCAAACATCGTGTCCCATTCCGGTTGTGGCTAAACATTCGCGTGCACTCAGTTCCGACGTCATCTGGGACGGGTCAGTTTGGTCAATTAGGGTCCATCTAGTCCGGCGGGAATGAAAGTGCAGCCCAGACATCTGCTAAGCCACCTCGGGATGCATCTGGGGTGAATGTAGCCAAAGGAGAATCAGATCAGCTTTATAATGTCGATTTGAAAAGATACGACATGAATGCAGGCAGGCGATACAAAAATTAATAATAATGGACACGTAATACAATAATTATGATCATGTAGCCCTTAGAAACTTGAGTTTTTTTCCATTTATTTATTCTACGTGCTATTCAGATGCAACTGATGCATCCTATATTTTACCAGATACTTGTTTCTTTTTATGACAATCGATACTGGTATTATATTGTGTGTTGGATTATCTCATTGATATGGACAACAATAGTCGTTAAGTTTTAAGGTTGGTTTGCATGTTGAGATGAATGGAAAATCAATCCTCATACTTAAATGGATTTATCACCATTCACCCCTCTGGAGAAAATGTTCACATCCCATACAGAGGTGTCTTATTTAAAGCAAACGAGTGCCAAAAAAATTATGCAGTGTCTTTTCTTAAATAAATAAGTAATTTCATTTGCATCTCCTCTCCCATATCTATTTTATATTGTGTTTCATGGACCACTAAGATAATTAGATGGATATAGTTCTTCTGAATTGCAAATCTCCATTGCCCAAAACAGTGTTACGTGATCTTTCAAACACATGTACATTAATTCCACATTTTAAAAATCTCAAGCCGCATATTCTGAGAATGATATACTGCATCAGTAAGAGTCATAAAATTGGGGAAATCTTAATTGAATTTTGATTCTGTTTTGAGTTGAAATCTTCCATTATTACCAGCACTTGCTTAAAGCAAAAAATGTTGAGGCTCCGTTATCTTTTAGTTTTATCCTTTGTACGCCTTCATAAAGAGATTTCATTTGTTTTTACCGTCTTTGTACTCCTGCTTGGTAATTTGTAAATTCCTCTAAAGGATTCAGATTAGGTGGAGTTCAGCCATGGTTCTGTGTAGAATGTCGTTTCTAATCATAGAATCAGGATTTGAAGAAAATCTTGAAATGGAAAAAATTTAAATATTTTTGGGAACAATTCTTTTGTGAACTTATGTTTCCATAAATATGCGAAATGCCAAACACTTTCTGCTAAAGCTCTCGCTCGTTAATAATAATAGTGTTTGATGAAATTACTATCGTTCTAATTTGCATACCATTTCTTTTTACAGATGATGAAGCATGCTTGGGACAACTACGTTCGCTATGCCTGGGGAAAGAATGAGCTGAGGCCGATGAGCCGGCGGGGTCACAGTGCAAGTATCTTCGGGTCTGCAGCTCTGGGAGCCACGATAGTGGATGGACTCGACACTCTGTACATCATGGGCATGGAGGAAGAGTTCAACCAAGGAAGGGAATGGATAGCCAACAATTTAGATTTGAACAACATGGTGAGTCCTGTTGCGAGCGTAATAATCATGCGTGGAGAATTATTTCACGGGCCAGTAATGCATCAGATAGTTGGTTGCTCATACCTGCAGTGATTCGATACATAAACATTTCTTTCTTTTTCTATCTACAATGTTATGTCAAGAGGGTTCTTCTCTGGGTGAAGTCAAAAGTAAACTAAACGACAAGTTGCTGTCGTAGAAGTCGTTTGTGCAGGAAAGAATCCTTGAAAAACTTTCGAAGTGGGTTCTAATCAAGATGGAGATACCCACTTGGGGAATTTCAGTCATCCTACAATGAATCTAAATGAAAGTTTTTACTTAAGAGAAACTGCATTTCAATTGGCAATCACTTACGAAAATTACTTAATAAAGTTTTAATTTGTCATCACTTCAGACAACGATGTGATCATATCCCCAATTGAAGCTTCAAAGTGTTCCTTTCGGTAAATACTCGTGGTTGTTAACTAAGTTGAGAATGTAAAGCATGTTATGTAAATCTAAAATGCTTCAAACAATCATTGAAGTTTGTGTGTGCGATAAAAAATAATTTTAGAAAGATTATCCTAAGTATGTACGTAGAAATTTCGTTGTCGTAGTTATAAACTGATGGTAAACGTATGCATAATTTAACTTCCGAGAATATATGCTGTACCATGTGAAGTGGTTGACCATCACATGCTTTTAGTTTGTTTCCTCCGCTGAGGTGCAATCACAAATCTTAATCAGTTACAGCCTTTATGGTTTTTTTCTTTTTAGCGTGAAGGATATCGAAAATGTCATTGTCATTCCAAAACTTTTTCACCATCGAACCCAGTATAGCTGATAATAGACACCCGATTCTGATCATAATCAAAAGACAACTGCCTGATCTATGATTGCATTATGTACGCTCCATAGTGAAATTACTCTATGGGTGGTAATGGTGATGATTTGCAAAAAAATTGTCATTGCACCCGTTGTACTCGTGCGTATTTCAGGGTCTCTACCGTGAAGACCCGGTGAATATCCGGCTTTTTCCCGGATTTCCAGATCAAATTCTCTGTTTTTTTTAGTCTGCCTCTGAATAGGATGCGTTCATTGCATTACCTAATTTAATCTTGTACCGCGCGCCAAATCTATCCCCAAACCACGGACGTAAACGAAGGGTTACGCGTCGTACGTGAGTGATGTTGTCCCCTCCCGTTTACCGTAAAATTTCATACCTATAGACAAATAGTATTTTTGTTCTCGAGTAACCTACGCCCAAATATTTCTTGAGTAATGAATAAAATTTATCATCGTATAATTTATTCTCTCCAAACTTTAGTTTGCAAGTAAAACGGGAAATACCCTGAATAGCGCAGACTTTAATCCTTTCAAATACCTGAAACGATGCTGCTAACAAGGTATTCCGACTATGTGCTGTTCAAGCAAGCATAACACTGTAGTTTTTAGCCATGATGCATCAGAAACGAACAATCTGCAGCGTCACAAAAACTATTACTTCGTTATTCGGAAGTGGAGGATCAACGTCATGACTGGCCCCTTAGAAGGAAAACTGCGCCATGGATTTAGTTCCGATGGCACCCTGTCATGCTGCTATCCTTCACAGAGCGCACACCTAGTATGCAGTGAATAAGGAGCATTAGGGTACTTAAAGTGGATTTTAAATTTGGTGCTTAAGCGACATATTTACCCTGGAAATTTGTCACATACAGTAAACGCTCACGTTTCCCTGAATCACCGGTTGGTTGACGAATTCCAGATGAAATCCTGATTTTTCCCGGTTATTAGGCACCCTGATACATGTGTGTTTACCCCCCCCCCCACTCACAAGGAAGTTAAACAGGGGATTGGGGGACAGCTATGATTTCCTTTGAATTCCCCAAGAATATCACAAGCCAGAATGTCACACCACTTTCATTACACTCTGGTCATGCAAGGGCGTTCCCCAAATCTGGAACTTTGTATTCTGTTAGTTGAAAATCTTCACTAAAGTTTCAAATTTTCGCCGAAATTAATGTAACTAAGTGATTGAAAATGTGTGTGAATTGTTTGTTTGAATCTCAAGAAAAAATCGAAAAAATTTTGGGTCACTCCCAGAAAAAATCCCCGCGTACCATCATGCTGACTCCTGTATGAGGTTAAAATTCCTCTCTTAATTATTTTAAAATTGTGTAACTCTTTAATCCTTAGTAAATTTTGATTTTATATTTTCAGAATTCCGATTTGTCTGTGTTTGAAACCAACATCCGCTTTGTCGGAGGACTTCTTTCATGCTATGCACTCACAGGAGATGTTATGTTCCGGGACAAGGCAGAACATGTTGCTGAGAAACTCCTCCCTGCTTTTAAAACTCCAACTGGCATTCCATATGCTCTTGTCAATGTACGGACAGGGGTAAGTGTATCATTATATTTACTGCTTAGGGGAATAGTATTCATCTGGGATGATTCATCTGACATGGGTGTCATACATGGTCATTTGTTGAAATTTTTAACCTTCTGTAAAATTTTGAAACCCTCTTAAACAGAAACATTTTCCAGCTAAACATGAGGTTGTGTAGCAGTTTTGTTATCTGTCTGAATACAATGTGGCTGTAAATTTTTCTGCAGGCAAGCAAAAACTATGGATGGGCTAGTGGTGGAGCAAGCATCCTCTCTGAATTTGGAACACTGCATTTAGAGTTTACATATCTCTCAGATGTCACCGGAAACCCCATCTATAGGCAGAAGGTGGAACACATTCGTCAGGTCCTTAGAGGAATGGAAAAGCCAAGAGGCCTGTATCCCAACTACCTCAATCCAAAGACAGGGAAATGGGGTCAAAGTAAGTAACTGCTTGTTTCCTCCTCTGTTTCAGTACCTCCTCTGTTTCAGAATTGTGTCGAAATTAATTAAAACTGTGCTTTCTTTAATATTTATTTTTTTATTGCCTTCAATTGTTTGGGACTAACGAAAGTTCTACATCATTATGATTTGAAAACGATTGCTTAGAAGTTATGTTTTAGGCACGATAAAGTTATTAATAGTTATATTTTAGAAAAATTAAAAAAAATCAATATATAATTCACAATTTGATATTATTTATCCCTCACTGTGTGTTATTGATTAACACAATTTTTAAGTAGCATAATGATTGAAAATGACATAGTGTTGAAATGCAGTGTGGTTCAAATTGTGGACAGCAAGATCTTTTATAAATTAAAGAAAAATATTATTTCTTATATTTCCAAATATATTTGCGATAATGCAACTGAATTATGGTAGAATAATATCAGAATTAAGTGTTAACTGATACAGTTAAAAACAGTGATATTAATTTTACCGTTTTCAAATTAAAATTAAAATGTTCCCTTTATCTATTTCAAAATTGTCTGCAATTTAAGGTTAACATTTGCTTGGGAGATCATGTCATTATTATCTCTGGGGAAATGTCCATTCTAGATCACATGTCCATTGGAGCCCTTGGAGACAGTTTCTATGAGTACTTGCTGAAGGCATGGCTGCAGTCAGGCAAGGAGGACCTGGAGGCTCGTGAGATGTATGACGAAGCACTGGCTCGCTTGATACAGCACATGCTTCAAGTTTCACAGAGGAGTAAACTTATGTATTTCTCAGACATGAAATTTGACAGGTTGGAGCACAAAATGGATCACCTGGCGTGCTTCTCGGGTAAGTGTACACGTATCTGTACTTATTTTCCTTCAGTGATGGTCTTATCAAGGCTAACTAGGCCACTTGAAAGGCGTTGCAGTCACTCAATAAATTTTACCATTGCCTTGAGAGCTTATCCTGAAGCATCAGACCTGCCACATTAACCTAATTCCTTGTTATCAATGATTGTTTAAAAACTCTTTATCAACACTTACATTGTCATATGAGTAAGGGAAAGAAAGTTTTAATTTCCTAAATTACATCATAAATTAGTTAAGTAACCTAATCTCTTGCAATTGCTTAAGAAATCAAGTTCCATTTACTTGATTCCATTCCAAGCTCCACTTTTATGGTGCAACATCTCTGTTGAATAATTTGATGATATTTACTCCATGCCCCTTGATAGAATATGTAGAATGTCTGAACCACTTGATTTTCTCATCATCCTCCATTACTGACTTTCTCACCACCATTTTATGGAAGTGCTAATCAGAAATATAATGAGAAATATGTACTTAATGAGTGGCCTGTGTTTCATCAAATCTCACCTTTGATGGGGCCAATAATATATCAGTCATTGCAAATTTTAATTACATTGTCACATGGTTCTGTTTTGAGTATTCAGATGGAATTGATAACATACACTTTGATTCTCATTTAATATGGGAATAACTGACATAAAATTTTAATTCAAGCCATGCTAATTAAATCTATGCCAGAGCAATGCTTAGAATCAGACCTTTTCTCAGTCAATGCACAATTCCTCAATGCAACAACTTTCTTGCTGGATTTCTCAAAGAACACCATTAATAGTGATATGTATGCCTATGTAATTGTCTATTATAAGAAATATTAAATGGTAATTTATAAATCATTTTGTGAAGAAAAATATTAGAGATTTCTAAAAAGTCTTGAGTCCTTGAATTATGTGTATTTGCTCTTCTTGACCCATTTTTCAGAGTGGGTATTTTTAGATATACTGTTTCATGGGAAATCGTATTTTTGCAAATTGAAAAGATGCCAAAATAAAGCTATGCAACATATTTATAGTATGTGACAAAGATAACTGCATAAAAATAATAAAAGCATATTTGTATTTGTGAAGAGTTCCATAATTTGAAACAAATCCCTGACACTGAAGCAGTTAATGTTAAAAGTGTTTGTTTTTTTAAATATTTATGCTGTAAAAATCTGTACCAAGTAGTTGCAACATGTTACATTAATTGTAATATTTTGAGTATTGCAGTAATAATTAGTTTTTAGTCTTACATACTATTATTCAGTGATCCTACTCTACTAATTCATTACTGCTCTTTAAGGCTTCTGTCAGATTGTTTCTAAGATGTTGCGGTTGTTTTTCTTTGTAGGTGGCTTGTTAGGGCTTGGAGCACAAAGTTTGAAGAATGAAGTTTCTGAAAGATATATGGATATCGCAAAGGGAATAACGAACACCTGTCATGAGTCCTATGACCGAAGTGCTACAAAACTTGGACCAGAATCATTTAGATTCACTGAAGCCCTCGAGGCCAAAGCAATGAAGACCAATGAAAAGTATTATATCCTCAGACCGGAGGTCATAGAGTCATACTTTGTAATGTGGAGGCTTACAAAAGACCAGAAATACAGAGACTGGGGTTGGGAAGCAGTTGAGGTAAGTTGATCCTCGGTGAATTGTGTGTATAATTCCATTTATCATCCCCTCCCTCACTGTCTAGCGTTAAATTTTATACTAATACACTTAAAGCTTATATTTTTTAGTTTTAAACAGAGTTGATGAAAATGGAGTACATTAAGGATAAGCTTAAATAGCCAAGTTCATTTCAATCTTAATATGCTAAAACTTATTATACAACTGGTATTAGGGGATTTTACATGTACACTATGATAGAAGTTATATAGCACATGAAATATAAGAGCAAATTGCTTGGGCAGAAGTCTGAAAAAGTGTCTTAGCCTAAAATAATGTGTGAAAAGAGAGATTATTTGCCAATGGGCTTTGTGTGTACATGTGCCTTTAAAGGCTAATCATATGTAATGTAGGAATTAAATACAAGTATTGGATGGGTAAGTAGAAGGATTTTTTGTTGGAAGTATTCTAAGGACACCTTCATTGGATTTGGATGAAATTGTTTGACTGAACATGTCTCTCCTGTGTGCTTAAGCTTCTTATTCTCTTCGCTGGTGAAATTATATTGCTTAAGTTGTAGATGTGATCATCCAAATGTTAGATGCAGCTGCTATTTTTTTTACTGCCGTGGCAGGAGAAAAAATAGAGCAGTATTAATAGCCAATGGGTGGACTTACCTTGAAAACATTTTGTACTTGTAGAAGCATTTTAGTTTAATGTTGAATGAATTTGTGTAAGGTTCTGCTTAACCTAAATGCTCTTTATAATAATGTGTATATGTATGTCTGTTAATCTTCTTTATGTTTTCATCGGTTGGAAATGTCCTTGGCTTTTTTCAAAGTTTACCAGAAATCTGGAATTTTTTCAAAAAAGACAGTTTGTTTTTGGGCATGTTTTGCAGCAGTATATTATGAAGAGGTTTTTAGTTGAGCTCAGATTTATACTCATTTGATAAACTGGGTAATGGCTGGTATTGTTTTGTGTAAACAGTAGTAGTAGTAGTGGAAGACGATGTAGGGGAGGTGACCAACAGCTAAGGGGTCTTTTGCATCATTAGGGATGGATGCGGAAGGAGAAAGGGTTGAGAGAAACTTAGCATCAACATTAACCTACTCTTAATGAAAAACACTAAGGGATCGGCAGTTTAACATCCTATCCAATGGCATACTCTATCAAAGTGCTCTCTCCAAAGCACCTCAATATCGGGACACCACTGAAAAATATCTGTCATCTCCAGGATTCAAACCTGGGCCCTCTGGGTGGGAAGCCAGTACGTTAGACACCTCACCATCCCGATCTCCCTGAAAAAAGGTCATAGTAAGGTAAAACCACATTGAGGTTCAACATAAAATTATTCAATCCATAACCATGATTTTGATTTACACCTGAAAGTGATTCTGTAGCTCAAAATTTTGGTCATGTAATAAATAATTTTCTGGGAATAGAAAGTGGTTTTACCTCAGTCATAAATTCATTTTTTCTCTTTTGTAAAACTCATAAGATAACTGTTTTTTGGATTGGAGCTAAGCATTTAAATGAGTGAACTAATGTGTGAACACATTTGAATTCATTTTATATATTCCCCATTTTTAATGAAAATCATTAGACCCACATACTACCAAAATTGATTGAGTAGGCAGTTTCAACTGATCTTGATTTCCTGGTAGACATTTGGTTTCTACCTTCTAGTTTTCCTGCTTTCTTTAATTAGCATTGTAAGTGACTTTCTTAGGGTCAGCCTGCCTTCATTTATGTGAAACATTTATTAGTAAATAGAAAACATCTTACATTTCAAGAAATCATCCTTAATTTTTGTTGGTTGTCGTTATATAGTACCACAGTGAATGATTTATTTTTTATAATTCTCATTCGCTCCAGGCCCTTGAAAAGCATTGCAGAGTAAGTGGTGGCTACAGTGGTATTAAAAATGTATACTTGGAGGACCCCCAGAAGGATGACGTTCAGCAAAGTTTCTTCTTGGCTGAAACATTGAAGGTAACATTAGCATTTTTGTAGTCTACTATTTTGTTGATTTATGGAAAAATACTTAAGCACCTTATTCATGCATCGACATTTTGAAGATGAATACTTACTACAGCCATGTATATGTGCATTTAATTTTCTGGGCGATAATGAGCACGTATATACATCCATTTATATCATGATCATATTTTCTGTATTATTTGGCCATACATATTTTTCCGATTATCCATACTTCTTCATGAATCCATTAGCATGGATTATCAAGAGTTTACTGTGCATTTATTATGGATATACAAGAAAATCATTGATATATGAAGCTGCTGCATATATCTCATATGATTTTATCTGCTTCTTCTTTAGAGACTGATGTACTTTATATTTCGGCTATGATTTAGCCATCGATTGAAATTATCTCAGTATTGCAGTTAAAAAATAATACCTTAGTTTGAAAATAAAAATAAAAAGCAATATTTCAGGCATGATATGGTAGAATATCATGATTAATTAAAAATTTACAATTTTTCACAAAATAAAATTCAATACGACCGGTTTCAATGTAACTACATCATCTTCACCTGATGATGACGATGTAGCTGTATTGAAACTGGTCGTATTAAATTTTATTTTGTGGAAAATCGCAAATTTTTAATTAACCTTAGTATTAAGTGGAAACCATTGGAAAATCTTCCACTAAATGATTTTACATGGTGAAAATGTCTATGGTGGCTACTCTTTAATGACCCCTTGCGTAGATTTACTCATTTGTTTACTATATAGAAGACTAAATTGTCCTGGGTGAAAGGGGATCATTTTTCCTAGATAATGACAGTCCCAGTTAATCCACTCCATTATGAAACGTATGGACCTTACAAATTGAATCATGGTGATTTTTTTGGTCTGTAGACAGTAATTCTTCTGTTGCAATTCAAGGCCAGGTATCTTTGGTCAACAGAATGAAGGTGTTGTCCAGCATTGGCCATTCAGAGATTGAAATACCTGTATATATCAAACATTGGACATAATAATTACCAAGGAAACATGAAATTGGGTTGCCTCTACTTAAGGAAATTGGTTTGCTGAGAAATATTTAGCATAGGATAATATTGAATTTGAGCTTGCAAACTTTTAACAGTTGAGGAACCTCATGGTTTTTTTGCAGCCCCAATGAAATACACTTTTAACAAATGAGATCTGTAGGCATTGTCAAAGTACATATTGTAAGGGAAAAAGGCTGTAAGCTTTCAATTTTGAAATGTATGCCCTGCAGCACTTTTTTCAATTTCATGCAATGTTTTTCATGGTAAGCACTTCCAGTGTAAATCAGTACCATTGGCATTAGATATTTGTGCATCAGTTTTCAGTGGCACCTCGTCAATTCCAAATTATTTATGTGCAGTCTATAATATGTTTTTATCTTTGAAGTATGCTTGGTGTTTATTCATAAATGTGTATCTTCATCGCTCACAGAGTAAACAAAGAAATGAATGTAAGATTGACTTTTGTGAATTATTTTCCAGAGGCCACCTTCTCATTTCCTATATCATTGCATGGTTTTGCAAAAGTGAGCACTTTTTTATGACATCCTGGGTTGGTTTTTTTTGCTTATTTTTGCATTCACGTTAACCCAATCCTGGTTAATGGATGGTCTACTATATGTTTAGCCTGTATTAGTCATTTCAGTATTGTGTGAATCTGTTGGAAGTTCCTCTGCACTTTCTAGTCTTCCCACCTGAATTTTTAGCTACTTTGAGAGATGAGTTATTTGAATGTGATAGAAATCATTCTCATAAAATCATCATGTGACTGTACAGTACTAATGTAATAAATGAGGTTCAAACCTGTGTATTTTTGGGAAAGCCAGTCGTGTTTATCACAAATTTGCCCTGAAATTCTGAATGTAAATGCATTACGTTTCATATGTGCATGCATTATATTGCACTAATGTACATAAGAGAAAATGATAATATGGAGAACCAACTAATTTTAAATAATTCCACAGTTATATTGTTCATTTATTCATCCACAAGTGCCCTGTCTACATTCATGTTTTTGTATGTGTTAATTAGTAAATTTATCTTTTCAGTACTTGTACCTGCTCTTCAGTGATGATAGCTTGATTTCCTTTGATGATTGGGTGTTTAATACAGAAGCTCATCCATTACCAATTAAGGGAGTAAACCCTCTTTATCGAGAGTTTGTCTGATTTCATTTAGGATCCAATTCTTATTTATTGTCTTAGGTGAGTTCTCTATTCATTTTAAAAGTGATTTTGTTAGAATTCCTTGCATGTCTCTCATAATTTATTTGCTAATAAAAAAGTGTTATATTGTAACCCTAACAGAGTTGTGACACTTAATTATCCCTTTTACACTCTGATTATATAAAACACCAATGATAGCCTATCAATAAGTAATGATGACTAATTTCTGTGAAAAAAAATTTTTTAAATCATTTATACATATAGATGTTTTATAAAATTATCGAAATATTTTCTATTTTACTAAATAAAACACCCAAATTGCTGTTACCATTGTGATAAATAGATTAATTAATAGCATTTTTGCAAATTTAAGAAGTTGATTGGTTACTGGTTGATTGGTCACTTAAAGAGGAATATGTAATGCATCTATTCTCATTCCTTGTTTAGGCCAATAGTAGTGTTGTTTCTTCAACTTCTGATATTTTTTTTCAGGCAGTGCAATTTGAACCGACCAAGAGAAAAAGTAACCTTCCAAATCTTTGGTGGATCCCTGCCCTCCATTGAAGACTCGTAGGTTAAAAGAGCAATGTGAAAGACTACTCAAATTGTGAGGTGTCAACTGTGTAAATAGTTTACTGGATGCATGTTTGCCTAAGAGTCAAATAATTAAATATCAGATGGGGTGAAAAAGACATCCAAAATCTAGAATCACTCTCATCTGACATTAAAATGCCACCAAATCACATTTTAAGTGATTTCAGTGGTTGTTGAATATTTGGTTTTCATGTATGTAGTAATTTTATTTTTATGAAGTTTTAATTCAGGGTACTCTAATACTAAAATCTAATCGAACTTGGTTGAATGTATTTGCCGGCTCTGTCGAAGTTTCATGTGTTTTGTATGTGATTAGCAACTATATGGCCTATGCAGATATTTTGTTCCCCATTTTCTGAATAGAAAATAAGTTCTCTCTGTCTTCACCTAGCTCAAAAGTGAAACCTTGCACTTGCATGAGGTTTGTGCAAAAGTTTCATTGTGTTTTGTATTTTTTAAGGTGATTGAAATCTATTTTAGCATTCATTGAGGGTGACTTTGTAAGAAAATGACTGTATTTCTGATATGATGTGAAAGGTTTTATGCTTTTAGTGGAAATTAAGTTGGAGTGAACGTCTGGTTTGTAATATTATGGGTAAAGACTGAGATTAAGGTTAAAGAGTTGAGATTGTTTGAGTAGTAAGTACGAGAGAGTATTTATTGTGTGCTAGAAAAAAAATCAACTTAAATCGTGTATGTGGACAATTTTGAAAGCCTAATTTCTTAACTCTATCAAGACACTAGAGGAAATAATAAAAATTTAATTACGCTAAGTATGATGCACCAATATGCTGTTGACAGATGACTCTGTGTTAACTGTGGCATTTATGGCTCCAGTAATGGAATAGGTCAAGAAAATATTCAGGTTTATCTCCATTATAGCCGTTACTTCATGTAAAAATTAGGGTTTCTATAGTGTTTTCTGGGTGGACATATTTTTTTATAAACAAGCTTCATTCAGTTAAGTCAAGTTTCTCAACAACACTGCATTCAGCATTAGTCATAAGTTTGGAAAAAGTACTCATAAATTTACTTAATTTTGTTATTTTCAAGCCTAAGCATGTCATGTAAACTAATCGCTGTGGGAAAAAGGACCTTGTAATGACTGAAAACCTAATTATGCCATAAAATCTGAGGTTAGATGATGCAGTACATTCCATAATGATAAAGAGTTTTTGGAATGAATCCTGGATTCAAGTCAGCATTTATTGGTGTCACATTTGGTAACATCTTATGCTTATATACCTTGGAAAGAATGCTAGAGTTGCTAAGGGCATTGATGCAGTTATAAATGGTGGTGGTTTCAGACTACATGCACAGGGATGCCAAAACCATTCAGATGGGTCCCAAAGAAGCTCATAAGTTTTTAGTTGGAAATTGATGTATTATCAACTCAGTGCTTCTTATAGTTGTCTCAGAAAATTCAACTTGCAGTCTGATATTTGTGCTAACTGAAAAAATAGCTCCATTACAGTCATGGAACATTCTCCCATGGAACCCTGGAACCCTACCAGAACCACCACTGGCTTTAAATTTTATTCTTTCTGCATCATTTTTATGGGTACTTATCTGTAATTTGCAATCAACAGTCATCATCTTCTTGATATCTTCAGTTTTTACATCATTCACGTTAACATATATATAACTATATCAGCTCTAGTGTACATTCCTTTTATAAAGTACACCTGATTCATTGATAGTAATTATTTGTTATCATGTATTTAAGTTGTACATGTGATAAGCTTATAATTAATCCATAAGTGTCTTATTATACTTCCGTACTCATTTTCATTCAACTGTCAACATGTGCTCAGGTTTCTTGTAATATTGTTATTTTTACCGAGGGATTACATAGTCCACTTTGACATTATTAGGCCATTCACCTGCCTTGCTTTGTTTAAAATGGATAAAATATTATTTTCACCTCATGTGTCAAAGTCATGTCTTTTGCATGCAATTCATTAAATCATGGATCCGTAAAGAAATCTGAACTCTCTAGCTGTTGCCAATCACGTCTGCAAATAGCCTAAAATGTTTTTTTGTTCAATGGAAGGAAGATGGTTGCCCTTGCTTATGAATGAGGCATTAGCATTAAAGGGAATATTATCATAATTCCCTCAACTTTGATCTTTCATTCAGTGTACAGATCACTTTATGTTCATGGAGGGCGTTAATTTCATCCTTATTTCAATTCTCTTTAATCAATTTCACTTCAATGGTTTTCCAAGGTTGACATTTGAATTAATTTGTCTGTAAAAAGTGAAAAGCCTACATAGCCGATCCACCCCTTGATATTTTGTTTTATGTGACATTCTCATCAACAATTAATATTAGTTAGGTATTTGAAATGATTGTGATTTTGTTCAGGGCATTTTGTCATCATAGTGTGTATTTTCCTAACTCTGCTCTTCCAATGGATATCATCACTGCCAGTGCCCATTTACTGTTGATGTATTTTTGTCATTGTTCATTTACCAGTGCCCTCACCCACCCATCATCTTCACAAGGGACCTACGATTCCCAAACTCCATTAATTGCTTTACATTTGATTCGAGTGGAGACTGGTTGTGTGACCAAAATAATTGATAAATCAATGAGAGCATCTTCCTGTGTGATTTGTGTGTGTGTGGGTGTTTGTGTGTGTGTGGAAGGAACCAGGAAAATATTCTTTGACTTCATCGTTAAAAGTGTACAATGGTAGTGATGGGGATGAGTGCTTCTGAAGTGTCAAGAATGGTTGTATGAGCACGTGGCACATTGAAATATTTTTTTTTCTTTTTGGATTTATTAATCATGGGATTATCCTTAAATTTTTGCCTTAAGAATAATGAAATGCTTTTGTCTTTAAAAAAAAGGGAACGTCTCCTGATTGAAATAATTATTTAAAGTAGGTTAATGATAGTAATGGCATATGATTTTTAATTGAGCAGCAGTCAACTTTACATGATTGAATTTTGTATTGTTAATGTGTTTCTTCTAATGAGCATAATTGCTCATCAGTTCCTTAATGTTAAATTTATTACAATGAATTGTTTTGCCATTTTTACTTTCATGTTTGAAATGGAGTTGGTGTCTTCTGTGCAGTAATCTAACTTTTTCATTTCTCCATTCCAAAAATGTAATGAATTGTAGTGGGTGATAAATGTGGATTAGTTGTTAATGAAACTTATTTTTTTTTATATATTTTCTGTCAACCTGTGGTTTTGCAAGCCATATTCACTGTGACCATATGCTGGTGATAGCAGATTCTCTGCTGAAATTGGTATGTTTCATGTTTCAAGTAGCAAAATGTATATAGGCTTCCAAAATTTGCATTCCAGTTATGCACTGAATCTAAATTACTAAATTGTATGTGCATAAAATCTTTCTGTCTGGTTTGAAGATGTTACTGCACACGATATTTGATCAATTCTAGGAGCTGGCTCCGATTATGATGTTTTCACATCTTAAGACATTAAAATTGCATAATCCAATGAAGCTGAATATCTTCAGAATAGTGCAGCAGTAATATATGCCAAGCACCAGCTGTAGTTACTATGAGATTCAAAAGCAAATGTCCGTTTAAATTTTTCATTCGCGTAAACTTTTATATCAGGAAGTATTCACAGAACTGTCTCAAGGTCATGAGGAAAATGTGGTCATTTGTCAAGAGTGTTCAATTTATTTCTTGTGAGTATTTACTCAGCAGTACTTCCTCTGAACTATTCATTGGGGGCTAGCATTATCTACTCTGGCCTGCAAAACCTCACAGGACTCTATTTTCTGGACTTTGCTCAAATTGAGCCTTTGGCAATGGAAATCATTGAAAGGCAGCAACTGTCATTTTGGTGCATTATTAGATTTAATTGGAAGAATGAGACACAATTTTGCCCTTTGGAAAGTTGATGCACATAATGGCTGTAAGGAATATGGCTGTAAGGCTTAAACTGGTATCACTTGACAGCATCATATGTCATTGAGGTTACATAGTATATATCTTCATTTTACTCTCTAAGTTTAGAAAATAATGTTAAATTTCTGGTCATTCGACTGAATAGTGTATTATATTGTGGGTTTCAGTTAGTTATATTGGTAGCATTAACTTGGAGGGGAAAATGTGTACAAAGAAAGCATAATGGTTTGCAGACAGTTGTGAATTCCTTGTAATATATGTCTTGCATGTGGCATTAATGTGTCTGATATTCAGACAGGAATGCCCCCTCTTGGGTATTGTTAAAGTGTTGAACTTTGTTTGACTGTGGACAAAAATGCATGGAATGTGTTTTTATCAAAAAATTAAGATGATAATAAAAATAATCACAGCATTTGTTTTAGTATTTTTATTGCAATCTGTTGAGAAAGTTTCATGGTCTAGCAGTAGGGAAAGATGGAAATAGTGAAATGGACGGAAAGGAAAACAAATGAGGAAGCACTAGGCAAGGTTGGGGTAGGAGAATGAGTGTTGTTGGGAGTAATTGAAAGGATTCAGAGCATTTGGATTGTCAATTGTTAAGATTGTGTTCTGATTGTTTTAGACTGTGTTAAAGGCAGGTGAGGTAGAGAGAGTAAAAGAAAAGGCATGCTGGACAGCATGAAGGAAGTATATGAACTCTTAGAAGAATAGTTATTGTAGTGTCAGGCATTATTTTGTGTCCTGTTAAGTAAGCCTTAAATTTGTAACAGATGTTAGTCTTACTCTAGCCAAAACCTGCCTTAAACACTAGACTACCATTAATAATAATGCCGCTTTAATTATTCCATTGCAAAAGAAAATTTAAAGGACCTAATCATGTTTCTACAGGTTCACTGACAAAAAAAATATAGTGGATGCATCCTTGAGCTCTTCTTAACTGTATTAAAACATTTCAAGTAACATTATATTGACCTCTGATCGCCCTCCTCATCTATTACGTATTTTGTGAGACTTCTCATTAAAATGATCTTCTGTGTGTTACCCTTGAACAGCTGTTTTCCAGTATAAGATGATGCCACAGCCAGATCTCTCTACCACTCTTCCTCTAAACCCTGTACCCTTTTCAACGTAAGCATTTCAATCTGAAGATTGCAGCTCTTCCTTCCTTGCTCTCCGATGTGTCTTCTGTTATGTCTGGAAATCTCTCCTGTTACTCATCCCTCTTTGTTTGGACTATGTACGGCATTCCTCATGGGATCTTCCCTCCCTGACATTGGATTCCTTACAAATCCATCATATCTCAAGGTAGGCCCAATTCATTCCTAATCCTCACTTTACTCATATGGCACCATGTTTTCCATTTTTTCTCTTCTGAATACACAGACCACTTGTTTCTCATTTTTTTATCCATTAAAACCCCATTATCTACCATCAGCACCTGTTTCCCATCTATCCTGTTTTGCCCTCTTCTTGTAAATGAATTTAGCTGATGCACATTCCACACTGACCCTGGTTTAGAGCCCGAAATGTGAATAGGTTTTTCTGATGCTGATGGTGAGATAAAGAAAGCTTTGTAAGAGTATACAGGTACTCATGATAAGGGTAGGAGTGTTGTATCTTAATCATCCTGATTTTTAAGCATTATCTTTTGGTATGTATATATACTGATTTATTGTATTTTTTCTACACATCTTATATGGTTGTCACAAATGATTTAGTCTCTTGTCCTTTGAACAACATGAGCTTATGAAATATGTACAATTTTTCATCAATTTGGTGCAGCTTGTTATAGATGGTAGGAACTCAAAGTAGGTACTGTCATAGAATAAACCTAACATTCAATTCTCCATTTAGAATAATTTGTAATGTAATTTGCATTTAGAATAATTTGTAATTATCACACCTAAAATTACTCTTTTTTACTGGTAAACATTCTATGTGATCTTTCAAGTCCACCTGCCTCTTGGTACAAGGTACTATTGGCTATGTATGCATATTGCAAGTGGTAGCACATTTGATACTGCTTCTGTAGTCAATAACTTTTATAGAAGCCAACTTGGATACATAAATACACTTTTTTTTTGCTTTGTTAAGGACGTGGTTAGTCCTGGGCTACTGACCAGGCTTTGGCTAGGATTGGCTCCGGGCACCCTCAGTTTCACCCAGCCAGTGTGATTTTTCAGATATTAAATCTTCCTGGGAAACCATAGGTAGCACAGTGAAAGGAACTGACCCCCTACCATGATGTGTGAATTACATATGCCATTGGGCTTATTACAAGTAAGCTATCAAACCAATCTTTGGGTGGATAATTGTATTTTTGGATATGTTTGGTTAAAATCAATTTAGAGTGCATTTGAAAATCAATGTGATAAATATGGGATAAGAATCAATGTAATCAAAGCAAAGGCAATGAATATTTCAAGAAAAAGAAAGGCTAG
Organism: Hetaerina titia; assembly: GCA_037158775.1. Taxonomy (NCBI): domain Eukaryota; kingdom Metazoa; phylum Arthropoda; class Insecta; order Odonata; family Calopterygidae; genus Hetaerina; species Hetaerina titia. The sequence continues at coordinate 47,294,464 of CM073774.1, read as the reverse complement.
AATAAATGTCAAAATTGGAGGGCATAAACTAGAGTCGGTGGAGCAGTTAACCTATCTTGTACTAACTGTAAGAGACATGAAAGGGAAAATATTCATCAAACCATGAGAGATTCAGACAAAGTTGAGAGAATATATGGAAAACTTCATGGTAATGATAAGGATTGTACAAAAGTGGACTATAGGGGATTTATTAATTAACCATATTTGCATTGGGTGGCAGCTGAGGAAGAAAAAATGGGCAGTCACTTGTTATTTGTGAAATAAGTGTAGGTGAAGAGGTAAGAGAAGCAAGGGAATGGCTGTTGATAGGAATAATAGTAGAGAGGAAAGGAAGTAAAATGTTTGATTGATCAAGTTTCCGTGAGCTAGTCAACCAAGGGATCACAGTCTTTGCTGAAGGCATTATTTATATAAATGAGGAAGCTTAATGGTACCTAAAGTCCTCTTGATTAATATTCAAATGCATTAAATGTTTGCAAATATTATTTATCATCAGTAATCGATGACTCATCAAAGAGAATATTTTCCAAGTTACTCCTGCTCTCTTATGTTGGCTTCTTTACATGTGGGGCTTCAAGTGAAATGTAAAAAATCATCTATGTAAACTGTTCCACCTGCTCTAGTTTTTGCCCTGCTATTTTAATGTTTAACCTACCTTTTTCTTTTTGGAAAACCACATAACCTTTGTTTTATTTACATTGATTCTCATCCCATATCTATTGCACTGAATTTCAAATTCTCTCAGCAATGATGGCAATTCCTTGGCTGACTGACTTTGATTGAGTATATTTTGGACATTCAAAGGAGTTTGTTCATTAATGTGAGGATCAGTGTGTATTGTGAAGTTTTCTCAAAACAGATTGGTCCAGGAATCAATGATCTGTTGCCTGAGAAGTGCCGGGTTGTGGATGAACATACATGTAATACTCTCATCCTCCCTCTTTGGTCACTGATCCAAGAAGTGGCTGAAATGGACTCAATGCCATGTTTGATGACTTACTGTATTTTTTCTGGAAATTATTTATTGTTCAACATTACTTAATATTTATCAATTATTCCTCCTTCATCATTGATTAACCATGACAATTATTTCCACTATTTGTTCATCACTTATATATTCTCTTAATAATTTTTCATAAACCAATGATATATTTAAAATTATAAGGTTAAAAAATACATTTATCCTAAATGAGCCGAAATTTGGTCAAATATATATTAACTAAATTAATTAGCTGAAGTCAGTAAACTGATGATTTGACTGTGCCCTTTTTCACTTCAGAAAGTGGTTTAATCAAAAGAATTTATTTTGTTTTAATCATACTTTCATCTTTCTGCATTTCAGAGTTTCATATATATTAGTAGGGTAGTAATTTTATTATTTCCTTGTGTCACTTTTCAATGCCATTGGAAACAGCTAAAATGGATATCATTTTTAACATTTCACAATTAAGTGTTGCTGTGTCTATGAAAGTCAGACAGAAGGAATTTAATGCTTAACATTACTTTAAATAGCAGAATCTTAATGTTCCACCAATTGTAATTGATCACAAATACTCTTGGAAAATTTGATAATGCCCAAGTATACTTTTCATTAAAAAAATTGTTCAATTATGCAAAGAAGATTTCATTAAGGGAAAATTCATTGAGAACTTTAATATGGCGCATAGTTTTATACAGGGTGAAAACTTGGCAATTTAGTAAAGGCAATAAGGTTACATTGGAGTCTTTTGGGTAGTGATTTTGCTGGAATGAAGATTACTATGGCTAGATTCACAGAATTGCTATAGTACCCCTTCATTTACTGTTTGAGAATATATTCAAGGAAGATTTTGAAATAAGAACCATTGAATCATAAAAAAGTAAGACTCAACTGACTTTACAAACATTGATTCACTATTAATTAATGCCACTCTGTAAAATAAATGGGAGAAGAAAAGTCCTCTGAAATAAAATTCTGCTATTTCACTACTGCTTAGTTTACTTTTCATGCTAATTCAATTACGCTAGATATAAAGTGCACATGCTTGCTAGCAATTAATTTACGAAATTAATTTTTCTTGAATTCATTTTGGACTCTCTGTTTTTGTGATTAATAGCAAAATGTAAGATATATGCGATGAAGATTAACCACAAGAATACCAAAGTAATGAGATTCTCAAGACAGGGGCAAACTGAGTGAAACATCAAGGTAGAGGTAACAACACCGTAGCAAGTGGGAGGTTCACGTATTTGAACTTGTCTCTGTGGCAGCAGAGTAATTTTCTTGTCTGTTAACCCAGAGGTCATGGGTTCAATTCCCACCTAGGTGGGTTTTCCTCCACCTATGGCTTTATTGTTTGCAATTGCCTTCAATGTAATATTTAGGGGTCAAGTGAAAGAAGGAACTATAAAGTCTTAATCTCACCCAAATTTATTTATTTATTTATTTATTATCGACTTAATTGGGCGAGGTTGAGACTAAATAGTCCCTTCTTCCACCTAACCCTTACATTACATACATTACATTGAAGACAATTACATACAGCCAAGCCCTGGATGGAGAAAAATCCACCCAGATGGGAATCGAACCCGTGACCTCTCAGTTGGTAGACGAGGACGTTACCCCGGCTAAACCACCACCGGCCACTGGGGCCGGCTAAATTAAGTAGTTAAATAAATTTTTAAAAATATTTCAGTGAAATTTTAAAGGAAAATGGTTTTATAGTTTTTGGGATATTTAGAGAATAAAAGTGTTGGCTTAAGAGGTAATCACAAAAAGAAGTCAACTGATAATAGGTGCACGAAATACAAAAAAAAGATCAGTTAAGGGTATAATGTAAGCATAGTATCATATGGATGTGAATTTTGGTGCTGGAGGTAATTATAGATTCTGAGGTGTGGGGATGGAAAAGAATTAAGAAAATAGTTTGACAAAGAGGAAGACAAATGACAAAGTTCTAGATGTGATGGGAGGAGAGTTGCTTGGAGAAATCCAAAAAACACAGAAATGAAAGTGAAGGAAATATTGAGAGTTAGTGGGACGTTGAAGACTGTGGTAAAAAAGAGAATTTTAGCTGGGTGGGGTAGAGAAAGGAGAGAATAGGTTTTATAGATTGTATGAAATCAGGAAGTAAATGTGAAGAACTGAAGAAGGAATTTATATAGCGTAAGGAGGAGCTATTCTCTCTTATGATAATTTTTTATCTCCAATGGGATTTTTTGTTTCTGTTTCTCTATTTAAAATTAGAACTCTATGTCAATTCATCATGCATTCAGCTTTATTAGTTGTTGTTTGGTGATCAATCCAATGGTTGGCATTCCTTCCATAGAGGGACACGAAAAAAATTTAATTACAGGAAATGTGGAGTTTTAAAAAAGTTGGTGTTTCTTACCTAACTTATGTCTGACTGGTAACACAGATATTCCGTTCTTACTTCCAGATAGTATTTCAACCTGCTTGTATAGTGCACTCTGACATGGAGCATAGCAATGTACAGTGCAGAAACGTGGTCATTGAAGCAGGAGGATAGACATAGATTGGAGGCTTTTGAAATGTGGGTGTGGAGAAGAATGTAGAAAGTGAAATGGACCGAAAGAAAAACAAATGAGGAAGTACTAGAGATGGTGATTGAGGAGAGGGGTTTGTTGAGAAAAATCCTATGGAGGCAGGAAAAATGGATGAAAGGCGTATTGAGCGGCAATGGAATGTTGAAGAAGGTAATAGAGGGGAGGATGTTGGACAAACGGGGAAAGTGCAGGAACAGGATAGGGATGTTGGACGGGATGAAGGGAGGAAGAAAAAACACAGAGATGAAGAGGGACCTGATGTAGAGTAGGTTTTCTTAAGAGTCACAAAATATTTATTTGATAGTTATGTCCATCTGAAAACCTACCTTAAGCGGTAGATTACCTAAAAAAATGTATAGTGCAGATGGTGTTAATCACCTGTGAAATAATTCAATGTTAGCAGTTGGCCAAGAGCGAATTTCTAACCTAGGTGGCAGCAAAACAACGCCCTTGACGGCTAACCCGAGTGTCTGAGGTATTTCGCCAACGTTGATTTTTTCCTCTATCAAGGCGTGAATGTTTACGTTCATCGATGCTGGATTTTAATATATCCGACGGATAAGGCCTTCAGATAATGGGAGGTAGATAAAAAATCTCTTTGAGGACGAGACAGTATGGGATGCACCCATGGCGTCCGCTCAATACGACCTACTTCATGAACTACATCTCATAGCAGACTTTAGATAAAAGGACAGTGCATTACCGCGACCTATCGTAACCGCCATGTCTCGATGCCAGACCTGACATGATTGTCTGAAACCGCCTTTGCGTGACGCATACTCCGTGATCGGAAATTTATATCCTGTTTTAGGCTAAACGTTGGTGGGCTAGTTGTGTATCGAGGAACTTATAAATCCATATGTTTTGAGGGAAATGTCGTTTAGTGTTGTAAAATTTTGCGGTGCATTGGTTGAGGAGCAGATCATAGTTGAAACAGAAATGCGTCAGGCACGGACTTAATTCTTTCTATTAGTAGGCACTTGCCCACTCATCGGGAAGTTTCATAATCAGGGGCGTAATATTTAACATCAGGTCTTGCGGGTTTAATACGAAAGAAGTGAGGCGAGGTCGGGTTAGTATGATGTCTGGAGTAACTGGTTACCCACGCCGAGAGTGCAAGTTCAAGCCCCGACATGGCGGTTATTTTTCAGTAGCATTTCGATCCCTGTTTGGATGATGTGACTTGAATGTCATATACAATATCTCCATCACACACGGGATATACAAAACTACAAGTCTGTATATCCTGGAAACACGGTGAATGGATACGAGTACACATACGCATATTTGACGTTTCGACAGGCAGGCCACTATCTTCAGAATCTGAAGAGGGTTTTGAATATTTATGTGGGTATGGAGACCAATTACGTTTTCCTTATTTTCTCCTTTCCCCGCACTTTCTCGTTTATTTTCATTTCCTTTCTATCCATTCCACCTTTTTCATCCAGCGACTTCGCTTAGCCAGGGAAACTGATGCTGTCTATTTCCCTAGAATTGTAGGACGTTACGATTCTCAACGATTCTGTTAGTTAATCATGCGTATACGGACGCTGTGAGGCGCTCGATTTAGAAGTGTAAACAGAAGGAAATAAATCTAACATTTCAATGCATCTGTAATTCGACTTTACTTTAAAAGGAATACCACTTTTTTTCCTAGGGCTGATGTTGTCATTAATTCTCACATGGTTGAGACACCGATGGCCAACGATTGATTGATCCAATTAGTCCTACTAGTGATAGAACGTCGACGTTTCAAACCATCTTTTCTTCTCCTGTCAGGCCTGGACGACACGTCCCCTTCACGTACTTCTAGGACGCTTTTATATGTAGATGAGATGATTAGTATGATTAGATGAAATCATTAAAATCTTGTTCAGAAGTACAAAGGAAATGTAATAAACATCGAAACAGTGACAAATGAATGAAAAATGCATCGTATTAATACTGAGTTGCCTTGAATAAAACCTGTATTGAAACCAGAAAAGTATAATAGCCTGCAAGAAACTAGGTCATTATATAAATACGAAACTATTGTACATGGACGTTGAAACCAAAGAAAAACAAGGAGAAGTCTCAGCCTCCGAAACCTGACTCTTCGTGATTTACCGAGCACGTCTTGACTTTCATGTGTGGGCAGAAAGAACTTCATTCGGTGTGTACTCTCTTTTTACTTATGAAACATGGAGCTGAATCGCAAAGCGTCAAGTAGCGAAGTGTAATGCTATTGTTGTTGTTTTGTGGTTTACCGTTTAAAACAGTTTAACGAAAAAAATAATTCTTGCGATTTTATGTGGATTTTTACATGCAGTTATTTGACTATTTCCTAAATTCAGGATTGCTGACCTTCAGGGAGTCCGTCAATGAATAGGAACTCCTTCCACATTAGTTTCTACATCGTTTGATGTTCCGAGCGGAGGGACAGCGTTGCCAGATGGGGAAAATAAAAGAGTATTCGACTGCAGGGAGTTGCGGCGTGCACTAACTACCCAGTAGACCTGACAAATCAGTTGAGAAGGCACGGAAGTATACCCATATCGCGGCAGTTATATGAAGACTGACCACTCCCTTCCAATGCAATACTTGACAACATTATTCTGTTCGGCTGGAGGATGAAAGTTGCACCAGTGAAGCATCGGCTTGACGGTAGGTGCTTCCCTGATTCACCAACTGATTGCTTAGTTTCATTTCGATCATGCTCGCAGTTGTATTATAATTTCAATGCACCTCTTCCCCTTAAATTCTTTCTCGTGTCACTAAACGTCATTACCTTCTTCCAGTCCTCCTGGTAAACTTATTATCCGCAAACTTCCATTTCAAATTATTACGCTGTTTTATCAAATATCACAATGAAAACTGCAATTGGCTCCCTTCGTGACGAGTCTCCGCGATTTTTTTAATGAAAAGATCCCAAGTAGCAAGCTAGCACCTGGATAAGCTTTTGTCACCAATTGGTTCTGCCGGGTAACCCAAACCATTCAGCCAGGGCTTCGGAATATGGTAGTGTGTACCGCCAGAGTCCATGAAAACCTCCCCTTCACCGGTACACCTCCGCTAATAATTATATATTCCAAATGATAAATGAGTGTATACGCTCCAAAATGGAGGTACTGTCAAATCATAAATGGGATACTTTGAGATCGAAAGAGGCTTTGATAGATGACATGTGTTTATACTCTGCGTGGAAGTCAAGTTTCGTTCCGTGTGTATATGACATTAAGTTGATATCTAAATAACTAAATCACGTATTGATTCATTCAACTTCCAAAAGTAAACTTCATTTACCATCTCGACCAAGTCTACTCTACTCTATGGGGAAAGATGGAGACATTTGAAAGTAAAGTTAGGGTCATAATACGTTTATTTGATCAAAAAGGATTTATCTTAAACAACTCGAGAAATTGCTAGTATTAAATGTTTCGTTGCAAATAAAAAAAATAACTATTGGAAATTTTAATAGTTTTGTGTCAGACTGCGTAGCGAATACTACGACCTATGATTTTCCGAGACATAATCCATTCTCGTTAAGGATCGGGATGGTACGTAGGCTATCGTACAGGCTTCCCACCGCGAAGGTCTGGGTTCAGATGCTGGAGTTAACAAATATTTTTTATTGGTATCGCGATCCCGGAGAGCACTTGTAGTGAGTGAGTGTAGTGTAGTGAGTGGGAGTGAGTACGACGTCCGTCGGATGGAACGTTACTGCGGACCCCTTGGCGCCTTTCGACAAGAGTAGGCTAATGCCGACGCCGGGTTTCTCTCCACCCTTCCTTTCCCATCCATCTCTAATGGCGCAAATGACCTTAGCTGTCGGTCGCCTCCCCAAGAAAACCAAAAGATCCATTCTCGTGCACGGAAAAATAATCTAATCCAGTCTACGGGATGGAAAAGTCTTTCATGTATGGATATTTTTATTTTTTTACGTCTAATCATAGGGTAAAAAATGACAATTCTTCACGCTTGGTTGAATTAAGTAATTTTATCTAGCCAACGGTTATGTTGCAGATACATTTCTTTGGCTCTTATTAGTCCTAGTTGTTAGTGGGGAAGTCCGAGAGCTAGGGTCATTAGGGGCAGAAGGATAATTTGGCAAGGAGTCCACAGTTTAACGTCCCATCCGATGGACGGCGTACCTTAAACTCCACAAAATACTCCAGTAGGAGTCAGGATCAGTATGCTAATGAAAAAACACCTGCCACCTCCAGGATTCGATCCCGGTCTCTCGGATTGGAAGTCAGCACATTATCCACCGACTCTTCCCGATCTTAATTTGTTGATATCATCTCTGGAAGTTTTGAGTGCATACCTGAAGTATTGTCATCTGGAGAATTAAAAAAATACTGCCCTATTCGTCAATTCAGAGGTGCAGCATACTGTGTCAAATCTACTCATCACTTCTCTTCGTCGTGGTTATTAAAAGTCACTCATAGATTTTATACTTTTGATATTTTTTAATAAAATTTTGCTGTAAGGGAAGAATGGAGAAAATTAAAAGTTATGTCGATTCTTCGGTAATAACTTGGCGAAGAAGTAAATATATCCACCAGTTCGTTTCAAGATTTCACAGCAAATTTAAGTCGATGCATATCTACATGCGGATATATGCATCGATATGAGGTAGTTTGGTTTTCTCACTTCTCCCAGAGGAGATGAACGCATCGAATACTCATAGGTATTGAATTTTCGTCATGCCTACAGGATGGTTTCTTGCATCAACGTCATCGTCCTAATATTCTTTGTATTTATCGATCCTTTACAGAAAATTATGAATTCGACTACCGTTAGCCTACCTAGTAACGTAGAAAATCCCAGGTAATGCCACGCGTCGATATTTTTCGGCGCGTCACACCTCCAGTTGCGTCACATTCTTATCGTTTTGGCCGTAATGTACGACAGTAGTATTTAGCAAATGATCGGCTGCTTCTCTCTCCGCAGAAGTGGCTCCTTGTGGTGTCCTGCTGGAACTGTTAAATCATTCGTGATGAATACGTAGAGTAGAATACACTCTTGAAGGATTAACTGTTTGTACTTTCATCTTAATGTGCAAGTTCCATGAAACTGCGGGAGATCCCGCAACAGTAGTTTTTAACAGAGTCAACCGCTAATATGCATTTCAATGCAACAATTTCAGAGTGTGAACATTATTCATCTTGACCAGGATTCGAACCCGGATCCCTCGATCGATCCCTCAGCCGAACACCGAGGGATCCGGATTCGAATACCGGTCAAGGGGAATGATTTTTTCACTCTGAAATTGTTGCATATAATATGGAAGGTTAAAGGCTAGGGTTATTATAACAATTTCTTTATTAATATGTGTCATGCAAATGAATAAATTGTGAATTTTTAAATAGAATTTTTCTATCGTCCCACATTAAGTGCAAATGTGTGGCGGGTTAGTCAGGTTGGTGACACGCTCGCCTGCTAACCCGAAGGTCACAGGTTTGAGTCCCTCCTCAGACATGGGATAACTCTAATGGTTCGGCCCCCGTGAAGCCTTAAGACAAAACAAGGCCTATCGGGATCCCAAGAGACGAACGGGTCACCAAAGGCGTCCGGAAAGCAAAAAAAAGAGCAGATGTTGAATTTTGTCGTAGAATGGAGATAATATTTTTTTAGATGGTTCACTTCCTTCCTGTTAGGGCTCTCAAGCAAGATAGATGGTTGCACATATCTCCAAAGACGTCGAGTTATCAATATGAGACCTTTAACCTCTTTCATGTCTCCTCTTCCTTGTAAAATACAACGGGATGGGGATGGGGCGTAAGGCATAATTGGATAAGTGAACATTTTTGCCATTGATTTACCGAAGATTGCTTCTTTATTATTTATCTCCCGTTCAATGTAACGGTTCACCTCTGAAACCACACCATTCTAGGTCCCGACATCACTTGAATTGATTCTCGCCAGATAAGTGAGAGCGTGTAAACTTGATCGAATCCCTGTTGCCCCCCTCCCAGCTCCAAACTCTCCCACCGGTAGCGTGGGAAATTCTAGGTGACGTCACACGTCGACCCTTTTCGGCACGTCACGCGTTTCAACCGCGTCATATCCTTAACGTGTTCGGCCGTAAAGTTTGATAGAGAGCCTTGATAAGCGCAGAAACTCTCTTTCGAGCCACATCCTTTTTCACGTTGATGGAGCAGGGGGCTCTCAACGTCAAGGAAAGAGACCACAATGACATCGACTCATTCAATATGAATGACCACGGAAATGGGCAGTGAATTTATGCCCAATGTGGATTGTGCTCGACTCATGCTTGTGTTGATTCATTCTCTGCCGCCTTGGTCCATCTTTCCGCCCGAGTAAACTTTTAATAGTATTTTTAGCACTGTCACCGTGCTCTTAACCTGGGAAAGCTCAGATTGGTCGTCCTTATCAATGACTGGCCCATGATTGTGGTTACTATCGTAGCCTGGGCAAGGCAACAAATGAATGGACGACACGAAGATAAAGTAATGTGGGGTTTTTTTGGAAGAAGGAGGAGGGGATTTCAATTGGCAAAATATAAAATTGGTTTTTAGGGTACTCCAAAAAATGTTCCGTTGAAGAATCTAAGTGTGGATGCAAGGTTAGCGGGGGTAATAGAGAAAGAAAATATTTTCAGGTTATACGTCGCGGGTAAAAAATTACATGAACATTTTTTTTTAATATATAGTTTTTCCATTCCTTGTTTTTATTTCCCGCCCTCGTTTATGTGTTTGTTCATGCGATTTCCAATTACCTCGAAGACCTTTCCTTGAAAATGACGGAGATTTGTCGTGGTTGAGAAATAAAAAATTAAATTCGGGAAATTAACCGAGACATTTTCATGACTCCGCAACCATCTGAATGAGGGTGAAAGAGTAGGGAAACTGAAGACAGGAACACGAGGTGATACAAAGAGCTGGGATGGGAAGTGCTTCGTCATTCGGTCTTACGATAATGAAGGTCGGGGGTCCGATTTCCATCTATTTGGGTTGCCACCACACACAAGTAGAATTCATTTGCTCACCCTTATTTCTGTGACCGTAAGACTTCATACTAATTCATAAACCATGAAGAATCAAAGGCTTCAATTAGGAAAACTCTTTGAGCCTGCAGGTGAAATAAAACTTCACCGTTTTATTTTATGCATTATTCCTTCATAAAATAAGACTCGTAGTCAATGTAAATAACATTCAAAGTGTGTGAAAATAATTGTTTAATTGCAGAGGGATAGTTTTCTGAATAAATATATAAGCTACATGAAGGATTATGTATGGCATGTGATCCATGTCAAATTCCTATAAATGTGGTTTTTTTTATCCATCCGCTTGTTTCTTCTATCGCTCGTGATCCTGATTACTACATAGCAAAACGTTTCCACTTGTCCCTGTGTGTCTTTACTAGCCTTGCTTTAAGTTTTTCTTCACTAAATCGACTTCAGACCATTTAATTAGGTAGAATACCTTGACTACGAATGACTTTTTAAAAACTATGATAGTTCGAAATTTTCATTGATATTAAATCTTGCCCCGAATTGTACTAAGGAAAAAATCGTATGTATCTGTCGCCAATTTAGCATTAAGGAAGTAGTTGAGATTAATATAGGAAGTCTGTATGGCCATTAGTATTGGAGAGTTATCCATCCTCCTTTCCGCGCGCTCAAATTCACCCATGTCCTCGTTTTTTTTTTAAATTCCGCCATCCCCACCGTACCAGGGTTACAATAAAAAGAAGGGAAGACGAGAGAAGATAAATAATTCCTTTGCACCCTTTCATTTTTTTTCCTTAACTGATTGTAATGAGAATCCCATAAACTTGATCCGTACTTGATAAATAGGCCCTACTCTACAATAAAGTCGTTAATAAATAAATATTATGGCCATACAACCCTTTTCTTTGATTTTTTATACTGCATTTCTTTAGAATGCGCATGATAAAATTAAGCGATTTATGCGCTTTATTTGTCATTTTCTCCACATGTTCATTCCAAATTAGTTATTTATGACGTTACATATTACACAATCATCCGCAGAGAGACGAATTTTCAACTGCACTACATTGATATAAATTGAAGCATCGGTGAAAGCACACTCCCTTAGGGTATGCCTGAATATAATTCATATTATTATTAGGTAATCTACCGGTTAAGGTAGGTTTTTGGATGGACACAACTATCAAATAAACATTTTGTGACTCCCCACCTAGCAAACTAATCTATATCAGGTCCCTCTTCATCTCGGTGTACTTCTTTCCTCCCTTCATCCCGTCCAACATCCCTATCCTGTTCCTACCCTTACCTCGCTTGCCCAACATTCTCCCCTCTATTACCCTCTTCAACATTCCACTACCGCTCAATACGCCCTTCATCCATTTTTCCTGCCTCCATAGGATTTCTCTCAACAAACCCCTCTCCTCCCCCACCATTTCTAGTACTTCCTCATTTGTTTTCCTTTCGGTCCATTTCACCTTCTTCATTCTTCTCCACACCCACATTTCAAAAGCCTCCAATCTACGTCTATCCTCCTGCTTCAGCGACCACGTTTCCGCGCCGTACATAGCTACGCTCCATATCGGAGTTTTTACGAGTCTTGTCTTAACATCCCTACTCAACGTCCCCGTCATCAACTCCCTCCTCCTTGAGAAAGCCTCCTTGCCTAGCGCAATTCTTCTCCTTACGTCCCTACCACTTTGACCGTGTTGGTCCAAAACACTTCCGAGATATGTAAACTGTTCTACCTGCTGTATTTTTTCCCCGCCTATTTTAATATTTAGCTTAGCCTTTTTCTTTCTGGAAAATCGCATAACCTTTGTTTTATTAATATTGATTCTCATCCCATATTTATCGCACTGAACCTCCAATTCACTCAACAATGCTTGCAACCCCTTGGCTGACTGAGCAACTAATGCTTGGGTATATTTTTAAATAGCAACAACATTCCGACACAATGCACTCACATAGAAAATATTAACATCTAGGTAATTAATCTTTTGCATGTTACTTCCACAGATTTGAATTTATATAGCAATTAATAACCACCATGGGCTATCCTTTTGCTTGAATTACGCACGGAAACGAATGGGACAGGAATCTGTAATATCGACCTTCTTCGATAGTGATTGATTTCATCAGAATAAAACCAACGCGTACTAACGACGTCATGAATATTAGCAGCTAACTTTAAGACCTGGGGTTGACAAAGAAAGTTAAAAGAGCCACAACACTAATAGTTCCGTAATAATGAGTAAAGTAATTGTACAAGCCCACTCGTAAATACCACCAGTCAAAAAATGACGACGAAATTCAGGACAATCCCACTTTTTTGAATACATGTGGCAAAATCCTACTTAGCAAACCAAGTTTCACTCGCCGCAAAAATCAGATTGCGTAATTTCCATTATCCAATATCGCGCGTCTTTCCCCCCGGGTGCCGCTAATTCTCTCCAGGGAATCGCGCGCATGCGCTTGAACTTCCCAAGGAGGCCGCCGCTCTGCAGGTTGGCGGCACCGTCACCAAGCCGCGCCGGTCGCACGCGGTCTCTCCTTGCGGTGTCGTGTCGGGGTCGGCATTCTATCGCTTGCCGATCGTTGCTGGTGGGAGAGAGATATTTTCTCTCAATCAACGTGAACCCTACGATCCCAGACCTTTGCCCGTGGGGTGGTCGCAGACAGGAAACTCACGTTTTTTTCGGAGCGGAGAGATCCCACTCCACTCATAGCCCATAGCGCCTACCGCGTTTATATATATTCGGTTGCGAGTCGGCTCGGAGAGATCATTCCTGTCGCAAGTCAGACAGAGCCCTTTTTTTTAAGTGCTTTTAACTCTCTCTCGCCGACACTCACACACACACTCCCCTTCCTCTCTCTCTCTCTCCAACCCCCTCTCTCTCTTCCCATCTTCCCACCTCGCCTCCCCCTTCGGCAAAACCGGGATAGGAAAACCGGCCGGTCGGATTGAATTGGCAACGCCCTCTTCCATCACAACAAGAATCGTCTGGCGTTGCAGCACCGTTCATTCATTCATCAGACAGCGAGCGGCCGACGTATCCAATCGCTCACTCCAGCTGTGCGAATTCGTTCCCTCGAGTCAAGGAATCTTCCAAGACCCCGTCCCATCCGTCATCAATCGATTCAACAGACGGGTGTGTTCTTGTTTTTTTTATCCGATCCGAACCCTTTGGCCCTGGTGAATTTCGCCCACAAAAAATAAATTTCGAAGAGTCTGGGAGTAAGGCGTAACCACAAGGTCTGAATCGCGCGTCATCCGGCATGTCGGCGAGCAACGGGTGCGTGGGTGGACTAGCGGCGCCCAAGTCCAAGGGGGTCCTCAGCGGCGGGAAGGGAGGCGTCGATGGGGCGATCGACACTCTGGTCGCGCTGAAGATCGCCAACGACAAGGCGTCGTGCGCTGGAGTCGCCGGGGAGCACGTCTCTGATCCCCTGGAGAATGAGCTGAACGTCAAACCGCTGGAGTTATTGCCGGAAAGCGCCGGGAAACAGAGGAAGGTATGGTGTAAGGAACGATTGTTTCATTTTCTTCCTTCCACTCTGTGATTCACGGTTGGTTTGACCGGTGTCGCTTTGCACGCCGGCTCGCGCCTATACGAAGGGCGTGATGTCACGGTGTTCAAAATATTTCTCGATAGAAGTGACCGCGATCATATTCAACAGTTTTTTCTTTTTTCATAACCAAAACCAATAATGCATTTTAAAAATATTAATATAATTGCAATTTCATCATATGTTCTACGTTCCCGACGCGTGGAAGGATATCTCGGGGAGTGTTAACTGTTTTACTAGATTTAATTAAAGAATCTGAAAGGGTTCATGATTTTGTTTCGGCCATTTTATTGTCCTCCGTAGAAGGGCGTGTGACTAGAGGTAAATAGTTCGAGCGTCCAAGAAATTAATTTCTGTTACCCATAAATTTATTTAATGATTAAAGGAAAAAAAAGATCACAGCCGAGAAATTCCTAAAAGGTTGGACAACCCTCCGCCTTCGCGGATTATGGGACTTCTTATTACTAATGTAGCGGGTGAACTGGTTCAGAATTGTTGAATTGCACAAGTTTATTTATTCTGTCCATTATAAAAACTCTTAACATCTTTTAAAAGTCATGTGGTTTCCTAATTTTTGCCTGCAGCAGCTTGCGAGTTGAACTGATGCAAATTTGCATAAACAATTTCCCTTTCCATTGGAATCGATTGAATTCGAAGGGCCCTAGTGTGCGCGCGGTGGAGATAGGGTTACGCTTGTGTTAACTCAAAATTTCTAACACTGGGTTAAATATATTTATGAGCATATATTTTAAAGGTAATAGGAACTATAATAGTAAAAATATGTTATTTTTATTTCTCTAAGAATACTTGTTAGGAAAGAGGACTCCTTTAAATATGAGAGGAAGAATAAAATTCATCCTTTCTTTTAAGAAGACAAAAGCAATATTTGTCAAGATTCGTTTTTCATGCATTTGAAACCAAATGGATTTCATGGAATGCCCCGAAATGAAAATTGACGGAAACGAAAAATGTTGCAAATTGACGAAGACACAATGGAACACTTAAATATTCGACAGTGAAATTTTGCAATATCAACAGGCAATGGTTTGACAAACACTCGATAGTTTATTGCGTAAGGAATGACATTTTTGTGGAGGTAAATGAAAAGCGAGAAACGAGCGTTCAATTTTAAAGTGATCATTGGTAAATTATATTCTTTAAGTTAGTAGCTAAACACTTTCACATGCTAAAACATAGATTATTGTAATTTATTCCTGAAGGACTAATAAGTTAGAACTTTGTTTTCGAAGGGGAATACACACGCTCTTCATTGAATCTTCTTTATGTTAATATAGAAGTGAAGGACTTACCGAGTCGGATTTATAGGAAGTTAAGGGTTTTACGTAGAACCATGTCGTCGCCGAAGTTGGGCGAATAGGCTCAAACTGTTAATTGAAGATCGCCACTTATTCCTAGCAGGAAGTACAATAACATAAAAATATAATTCTGTTTATTTCCTATTCACTGGTTTTTCAATTAAATAGCTACCCACTTTACCTGTAAAAGCATTCAGTATTTCCTTCCATGCACAATACACGTTATAATAATCTTTTAGATGATAGAGGCGTAACACGGTAGTGTGTAGAGCGCCCAAGTCTACGAGAGGGCGATTCTGGACACCTCGAAATTCACCCAAGCTTTTATTTGTTAAGAGTACCAGGTCTCCCTGGGAAACCACAGTCGGCCCAGATAAAGGAACTAGCCACTCTACTCTGTGTGAATTTCACGTGTCCTATTAGGTGGGACATACTCACCTATCACACAAACATTCAGGTTTACTACGGCTTTGGTTTAATGATAAGGATCTTACTGGCTCAACATGGAAAAAAGGACTAAAAACTAATAATTCTTGTAAAATTCTTATTTTTGCATTAACCATAGACTAGAAGCCCATTCGCTGACTTTATTTTCATTCTTCTGTAGTAAAGAGGAGGCGAAGAGAGTCCAATGGATTTGTTTCTTAGTAGATGTTTTGTTTCTTTTGTGGACAAAATCCTATGCCTTATGCAATGATTCAGTTTGATTTGTTAGGGTGTCCCGAATCCAATTGGTATCGGAGCACGTAATAAATATTTTCTTCTGACTTTTTTAAAAATATATCTTTATGAAAGGACCTCAGGGATATGACCAGTGGGAAAATAATTACTTAATAATTTGTGATTATATTAATTTGATAAATTTAATCACCATATTCTACGAAGCACTATCTTAATTCAGAATAGGACAGTTATACTTAACTTTGTCGTTGATTTTTAGGCATTCATGTTAAGATGTATCGCCAATTAACAAGTAAATATGGGACCTCCTCGGTTGGCAGTTCACACGTGTAGATCTCGGGTATTCGAGTCACCAAAGCATGCCGAAAGGATTCGAACAGAACCTTCGCAAATAACAACTAGTCAAGAATTTGACTCTCTCTACTCTTTAAATAATGCAGCCTCTCTCCCTCAATTGAAGGTCAGAGAACAAGCGGCAGGTGCTTACCTGCTGCACAGCTGATATTCGTACCGAGGCATTTGTAAGAAAAATACCCAAATTTCTGGTTGGAGTCAAAATAACTACCTAAATAGCTAGTGACTATATCTGTAGGGGAAAAAAGAAGCTGATATAGCTTCTTTTTAAATACGTTCTCAAGAATTTTAGGGCCTGAGCAAGGATGAAAAATTGGGCAATTGGGGAAGGGAGGTGCGTTCGCCCTCTTTGAAGATGCTTGTCCGGTCAAGCAAATGGACTCAGTTTGCTGGTCACCATGGCGATAACCCACGAGTTATCAACAAAGATAATAATTATTTACTTCGTGTCTTTCAATAACTTATGCCATTCATGTGTACAGGAATTTAGTGTTACGTTACCATTAAAAAACTCCTCTATCAGAGAGTTGCGTCGAGGAAACAAATTCTGGGTTTCGACTTTAGAAAGCCGTATCTAAATGCCAAGTGTTTCGTTTTTCTGCTATTAGTGGAAACGGAATGACGGCATCGGGAAAAGATCTACCCTCACTTGTTAAAATCAATTTTCTGGTTGATTCATTTGATTATATGGCGATTGAAACATCCCCCATGTGGGTAAATGGCCTTCCATCGCCTTGCCTCCCTCTCTTTGAGAAGTTTTCAGAATCGCATCTCGCGGACACTGCTGCCATCTATGTCTACCAAATTATGGGCTACATTATTTTCAAGGGCCTCCATATTAGAATGATACACAACCCCCTGCACAAATTAAGTCACGCACCCCAGATAAATTGAGTAGATGAAACCCTAAAATCTGCAATACAATTTTTATCTCACGTGCCAC
This sequence comes from Hetaerina titia, assembly GCA_037158775.1. NCBI lineage: Eukaryota > Metazoa > Arthropoda > Insecta > Odonata > Calopterygidae > Hetaerina > Hetaerina titia. Next base: position 47,277,102 of record CM073774.1, on the reverse strand, counting down.
AATGTTGAAAAAATCAGCAGTCTTCCCCATCTCATCACTGATATTCTTTCCTCCGAGTAAATTCAAGCTATATTGCTAGTGTTACATTAAGACGCATTTCGATCGATGTAAAAGTGAAAGTCCAAATTTCATTCGAGTTCCCTGATTTTTTCATTTAACGCGAGCAGAAGTTGCAAAGGAAAGGTCATTGGCCGACCAATTTCAGCCCACTTTCTTCCAATCTCTGCCTTGAGCTCTATTCTTACGGTTTAGTTGGAAATCCAGTGTGCCGCGGTATTTATGGGCCTCCCTCGTAAAAACTGCTCCAGAAATCGGGACTTGGATGATGATAATGTGTAATTAAATTGGGCAACAGCAAGCACAATAACTTGTGACACTGTACAACTTGTGAGCTCAGTTATTTGATGTACACTCAAGGAATATGGGATAAATCCGACACATACGGGATTTCCATGTGTGAATGTTTTAAATGATAGGTGGAAACCTATTATATGGAATTCATATACGATATACACCCAGAGGAATTGTCCAATAATTCAACCAAGTTTCAACCAACAAGGACAATTTAGGAATTCACAATTAGTTGGCGTATTATATTTATAAAATTCAATCCGGAATACTTCATGAATTTGCACACTCCAAGGCACGTTTTCTCCGTATCCGAAAAATACATCTCGAATCGACCTCGGCTCTCCCATAGAAGAGGTGATGCTATTGATTGCACATGGAATGAAAACACGTGGCACAAATATGGGTCCCGACTGTTGCAATTCAGCGAAATGGGATATTTGGTCTGTACGAGCTTCACCTTCCATTAGTTCTCACAATCGCCTCGGTAGCTACAGGGTCATTGCAAACCTCCGTTGTCCTTGAGTCTCGTTCATTGCTGTAAATATATCCATATCACAATGCATTTTATGTCAATATCGCGTCATGCCTTATCCGAAGGAGATGAGTTTGAAGGAGAAGTCATTGCATTGTGCAGTTTCAATGTAAAATCATCTTTTTTTATAGGTTCCAGAAATTTGGAAACGGAAAGTAAATTTACGACATTTACGACATCTATAATATGTTTCCTTGAGTGAAAAGGAAGATATTTCGGGATTTACTGTATGAGAAGATATTAAAATCATCAGTTTCGCTTACACTTCCGGTGAGATTTTTGTTAAAAATATCAGGGTGGTCTTTTTAATTAAAATATCAGGGAGGTTTGACCTGATTTAGACCAACTTTAGCGGTGGAACAGTAATAAGTTAAGGTGAGTAAGTATTCAAATATAACCGGTCCATTCCCGCCTTGGACATGGATGCTGTGCTCTTTGGTTAGGTTTTGTGAAGAATTAAACCGTAGCTGTCGGAAGGATCTTAATCCACTACTACCAAAGAGCATATAATCCTCTGGTACTGGCTCAATTCTCTCTGAATCCCTTCATTTAGGATAATGTAATGCATTTAATCTCAATGCAGTGGTCGTGAGCACGAGGGTTGTCGACCTCTTACCCAGACTAACCGTCGTTCACATCCCTTTTGCGACCTTCCTTTGTCCCTCCGCGTAAAGATCGCCCCTTTGGCTATCCTTGACCTCCGAGAATGAACAGCGTTCAGCGGGATAGCGTAACAAAAAAGTCCTTGGGTTGGAAAGCTCCATGGATTTGAATGCGCGGCCTATCCCTTTTGTTCTCGACCCCATTCTCTTTCTGTGGAGGTGGAAACCGAAGGACGGGGTTGGGTTTCTGACGGACCCTTTTCGTCGATCCCGGCTTCCTTCCTCTATGTTGCCAACCGGAGGAAATCAGAGCGAGAGGAATTCCTTATCAGAGGAATAGAAGCACGCGAGGTCTGGCACAAGCCAAGGACACCTCAGCTAGAGGCACCTACTGCGCTGAAAGGGCTGGCGTAGCTGGAAACAATGAAGATGCGCATGAATATACTCGTGTGGTGCGTGCCACTCAGCGGGCCAGAGACCTGGCCCATTGGTAAAGTAGATCAGTGGAGGGCAGGGAAAACTCGGAAACTTGTATGGACGCCGAATGTCAAATTCATAGAAAAAAATGGTGAACAAAGTAATATTGAAGGAGTCCTATGTCCATGTGAAGCGCTGTTGCTATCGAGTCGCTAACCGAGAAAGTTAACCAAATAACGGTGAAGTTAGATTTTCTTTTCTCAACGGTATTTATTTCGACTGGCCATTAAAGAGAAGGCACCCGCATACACGTTCCCAATGTCAATTAGTGCCAATGTCTATCGAGGAAGCATCACATTTTCCCCGTAGAGAAGACGTGAAATAGTCCTTTCCGGCGGAACCTTAAGAGCTTACTGTAAGGGTGGAATATCCTGATATGCCGCAGATTACTGAGCGAAGAAACAGCTGACTCTCGACTACAGATCACTCCGTCGTGATTTTACGTACAAATACCATCTAAATCTATAACTGTTAGGAAAAAAGAAGACTCAGGTGAACTGGGCACCCCTTGAGACCATGGATTTATTTATCGTCATACAAGGTAGAAGAATATCTATAAAACATATGTTTCAATAAGATATAGTAATAGATCTTGTAGAAGATAAAATCAAGGGCTTAGCTGCAGTTCTCGGCTTCCGCCTCCCTCTCCCCCGTAATATATTTATTGCTATTATTTTTTCGTAGGAATCTACCGGCTTAGGATAGGTTTTTAATACACCCTAGCCCTACACACTACTGCACTCCCTTAGTCATTAACTAACAATAACTTGAAAATTCCTTAACTCCGAGTCAAATATTAAAAAACTCGCATTTAGCTCTCCTTTAATTAACCTTCCTCAATCCATCCAAAATGCTTATTCTTTTCCTTATATCGCGTTTTTTTCACAATATCCCCTGTATCACTGACTCCAGCATCCCACCACCTTTCAGTTATGCTACAACCGCTCGTCTTGCCCTCTTTGTATATCTCCCAGAAGTCACTTCTAGTGCATTCCTACAGCTACAGCTTCATCAAATTCGAAGTTTTTTTCATTATTCCCCCACGCACATTTCATAAAAACTTCAAACTTCTCTTATCCCCTTGCTTCCACGACCAAGTTTCCGAGTCATACAAAACTAAGATCCATATTTAAGTTTTCACTAGCATCTTCATATATTTACTGAAAGTTCCTGTGATCAACTCCCGCCTCTGTTAGCTACTCTTTAAAAAATTCAAGTCTGCTTTTAATGATCCTAGTCTTAAGCCCAGGATCGTGAAACACTGTTCCTTAATTTGGAGAACACATGCCTGTTCTAGTTTTTGTACCCCAACTCTAATGTTTATCTTAGTCTTTCAATTTATTGAGAATCTCATCACTTGTGTCTTTTTGTAAGATTAATTCTCATCAAATACATACATCACTCTGATTTTCAATGTCATTAGTAACTATTGTCACCCCCTTTTTTAATTACTGACAATTTATGGCTAGGAAACTTGGTCTTTGAGGCAGGAGAATTAATGTAGATTGAATTATTTTGAGGTGTGAGTGGGGAGTGGAGTGGAGAAAATATAATGGGCGGAAAAAAAACATACGATGAAGATCTAAGTATGGTCCGGGATGTATTCATTAACCCGACGTTTTCATTTAATTGTACCTCGTTTAGGGCAATTCCCCCCCCCCCCTCGGTTCCCGGACCATCTTCTTCCCTATCTACGCTAGCGGATAAACTAAAAGGGAATAAGTGACCCCCGAGGCGTAACAAGGGGTAGATTTATTTACGCCTTTAAACGCCTTTAAATTAATTAACTTTAGAGGCGTATTTATTAGAATTTTGTTGTCTACTCCATTAGCAATGTAAGATTGATCGTAACACTAGCACGTAACTAAGTAAATTCATGTTCGTCCCGTAAGTTTTGTGTTGGTTATTTTACGCGTCATGGTGTTCTTATAATTGCTGTTTAAGACGCTTCGTTGATATCGATATTAAATTAAGCGAATGGGAATGCACATTTCGCAATCATTTGTTCATCTTAATCTTCGTGCTATCCTGCTAACTGCAATCGAGGCGTACGGCAGTGAGTGCAACATGATAGGCCCCGGCCATTAAGAGAAAGTTGGAATATTTAATATAAAATTCAAAAGGGAAAATTGGGAATTAGTTTATTTTCCGAGGAATTTGAATGTCTGTGCCTTATGCTTCTGCTGTGAGTGTGACTCCGCGAGAGGAAAAAGAATTACTTTCGTGTGTTTTTCCGAGAATTGTTTTCCCTTTGCATCCAACTTTGATTACACCTACTCGGGTAAATGTAGCATTGGAACTATTTACGCAGCTTGAGATTTGAACTCACACTATCAACGGTGCTGGTCGAGAAAACAATGTCCTCAACATGTCCTTCGACTGTTACATCGTTTTTCTCCATCCCATCCTGCCCATTTTCAACCATGCACCGGAGAACTCATTGCGAAACCGTCAACCACGTACACTTTAAAAAAAATCAACCCTCTCTCCCGTCCAGCCTCTCTCCTCGCTGCCAGCCCTCCCACACCGCTTCTTCCTCGTCCCACCTCCCTGCAGACAACATACTAGATAAATAAAAACCACAGAATTGAACCCAAAGGTTGGTTTGTTAGATGAGGGTAGAGCTCATGAAATGCTAACGCCCAGCGGCGTTTGAAATTCGACATTGTTTGAATTAAAGATGTAAAGAAAAGGCTGAGAAAACTTCAATATGGAGGGCGCCTTTTCATCACTTGGAAAACTGGACGAGGTAAGAGTCGTAGGGGAAACTTCTGAGATTTGGGTGATGAGAAGCACGGACAAAACGAAATGAAGTTCTGAACATGATAGCGGATGATAGTTAGCTATTGGGAGAAATGTGAAATAGACAGGAGAAGTAGATCCAGCAGATACTGAGAGGCGATAGGATACTGAAAGCGATAATAAGGGAGAAGGTGCAGGAAAAGCGAGGTAAATGGAGGAAAGGAACCAGCATTTTTGATGGAATTTAAGGGAGGTCGAAAACATTGAAGTGATTTAATTTAATTAATATCAATTAATTCTAGTAAATTAAAGGAAAAGAAAAAAATCTTTATTTTAATATGCTATTTGGGATTTAAGGATATCTCGTTTCATGCTAATCAGGATATAGGAGTGCTCTGTGTGACGGGTTCCATCAAAAACCTAGCATAACCTAATAGAATATTATAGTAACAATCGTAGGAGACGGGGCGAGTTCCTTTCTCTGGGCCGCCTCCGATTCTCAGAAAAACCTGATAAACCCTGGAAATCACTCAGCATGGGTGGAGCTGATGGTGCCGTGAGGCAACACCTGTAATCGAACTCGGGCCCTACGGTCGATAGCCCAGCGCTCGACCCACCAGACTACCACGTCAAGTATTTAGAGAATAGGGGAGCTGGAAAAGGTAATCGTCACCCGTTGGTGACCATTGCAACCATGGTAGCGTTTTGATAAAAATTTAATTTGAAATCAGTGTTTTTTTATAAACCTCCATCGTGAGGGAATTCCAACGGAAGCGGTGTCCTTTCGCACAATATACATTTTTCCCCTAGGGTAATTTTACGCATATTTTTAATGTTTTGAGTGGCTTCATGTAATACCGTGACTAATCTCGTTCGTTCGTAACAGTTTCAGCGGATCGGAAAATTTTCCAGTTTTAATTTTAATCCAAATTATCCGCATGTACGAGTTCTGTTCAAAAGGTTCCCGAAATTTTTGAATAGCATGCCTCCAGTTAGTTATTTTTTAAAATCCGCTTGAAGGCGTTGCGTCCACAGAAACTTCTTAAATAACCTTCCAACTACTAAATCCTTCTAACTTATTAAATGCCTATTGGTACGGATGCAATTCTAAAAGGTGCATTAATCACAAAATGATCCTATTTTTTATTATTATTAGGTATCTTAAAAGGCGTGTTCCAGAGAAGGAGCAGACATTTTCGACAGGCTGATGAAAAAAGGTTTCTGATTTGGACACTTTATCGTAGAATTTTATTGTCCATGCGTGAATACTTGAACTTAACGCAATTTTTTTTGGTAATCTACCGGTTAAGGTAGGTTTTTTGATGGTCACAACTAGCAAATAAACATTTTGTAACTCCAAGCAAAACCCAATCCAGCAACCTAATCTACATCAGGTTCCTCTTTGTCTCTGTGTACTTCCTTCCTCCGTTCATCCCGTCCAACATCCCTATCCTGTTCCTGCCCTTTCCTCGCTTGCCCAACATTCTCCCCTCTATTACCTTCTTCAACATTCCATTGCCGCTCAATACGCCTTTCATTAATTTCTCCTGCCTCCATAGGATTTCTCTCAACAAACCCCTCTCCTCACCCACCATCTCCAGTACTTCCTCATTTGTTTTCCTTTCGGTCCATTTCACCTTCTCCATTCTTCTCCACACCCACATTTCAAAATCCTCCAATCTACGTCTATTCTCCTGCTTCAGCGACCACGTTTCCGCGCCGTACATAGCTACGCTCCATATCAGAGTTTTTACGAGTCTTGTCTTGACATCCCTACTCAACGTCCCCGTCATCAACTCCCTCCTCCTTGAGAAAGCCTCCTTGCCTAGCGCAATTCTTCTCCTTACGTCCCTACCACTTTGACCGTATTGGTCCAAAACACTTCTGAGATATGTAAACTGTTCTACCTGCTCTATTTTTCCCCTCCTACTTTAATGTTTAGCTTAGCCTTTTTCTTTCTGGAAAATCGCATAACCTTTGTTTTATTAATATTCATTATCATCCCATATTTATCGCACTGAACCTCCAATTCACTCAACAATGCTTGCAACCCCTTGGCTGACTGAGCAACTAATGCTTGGTCATCAGCAAACATAACCGATTTTACGAATTCTCCTCCGACTTTCATTCCCACCTCCAGTTCTTCCCATGCCTCTTTAATCATTTCCTCTACATATACGTTGAACAGTACCGGTGACAATGGGCAACCCTGCCTTACACCTCTTCCTAACACTGCCCATCCGGACTCTCCGTTCCCTTTACGCAATTAAAATAAGGCAAATCATTTAAACAATTCATCGTAGTAGCTTAATCTTGGTATCGAACAATTATTTTGGAAAACGTTCGCACTTCCATATGCGGAATTCGTACACATGTCATTTTCTCGTGAAGTATCTAGGCCATAGAAAAATATCTCGATCAGTGTGCTTAGATGACACTGTTACCTGTTCTTTGAGATGCAAGTTTCCTTTCTGAATCTGTTCTAGCCATTCCGAGCAATATAAAGTACACCATGCTCATACGTTACCAATGAAAACATTTGTGATGCCGGAGAAAACCCAAGATTGGGCGAGAGTAGCCGGATCACAAAATTATCCATCAGGTTTGTTCACTTCTCCTTAGTCTACAATATTTGGAAAATGACATGGCATAGCGTTCTCTGACTTCAGATGCTAAATAAAATCTTTCAGCACACACTAAGTGGGACTGAAAAATTGCATTATATTCAAACTATTTCAAAGTAAAGGTTGCTAAGAACAAGGCAAAGAGGTAAACCAATTCTTCACATATTTTTGGACCGTCCAACTCCGGTTCCCACCACTGTCTTTCTTGAGCGGACTCTCTCCAAAATGACAGCTGGTTCTCTCCTCTGGTGAGACCCTCTCTTTGAAGCTGAGGAATATTTAGTCTTGATATTAATAATATTTAGCGTGATACTGAAGCTCACCCCTGTATCCAAGGCTCTTATTGTCTTTTTATTTGGCATGATTGTTTTCTCTGGGCAAGATCACAAAGAAATTCATCTGATCTGCTCACATTTTCTTTTCTCAAGAGTAAGAGTAGTTTCACGAAACATCAGTTAAAATGTCCACGCTCCATGTCAGATTCTTCACCACTACCTACGTCTCCACTCAACGATCCCGAACATTGATTTCATCCATTTTTTATGCATCCAAGTTAGGGAAGATAAGCTCTTGACTTCATTCACACTTTCCAAATCACGTGTGGGGATCTTTAGTGATAGTCCAATTGCCGGTCCGGGGATGGAATTGAATGGATTGGCAAATTCATTATGGTATCCTGTTTGGTCGCTGTCAATTTTCGACATTTTTCGTTGTGAATTTCTCTCTTCGCAAGATGAAATCTAAGCTTGACCTAAATTGGGTTTACTTTCAAATTTACACGCGGTGATCACGAGGAACCTAAAGCATGTGATGTGGTTGATGCGTGGGCATATTTAACCTTTTCAAAGGAACCGGACCCATTTAGTTTCATAGTGATATTTATTTGCGGTTTATTTACTGGTCGAAAGGTTTCTGAAGTCTTTCTCCGAATAAAAGAATATCATAGCAGTGATTCGGTGTAATACGTCAACTACGTTGTATTAGGTGGATGTAATCAATATTAATAAAACAAAGGTTATACGATTTACCAGGAAGAGAAAGACTAAGCTAAACATTAAAATAAGAGAGCAAAAAACAGAGCAGTTGACAGTTTACGTATCTCGGAAGTGTTTTGGACCAATACGGTCAAAGTGGTAGGGACGTAAGGAGAAGAATTGCGCTAGGCAAGGAGGCTTTCTCAAGGAGGAGGGAGTTGATGACGGGGACGTTGAGTAGGGATGTTAAGACCAGACTCGTAAAAACTCTGATATGGAGCGTAGCTATGTACGGCGCGGAAACGTGGTCGCTGAAGCAGGAGGATAGACGTAGATTGGAGGCTTTTGAAATGTGGGTGTGGAGAAGAATGGAGAAGGTGAAATAGACCGAAAGAAAAACAAATGAGGAAGTACTGGTGATGGTGGGCGAGGAGAGGGGTTTGTTGGAAGAAATGCTATGGAGGCAGAAAAAATGGATGAACGGCGTATTGATCGGCAGTTTAATGTTGAAGACTGTAATAGAGGGGAGGATATTAGGCAAACGAGGATAGGGTAGGAACAGGATAAGGATGTTGGACGGGATGAAGAGAGGAAGGAAGTACGCAGAGATGAAGAGGGACTTGATGTAGAGTAGGTTGCTGGATTTTGTTTTGTTTGGAGTCACAAAATATTTATTTGGTATTTGTGCCCATCCAAAAATCTACCTTAACTGGTAGATTACCTTTAATAATAATATGTGGATGTATCGATTAACATCGCTTCTGAATGTACATGCATCGGTTGCTGCATAGGATGGAATTACTTCACTCCCAGAGACGATGCTTGGCTTTCGAAGAGGGAGGAAGAGGGCCATTCGGGGAGATGGATAGCAAAGGTGACCCTAGTCGGGAAGTGACCACGGGATGTCGGACGTTATACCGAGCATACCCCACGTCTCTGTCACGGTCAAGCGCTCACTCACCATATTTTCCTTATCCTTTCATTTCCGTGTTTCTCACCCTTTTATCCAACCCGGTTGACCGGCGGCGACTCTGCGCACGTGCGAACGGCGAAGAGAACCGATGGCGGATCTCACGCGGGAATCCCACTCCCCCCCCTCCCGTCTGCAAAACCCCCGATTTCGCAATCCGATGGCTAAGTTTGCCATCTCTCCCCACGTTTTGTTTTCCTCTCCCGACGACCGCCCTCGCACCGCTCACGACCCGTTTGCCTTCGTAATAGTCCCGTGGGAGAGTGACGGGACGTGAGGGGAAGAGGAGTTGCCAAGTAACGTACGCGGTCGACAAAAACCAACGTCGGTCCCTTTTCCCCTCTGTTCTGCTGTGTACCGGGTCTTCCTCGAGCTTTTGGTTCCCGGGGCGGAAAACGTCGCTCTAGGGGAAATACCTAATTCGTGGATTGAGTAGTGGGCTTTAGCTGGTTTTCCGATGGAGCTCTTCACCACATACTCGAATGGCGACGGCATAAAAGGGGGAGGTGGACGTGGAATGTTGCTTTTAATGCCAGTAGTTGCCCGAGATCGTCCAAAACTTGCCTTCCATATAAAACCTACCCCTTACTATGAACGGTGGCTACCCCTATATGTCGCCACTACTAGATAACCACCATTATAAGTACGTTAGGAAGGAAAAGTTTTGAATGGTTTCTGAAAATTATTATATTAACTTAATAGGCATAAATATACTTTAAACTTTCAGGTTTCACGTCGTGAAATTATTTGATGTCCATATTAAATGAGTTTGTAAATTTTCCACAGACTTTATTTCACAGTAAAACGCGTTTCACCGACTTGCGGCATCATTAGGTAATACAGGTATAATTTGGTTTAGTAGGTAAAGTTAAAAAGAAAAACTCATCTTTCTTTCTTGTTTCAAGCGAGAAGGACTTTGATGACAAGGAGATATTGAGTAAGGATGTCATTTTAATTTAAGATAAGATCAGTGAAAACTTTTATGTGGAGCATGATTTTGTATGGCGGGGAAACATGGTTGTTGAAGCAAGAAGATCGGATATTTTTAAGATATCGGTGTGAACAAGGTTGGGAAGAGTAAAATGGAAGGAAAGGAAAACAAACGAGGAAGTACTAGGTGGATGCCGAGCATTTTAAGGGGCAAGGAGGGTAGAGGGAGGAAAAGGAAAGTCATGTTGGACGGAATGAATGGATAAAAAAAGTATACGGAGCTGAACAACCGTTCAATGTAGTGTCTAATGTAAGGATGCGTTTGGTTAAAAGAGGCAAAGAAACGTATCGTTTTTCAGTAACTGCCCATCCATAAAATGCTATGAAACATTATTTCTAATACAAAGCTTTATTTCCCATAAGATATTACCTTCTCCTTACTCTCTGCCAATCCTCCATTCCTTTTTTTTTGTCTTCATCATAATTCTCCCCAAAACTTCGGCATTTCTTCCACCCAAACCGACTTTTACTCGGTTTCTTCTCTAGTAATCAGATTTTCATGAGTTTTCATCTAAAGCAGGCTTCGAAACGCCGTTACACCGATTAACTCCGTAATCCAAGTTTTCCATATTTCATTTTGTTTCATTCTTCCACTTCTCCATGCAGGGTGATCATTGTGCATTGACAGGGTGATCTTGCTTTAATGTCTGCGGGTGTTTTCGCGCGAAATGTTTCTTCTTTGTTTTTGCTGGCGATCTGGTGTTGGAGGTACCTCACGATCGTCGATCGCTAATGGATGATTCGCATCTCCAGATAGCCGGAAGCCTCCTTCACTCCTGCTGGAGCAGTAAATATACATGGCCTGAAATATTGCCCTTTTTTTAAGGAAGGATAATTAAGCAGAATTGCGGAGAGCGTCCATCAAGTAAGGGCTATGCGTCATTCAACGGAAGATCGACACGTTCTACTCGCAGTGTTTTGTTTATAAAGGATGATATGAAATATTATTTTACGCTTCAAAGCCCAGAAATTTTTTTAAGTGAACGAGCCCTTACATTTCGTGGTAATAACTTCAGATTAAATAGGGTGTAACATCGGAATAAATGATAAATATCCCACAGTCGGGTGTTTCATAAAATTAATGGAGATAAAAACATCCAAATGTTAATTCCTTCTTGACGCTCACCTGGAGTGAGTTCATCTGAGAATATCGGTGATCTTGCTAGTCTGAAATAACTGTGCGAGCTTTGCTGCGAAATAACCGTGAGACGATCGTATTACGGTCCGCTAGTAAAAGCAATAAGGGTCGAACGCACAAATATTTAACAGATTTTAAATACGAAACAAGATAGGGAAGAGGGGAGTCTTTATTTTTTTTAATTTCGCGAGGCTGAAAGAATGTTTCTTGGAAATAGAGGGGCTCATTGCAGAAGGGATTCTTATGGTGGAAGTGCGTGGGCATTCTAGGATGTAAATATTTTTTTATTCTGACCGCGCTTATTGCAACTCATCCATCTCCCTTTGAAATGAAAGATTGACGACTTTCTCGTCGAAGTCGATATCTGGAGTGCGGTTTTAGAAAACTCTTCGAGAAAGTGGGTCAAAGTCAGCACAAAAGGTGTCCCTTCTTTGAGTAGGGGAGCACCTCCGATTCATATCTCGATGGAACGTTATCCTTGCAAAAAAAAGCCAATGTGGTCAGGCCACCGACTGAACCGCAAATACGTATATGTAAAATGACAAGTGGTGAGTTCCACTCTCCCGCTGTTATTGGACTGCATTTTTTTTCATTTTTTTGTCTCCGTGAGCCCTCGTTCCTTTTGCGTTATTTTCCATCCATTTACGTGGAAGTTAGTCTCGAAATGTTAAACTAATTAGGTAAAATTTCATGAAATATTTACAAATTGTTCCTATTTTATAAAATTTTCTTTTCATGGTCGTTAAGCTTTGTTAAGGGACGTGTTAGTCCAGTGAGTAGTCTACTGACCAAAGGACCCGGATTAAATTCTGGGTGATGACTATGGGCACCCTCAACTTCACCAAATTTGCCTGATTTTTCGGATATAAAATCTTCATGGGAAACCACTGGTGGCACAGCAAAATGAACTGCTGTTCCCTCACCCAGCTCTGCCACCATTGGTATTGGTATGTACAAGGTGAGCTTAGTACTCTCCTATCAAACCTTCGAGTTGATTGCTGTGGTTTGTTTTGGCAAGCATCTTTAGAGATTTCTACGGAGCACTTGTTCGTTAGTGTGCGCTGTTTCTCGGGATGTTAAAGATTTTTTGGATTTTGAAAATCCTAGTTGATGTTTTGATATTGATGATTTTCGCAGTTTTGGAGAATTTTAGATTTAATTAGACAGATTTTAGGAAAATGTAATGCAACAGTAAGAGATAGGAGTTACTTTGCTTTAGTTAGACCACACGTGTATATCTGTACTTGCACTTCAATTTGTGTACATGAAGACATGTATATACATGTGGAACTCATATTTGTGCAGGTATATCTACAGGTCCGAATACTCCCCGCCACACGCCCTTTCAGAGGTTTGTGGGTTTTGTGTAGATTTAGATGATTAAATTACATTTTAAGTGTATAGGCATGTTACTGTATCTTTTAAACATGTAACACCAACTGCTCTATTCTAAATAGCTGTGAGCGGAAGTAACTCGAAGTAAGTAACGCGAGTGTCAGACACTACGAGCGCCTACGTGACCTCTCACGTGTAGCATAATGTCAGATGTTTTACGCCAAAAGTAATAGTTATCCTTTGCTAGGAATCTTCTGGTGGCTGAGATTCAGGAGGCGAACACCGCCGTCTCCTCATGACCTACTGACGGGCGGGCTCATCGTCCCCGGGTATATCGATCCCCGAGAGTGAGGGGGGCGTCTCGCCGAGTCCTGATGTCCCGTGGACCCGTTTCTCCTTCTCCCCGACCTTCCTCTTCCCTTCCCGGCGACCTTGGCCTTAACCGAGGGAAACCATCCTCGACTGAGAAAGGGCGACGCCTGCCCAGAGCCAACCACCCATTTGGCCTTCGTCCGAGCAACGACGGATTTCTCCTCGTTTCGAGGAAGCGCTCCTTTAAAAATTGGCCACAGGGCATGATCCTTGGTCCCTTTAATTTTCGCAATGTCAGAATTTTTCGTTTCGAAAGCCCAGGAGGGGATGTTTTTGTAAAAATATACATTTATTACTGTTCTGATAAGACTAGTTTTGAGGCTCACAGGATGTGACTGTAGAAAAGAACGTATAAAATACATTGAATAAATAAGGAACAAACAAACGTTAGATTTCTGGGCACGGCGGGGGAGAGAGAAGGTTATTTTTGGGAAAATCCAATGAATAAAAAGGAATTGGAAAAATGAAAAAAAATTCCAATTGGAATGGATAGAAGGAATATTGATTGGCAGCTGAATGTTGTAGGCCGATGGAATGGAGAATGTTGGATAGACAATGAAGAAAAGATTTCACATGTTGGACGGAATGAAGGGGTACCTGTACAGTAATGAGGAGTACGACGAAAAATTGTACCTCGGGTGTGTGTTTGTGATATTAGGTAAGACTCGAGAAATGTATCTGTGGTGTCCATCAAGAACCTATCTGACCGCTAATAATACCGTTAATACCTACAGTTAATGATAAATGATTGCTAATTTTAGCGAGTGTAATTTATCTTTTATCTCTTAGCAGTGTTCACTGGCTGTCTAAGGACTTTTATTTGCAAAGATACTGCTTGGTAATGGCTTCTTTGAGGAGTTATGCAATGATGTAGGGAGTTATCCAATGAAAATATAATTCATTATGTAACAGATATTCAGAAGGGAGTTCCTTATGCGGTTTAGTCATTGTCGTTATTAATGGGATAAATACAAAGGAGGCAGGAAATATGAATACAGAGCGTTATGATTGGCGATGGTATATTGAAGACTGAGATATGGGGGAGAAAGTTAAGCGAACGAGGAAGTAGTAGGCAAAGAATAAGCGGACGTTATGAAAGGAGGAAAGAAATATATGGAACTGAAGCAAGGTTAAATGTAGTGTCGGGAAATAATAATGATAAACGAAGAAGTGTGGTGGGGAAGTTAGAGGAGATTGTTGGGAGAAATCTATAAGAGGCAGGAAAGATGGTCTCAGATCATTTTGAATGGGAATTAGATGAAGTCTGTAATAGAGGGGAGAAGGTTAGACAAAAAAGGAATGGGAAGGAATAGAATAGGCCAGTTGAACGAAATGACGGGAGGAAAGACGAATACGTAATTGAAGAAGGACCTATTGTAGTTTCGGCTACCAGGTTGTACTTTGTTAGCAGAGGTATGGAAATGTTTCTTAGCACCGTTGTATAGGCCGCGTCCAGGCAAAACCTACCTCAACCGATAGAATATTAACTATCGAAATAATGCAAATAATAATATTAATATAATAGCTCCCTTTTATTTCATGTTATTCTGTGTGTCAACATTCCCCTTTTTTTTAATTTAATGCTTATTTAAAATCCATTATATATTCATTTGCATTTTCAGAAATGTTTTTCTGTTGGGGAAAGTAAGAGTCGAGAGTAAAATATAAGAATTAAAATGACCCCGTATCGCGCATTAGAGATCTTGCAGATTTATTACGGGAGGCTATAGAATCTGATTCGCTGACGTACAAATCTAATGGGGGATTAACCTTGCCGCGGTGCGGTTGAACTATGAGTAATTAGAGTGAAGAAAAGGGTTTGTAGCGTGCCAGATGTAAATGCGGGGCGATTATTTTTGATTGAGGCATGGCCGACGATCTTGATCAAAATCTTTTGTCTTGTGTCGGAAAAGCCAATGCTATAATGACTTGAGATGTTTGTATGAGCTTCTGAAGACGGAAAAAATGCATCTTAGTCCGGTGAGAAAAGCAGGAATCGACTTATTTATGCTGGCTCTCTATAACTTCCACTCAATATCCCGTAACGGATGAATGTTATGAAAATAAGGAATTACCATCGAATGTTATCAACGAAAAAAGAGTGGGATATGGGTGAACCTGAGTTATAATTCTGCGACTCAACTTCCGGCATTCGAGATTGAGGGGCACCAATTTACTGTTCATGCGTGTTCAAACGTTGAACAAAAATGATTGTCGAAGGTTTAGTGCCATTGGTTTCCCTCTTGTCTAAAGTAGAAAATTTCCATTTAAGAGTATAAATATCAAATATAAGATATGGCGAAAAGGTTAAAAGTTCCATCGTGGACCTGTTATTATCTACTTTCCAATCCATTATATTCATTAATTTCTAAGAACTTTCCCTCAATGCCATACGTTATTCCAATTTTGCTCTTCACAGTGAGCAAACAACTCCCCGCTAAATGCACGATTGATGTCAACAGAGTAGCTTTTTGCACAATACTCTTTCGTGCAGATAAACCACTTCGTGCAACGTTCATTATCGCATGCGACCTTTTACGGGTCTCTTGGACGTTTGCATTTCCCAATCAGTGACCGTTTGATTACGTACCCTATCTAATAAGCCGCAATAAGGCCTGAAATTATCTTCTAATGATTTGCAACCCTAAAGTTGCATTTTATGCACTTGAATTTTCCTTTATAAAATATGATTCGATGCTTCAAGAAAGATGGTTTTGCTCAGATACCACTTAGTGACTCAGTAAAAAGTTGGCATAATCAAACATTTAATGGGACAATATATATTTGGGCTTCCCAAACCTGAATTACGACACAGTTTCAATTGTTTCGACGTACAAATCAAACGAGATAGTATAATTCGTGCTACACAAGTCACAAAAAAGATGGATTGCTTCATATTCAAAGAATTGCGGAAGATGCCGCGACAGTAACTTTTAACAGAGTCATCCGCTTATATGAATTAAAATGCAAAATTTTCAAAGTGTAAAAATCATTCGCCTTGACTGGAATTGAATTGTTTCGGTTTTCCAGCGTCGCTGATTCTTTGTAGAGGCAAAGAGCACGCTTTGATAATGAGAACATCAAGTGTTATTCCATGTAATGAATGTTTTGTCTTCCATAGATTCCAGTTTCAGCAATTTCTCATTGGCAAGGCAATAAGTACATTATTATAATTTATTGTACTGTAGACTTTCATATGGTATTTACTCAGGCTCTGTGTCTGCTGATCGCACATGATTCGCGAAGTTCCTAATTATCACTTATTACCCTACGGTGTAAATTTAGAGGTAGAGTTGGATTAACACCGATACCCTGATGTACGCTAAATACCATTCCAATAGAAATGCGACTTAAGAATCGCCTTTATTGTTATTTCTTCGATTCCTTGTTTACCTGACTCACCTGGATGTGTTTCGGAGCTCATTTCCTGGGAGTTTTTAATAATTGACCTTATAGCAGCCTTACATAAAAGACTTTTAATCTATATGGTGACGTCCCTTATTTTTAAAATTGCTCAAGATTTGCTCGTGCATCTGGTGTATTGTTGATATTATAACGGTCATGATATTGTCAGTTTACCGTCAATCACCGTACCCAGATACCTAGCTTTCTCAGCACATCCTATGGCCTCATTTGTCGTGATCTCATGTTTGTTTTTTTTAGCTTCTTTGAATATGGTCCGGAAAAACTGGTCTGCGTATTTTGGTATTGATTCCCAAGTTCCACGCCTTTTACATTTAGAATGCTGTACCTATTTGTGTATATTTGATAGGGAATTCAAAATGGAAGCTAGCCGATAAAATGGTCGCATCTTCTGCCGAAAATGTAATTATTGTATTCTAGGCTCGAATTGAAGTTTGAAGTCTGACGTGCACATCTTGAAAAGAACTGGTCCCAGGACAGATCGTTGGTGGACCCAAGCTTGTACCTCAAAATCAAATCTCGAAACATTTTACGTCAGATTTAGTATGGTTCCATCTTATCCAAAAGAGCCTCTCCAGGTAAAAGGTTGTCGAATTTTTCAGCCATTTAAATAGCTTCCAATTTGCCGTACTGTGTAGTAGTTCTAAATTCCCTGGAATGTCAAAACTTTCAACTTTTCATTAAACACCGCAACCAAATGATTTTTTATTTTTTCGGCTTTGATGGAGTCGAGTATCTGGTTAAATTGTTTCGTGGTATGCTGTGGTCCCGCTTTTTCCTGAACATCATATCATATTAAAGGTGAATTCTGGTTTTTTAGCCCCTCCTAGGTTCGTGACCACTTTCTAGTTTGAACTATCTTGTAAATTTATCGGATATTGACTGGTATTTCTGGGCAAATTTTTAATGCATCTGTGTGTTGTTTATAATTTGTCGCGATAGCAATTTTACCTACATTTTCCCAAACTGCTCATCCTGTATGAAAATTTGGCTCCTTGTCTTAATATTGTCCCTAATTCCATCGGGAATATACAAGAAATCAGTCCCTCTCTTCCTTTTCTGTAGGATTTGTAAGATCCTCGAATGCTTTGTAGGCATTTTTATTATTAAATACGCTATCATATTCCGTAAGGGGTTTATAATAAGTAGGAATGAAGTCCTTTGAAGACTAAAAGGAAATATGTACAATCATTAAAGCAGAAACAATTTTCCATTATATTCGGGTGAAAAGTTGGCATTTTTAAGCAATAATTAAAAATCAATGACCTTAAATTTAATAGAAATATTTTGTGTTTGTGCAAATTTTTATTTTTCTTAGTTTAAGGTTTTAATTCGTGATTATCTCATTTTTTAGAAGAAGTGATGTTCGCTTTACAACTAATCAAATCAATAGTTTTATGAGCCTGAAGCTCCTGAGTGTTGACTAATTTTATGTAAAATGTGTTAAATTCTAATTCCAATGACTTACAAAATGTATCTCTACTCGGGAATTCGTTGAGTGCAGCCACCGTTATTTAAAAAAAAAGCTACTTAAATAACAATATTCGGCAGGAATTCAACGTAAAGGTAAATTTATCTGAGACAAAAAACATAAATCGATGACATTCCTAGAGTATTGCCAAACGGTTGAAAAGCTATTCAAACAGTGTATCTCATGCTCAGGTACTTGATGCAACCTTCGCATTACTCCTAAGCTGCCCGCGTGTCCTTGGAGAGTAATGGCTTCAAATTGCTCAGCTAGCCAGCTAAATGGCTCTCTCGACAGCTTGTGGGTACGCGATTATTTAAATGGCATATTATTAATAATTTCATTGGCCGTACTCACAAGTGCTACGTTTCATTTTAAGGGAAAGACTTAAGCGTGATAGAAGCAGAGAAGTATCCCACGGAATCAGATGGTTTTCTCGAGGATTTACGACACGGGAATAATTTTTTGGTGTATTTTATCTAGAAAAGTGATAACATTTATCTTTAACTCGGAATCTATATTGGTTCCCCATGAGCCATGCTAAATTGCCTTATGTTTACGTTATCATCTAATTTATATAAACATTTAAGTACTTTAAATGTATAAAAGTCGTAAGTATTTTAATTGTTTCAATAATTGGCTTTGTTGGATATGTAATTCCACTACAAGTGCACTTCAAGCCTTAACCGTTAAGTCACGCACCGCATTTAACGCGTACTTTCTCTCCAACGAACTCTAAACTCATGACTAATTAACTACTATGTGTACTGTATTAAGTGAAGGCGTAACCAACTCATTAAATTTGGCACCCCAGGCAATATGCGGGCTCTTCGATAAAAATCGTTCAGGCGGCTATTTTCACTATATGCGAACTTGTCTCCTCCTAGAGTGTAGAAGTCTATTTTGTCTGCTCCGCCTATCTAAGACATCTAAAGAATTCATCCAAGGACGATTTCGCGCATACCACAATGCATTTCAATACGCCTCCCGCGAATAAATGGTAGAAGTTCAAGGAAATCAAGGAGAAATATTCTGACTAGGAAAGCTAAGTTAAAGTGGGAGGGAATAAAATGGAGCAGACGGAGCATTCGATATTTTTAGACAGTATTTAAAAGGAAAAGAGATATAGAAATGATGGAAATAGGGGAGCAATTGATTTAGCAAAAGAATCACTCACAAGATTAAGAGAATTGATGATACGTATGGTAAGTAAAGAGGTGGAGAAAAGGTTAGTAAATTCTTCAAATAGAACTTGGGCTTTAATACAGATTAATAACGTCCAGTCCGTGTAGTACTGTGGGAACGTGAAGTCTTTAGGGGCAAGAGGATGTGCGTATATCGGAAGCTTTTGAGATACGGTTGAGAGGAAGAATGAAGGAAATAAGCTGAACTGTGAAGAAGAATATTGCTGTAGTTTTGAATAGGATGGGCAAAGGGAGAAATCCGGGCAAGGTGGAGGAAGTGGGTTGGGGGGAGGGAGCATTGAGGGGTAGTTGCTGTTGAAGGCCATGATAGAAGAGAGAGCGTTCGGTAAGCGGAATATGAGAGTGGGTTTTTTAGACAACTTAGTAAAGGCATGCAAAAATTACAAACAAATGAAGAAGTAAATGGTGTACGAAATATATAGTGAAGTTGTCGTGATGCGTAGAAGACAGTAGTCATTACGGAGGTCAAATTTTTTATTATTAGGTAATCTACCGGTTAAGGTAGGTTTTTGGATGGACACAACTATCAAATAAATATTTTATAACTCCAAACAAAACCCAATCCAGCAACCTAAACTACATCAGGTCCCTCTTCATCTCTGTGTACTTCTTTCCTCCCTTCATCCCATCCAACATCCCTATCCTGTTCCTACCCTTTCCTCGCTTGCCCAACATTCTCCCCTCTATTACCTTCTTCAACATTCCACTACCGCTCAATACGCCTTTCATCCATTTTTCTTGCCTCCATAGGATTTCTCTCAACAAACCCCTCTCCTCACCCACCATCTCCAGTACTTCCTCATTTGTTTTCCTTTCGGTCCATTTCACCTTCTCCATCCTTCTCCACACCCACATTTCAAAAGCCTCCAATCTACGTCTATCCTCCTGCTTCAGTGACCACGTTTCCGCGCCGTACATAGCTACGCTCCATATCAGAGTTTTTACGAGTCTTGTCTTAACATCTCTACTCAACGTCCCCGTCATCAACTGCCTCTTCCTTGAGAAAGCCTCCTTGCCTAGCGCAATTCTTCTCCTTACGTCCCTACTACTTTGACCGTATTGGTCCAAAACACTTCCGAGATATGTAAACTGTTCTACCTCCTCTATTCTTTCCCCGCCTATTTTAATATTTAGCTTAGCCTTTTTCTTTCTGGAAAATCGCATAACCTTTGTTTTATTAATATTGATTCTCATCCCATATTTATCGCACTGAACCTCCAATTCACTCAGCAATGCTTGCAACCCCTTGGCTGACTGAGCAACTAATGCTTGGTCATCAGCAAACCTAACCGATTTTATGAATTCCCCTCCGACTTTCATTCCTACCTCCAGTTCTTCCCATGCCTTTTTAATCATTTCCTCTACATATACGTTGAACAGTACCGGTGACAATGGGCAACCCTGCCTTACACCTCTTCCTAACACTGCCCATCCGGACTCTCCGTTCCCCACTCGCACCTGAGCAGTCTGAGACATGTACAGGTTGCGGATCAGTCTCCTGTCCCTCCAATCCATTCCTATTTTCTGCAATACACGCATTAATTTTTCCCAATTCACTCTATCAAACGCTTTTTCGAAATCTACAAAACAGGCAAAAACGTCCTGATTGTATTCTATATTCCTCTCGATTAGTGATCTCATTACTGCAATGCCATCACGCGTACCTCTTCCTTTCCTAAAGCCAAACTGATCATCCCCTAAGTAATCATTTGCCTTACTCTCTATCCTTTTGTTGAGGAGGTCAAATACCAACCTTTAAATTGGTAGTATATCCTGAATTAGGAGAAGAATGGAAAAGGTGAAATAAACCGAAAGGAAAACAAATGACGAAGTACTGGAGATGGTGGGTGAGGAGAGGGGTTTGTTGAGAGAAATCCTATGGAGGCAGGAAAAATGGATGAAAGGCGTATTGAGCGGGAGTGGAATGCTGAAGAAGGTAATAGAGGGGAGAATGTTGGGCAAGCAAGGAAAGGGCAGGAACAGGATAGGGATGTTGGACGGGATGAAGGGAGGAAAGAAGTGCACAGTGATGAAGAGGGACCTGGTGTGTAGAGTAGGTTGCTGGATTGGGTTTTGTTTGGAATTACAAAATGTTTATTTGATAGTTGTGTCCATCCAAAAACCTACCTTAACCGGTAGATTACCTAATTATAATCTTGAATTAATGACACGGAGGGAATAAGAAAATGGTAAATTCAATAAATTTTTAGAATTTTCTCTCCAATTGTTTGAACAGCCAATGTAAATTTCCTATTTTATGGAACGTAGCGATCTTTCTTATTAGTACAATGGAATTAAAATCGTGTACCATCATAATCCAATTGCACGGACTTTCCCGTTTCGGAGTTGGCTGTTAATGCGCTCTTAGAACAAACCGTATCCCTCGTCCCAACATATTATCATAGTCAGTTGTCGGGTTGATATTTAACTCTTATTTAATGTGGTCTGATAATATTCGCATCCAAATTTTCAGTGTTGTCATAATGAAGCTGAGTCAATAATTTGATGCGAATATTTTGTCTACATAAGTAAGTACTGCCGCTTGTTTAACTTATAGACTGTGGGCTTGCATGAGCAGGTAACAACATATCCTACAATTTTTATTGCGAGATACTTCTTAGGGTGTCATGGAGAAGAAAAAGATTATGCTGAATTAAATGATTCTAATTGTATCGTAAATCGAACTGTTAATTCATTTTAATGTACTCGTGTGTCCTTAACCATTTCTTCTTTTCAAAGATTTATGAACGCATGACTGAAAGATTACAGTGGAATTAAATACACTTTTCCCAAGAAGATGAAAATATTCTTTTTTTACCAAGTGCCCTAATGTACTTACATTTAGAGTATATGCAAAAGTATATTTTTTTAAATTCGCTTGGATCAACAGTCTACTGGATTGGTGTAGATGTTTGATGAACCCTGGCCCTAAAAACTGCTGTACTTAACTGAACCCGGGCTAAATAACCTTAAACCTTACATAACGTATTAAAATAACTTTTCCTCAGATCGACATATTTATACTCCCCTTCTATCCCAAATGCTTAATCTTTTCTTCCCTCTAACTCGCATTACCGAGAATCTCTCCTTTATTAGTGCTCAGAAACCCATTGCCTCCCAGTGCCTCCTGCATCTACTTGTACAGCCTTCCACGAACATGAGGTCACTTTTAAATTTCAAAGCATTAACTGCCCAATAAAGAATAAAAAGATATATACCACATTACTATATCTTTGGAACCATAATGTGCCGGAGAGAGAGAGAGAGAGTAATAATACTAATTTATACATTTATTACTTGACTGGATCGTGTGTAAAGTGCGGTTGATTGCCAGCTTTAAGTATCGAGCAGAACTCGACGCTGAGTTTTAATTTTCTCTCGAGTAATCTCCGGGACCAAGTCGTAAATTATTTGTCCACGCGCAAATTATCGGCACATACACGCGCGAGCACACACACACACACACACACTTTTCCACTCCCTCGCGCACATCGAATGCATTTTACGAGTTCGTGACCGAGCCCGAGGTTGCAGCCTCCGTCGGAGTTAATGAGGATGTCACATGATTCGCAAGATTGGGGAAAGGGGGAGTCTTGTTTCTTTCGCTGTTATTATTTTATTTGTCCCTACCCTCTCCATTGGCCTCGGTGAAGTTTGCCCATCCCCGTTGGGTTGTGGGGAACCTTCTCCCTCCCTCTTCGCCGTTACGTCACGACGGCGCGGAAGCAAACACGCTCTTACGCGCGCCGCGGCGATCTTTTACATTCGCTCGCCACTCTTCCTTCGTTTTTCTAAGTTTACGCGAATAGGTCGCGTGACCCGTGATATTTTCTTTAAGTGACTCCACTTCAATGTCCGAACGTCATGTAAAATAATCCGGAATGTTAAGAAGTACATTATTCAGGAAAACACCGAAACGTTTATTTGTTATTTTACGAGTTCGTAATTTAATGAAACGATTTTCATCAACTGAGAGGTATATCACGAAAAAAGACGCTTAGTAATAACGTATCATCAATCTTCAGGGCACACAGCATTCGTTTGGAAATGCATCACTAATTTATTAGGCAATCAATCCAAAGATTGGATGGTTGCAGGTCTTCCGTTGCATTTTAACCACCACCACTCATACTTATATTCATTTACAAAAATTGAGTAAGCCTTTCAAATATGAATTATTTTTAATCGCCACATTTTTGCGCAAACAAAATTTCACCATTAATAAAATTCATGAATAATATCAAAGATGAAAGAACAAGATAATTTTCCAAATCATGATGCCCTCTTTGTCTGTTATGCTTTATCATAATGATCTGTCCTATATTTTCATTTCATCAACGACAACGACATTAATTTAATGAAGGCACTTTTTTAAAGCCGAGTCTAATTCCCATGCTAAAAAAAATATTATTGTAAAAATTGGTATTGCAAGTCACATATAAAACATCTAGGAGAATGAGACATCACACATTCCGAAGATGAAAAACAGTTAATAATACGGTTCCCTTCGACCATTAATCATAGCTTATTGGCTAAGGTAAATTTAGACTTGACACTGACTATCCGCTACTGCGTACATTCCTAGGTCTCACCAAACGCGAGACAAAGTAGCACCCTGCAATACAATGAACCTTCAATTCCGCATACTTTCTGCCTCTTTCCTTTCAATATGCCTGTCCTCTTCCTCCCCCTACCTTTCTTTCTTTGTATCGTCGGTTCTTGAGTCCTTCGATTTACGGAATGAATGCTCAGAGCATTAATTCTCAAGATAAATTATTTATGAAATTTTAATGATTATAAAAGAAATTTCAAACCTGTCTGAAAATATTTTTATCAGCAGTGTAATAAAAAAATTGGAAGGGAGTAATGTAGAGTCAAATATACCTATATTTTCCGATACACCAGCTAATACTAGAAATACGATCTCGTACCCTTATTAATCGCAACCAATCTTTGACTTACGTATCAAGTGATGCCTTCAAGCGATATAACATTAATTGAATAAGTACGTCCGAGACCAACTGTGAATCGGTGGAACTCTCAACTGAATAATCTTGCCTTAATCGCAAAATATTCGGACATGCAACAAAATGTGTAAAAAGCCATATAGGATGACATTGAGAGGGACTTAAACACGCAATTCTTGAATGTTTGTGTGTGCATACGTATAGTATGTCTTTCCGTGACCACCAGAAATACACAAAGAGCTAGAAATTTAAAAATGTACTCCAGTATTCTAACGACGAAGGAACAGCAGCAAACGAAGTCGTTTTGTTAATATCTCCCCGTTGTTTTGTTAATATCGTACCGTATCTAGACGTTGGTGGTCGCTCACATACTTAATGAATAATACATCGCATATCAGTTGATTCATATGGATATACTATTTTGCACAAATTAAATTGCTGAAAAATTTGATCATGCATGCACAACATTTGACTAGGGCCGAGTTTTATATCCCCGAAAGACGGAGGTTGAGTGGGTAGGAAAGTTGGGAATGAGAGCAAGGGCACCTGTTAGACATACGAGTAAACCTGTAAATTCATCAATGCTATAATATTTAGAATAAAGAAGGGCTTTTAGAAGTTGGAATGTGGTAACTAATGAGAATTCCACAAAGCATAGGAAAACACACTTCATAATGGCGCGTAATGGCCAACAAAATAACCCTCGTATATCGTGCTGGTGGTAGTCACTGATAGATAAATAAACTTGCATAATATCCATTAAGAATAATACTGCGCTAATTATATATGAATTTAAATGTTCAGGGTAAAATAAATTCTGAATTTTACCAATTTTAAGTGTTTTAACAAAACCTCTCCTGGGTGAAACACATACGGACACTCATATGCATATATGTGCACAAGTTAACAAACAAATTAGGATTTATTGCGAGAGTTCTGGGTAAATATGATGAAAAGGTCAAAGAGAAATGTAATATTTCGCTGGCTAGGCCTCATATGCTACAAGAATATGGGATCCTCACGAAGTTGGGTTGATAGCCGAATTGGGTCGCATAGAGCATAGATGAAATAGATTTGTAAAACGTTGTCATGATAAGCTTAGTAGCGTATCCAAAGTATTAGAGCAGCTAGGCTGGAAATCACTCTCGGAGCGAAGTTTAAACGACAGGTTAAATCTTTTGCCTAAATTGGGAGGACGTCTCTAAAGCAATGATGTTGAAAATGTGTTATTACCCCCATCGTACCGCGGTAGGAGAGATAATGTTAATAAAATTATAGATAAAT
Source organism: Hetaerina titia (assembly GCA_037158775.1). Classification (NCBI taxonomy): domain Eukaryota; kingdom Metazoa; phylum Arthropoda; class Insecta; order Odonata; family Calopterygidae; genus Hetaerina; species Hetaerina titia. Next base: position 47,251,648 of record CM073774.1, on the reverse strand, counting down.
AAAAAACAGTATTCCGTGATAATATATTAAAAATCTATATAAAATTTCATAGTGTATTTTTGAAATTAACCGAAAATGGTTTCGATAGTTCGATAATTACACAATCTGTCGAAAACTTGGTCAGTTAATCTCTAAATAGCGTTTAAATGCACAGAGATGTTTAGTCCATCATCATAATTATTTATTAGGTAATCTCCCGGTTAAGGTAGGTTTTTGGATGGACACAACTATCAAATAAACATTTTGTAACTCCAAACAAAACCCAATCCAGCAACCTAATCTACATCAGGTCCCTCTTCATCTCTGTGTACCTCTTTCCTCCCTTCATCCCGTCCATCATCCCTATCCTATTCCTGCCCTTTCCTCCCTTGCCCAACATCCTCCCCTCTATTACCTCATTCAACATTCCATCATCATAGATATTAGTAATTTTCACAAACTTATGCTGCGCATACTACTTATCTTTAAAACAATACTTTCAAACAGATGTGTACACATTCACTAACGCTGCATTTTAATTTGGCAATAAGAAAATCTATTTCTTCTGTTAGAAACAGGCTTAAATAATAGGAATTAAAGGGTTCGTAGATTATTTAATCATTGCGATATTACTGAATAGTTCCAATATTAAACGAGATGTAGTGTACATGGTCTTATTGAGTTCCTTTTTCCATACATTTAGCCATTCAATCAGAAGATCGATTGCCGAAGTCTTCAGTAGATCTTTTTCAGTTCTTACCTAATTTCGTCTCGGTACTGGTCCGTTCCTCTCTGGAAAGTTTCCTTCTATTATGTTCCCGAAAGAGCTAATTGTTCTCAGAAAGTGCTAACTCATTCTTCCTAGGTTCGAATTCGATTGGGTTCTTCCTCTCCCCTCATTTTGTGTCCACTTAATCACTGATCGTTATTTCCGTTGCTTCCGTTCTTGTTTGGTGTTCTGTTCCAATAGCCCTTGCTGGGTCCCACATTTTACAAGAATGTTTTTTCACGTTCTGGTTAATCGCTTGAAATTACATATTTTTTCAGCAAAGTTGCTGTCCTTAGCAACTTATGCTTCTTTCATTTACACTTTCATTGTCTCTGTATAAGTTGTTCAGTTCTCTTAAGGAGTTCACTATTTTTAGGCTCCTTCATTCCTACTTTTTCTTTAAACTTAATCCAAATATTCGCCGCTAGTAAAGCTGCGATCACATGGGAAAAATATTACTCGTTGCGTTTATGTGGTTGTTGGACCAAATAAATTTTTAAGAGGATGCTGTGGTTTAGTAACAGGAGGCTGGATCGGAAGAGCTCAAACTGGTTGCAAAAGGCCTCATGCTCCTATCACAACAGGAAGACGATCACGCGACCTTGATTTAGCCAGCAATATCTAAAAGGGGCACTAGGCAAGCGCGGAAGATGACTTGTTTTGTGCTGTTAACTCTGCTTTAAATGGTTTTGTGTTTCAAATATTTATTCTCCATTACATTACATTTAAATTACATACTATATTACCCTGCAATTCACCGCTAGGATGTGTGGCAGGGGGTGATTACACACCTAGCTACTTTTTACCCAAAATACTTTCCCCCCCTGGCGCGGTCGGAAAATGTCATTCTGATCCCTTTTCATTCTTGGGAAAAATGACTAATTTAATCCATCTGTTTTACCCTTAATCTCTCTGATTTTATTGGCAAGATCTCGTCTACTGTAGTACAATGGTATTAATAATACATTTTCACATCATTGCTAAAGTGATTCTCAACCTAGCTCCTCTGATAATTTTGACAAGCTGCTCAGTTTATCTCACTAATTTTATTAGCATGATCTCTCCTACCGTGGTACGGTGGGGGTAATAACACATTCTCAACATCAATGCTAATGAAACGTCCTTCTAATTTATGCGAGAAATTTAATCTGCAATTTAACCTTTGCCCCGTGAGTGATTCCCAGCCTAACTGCTCTACTGTTTTGGATACGCTACTAAGTTTATCATAACAACGTTTCACAAATATACCTCCTCTACAATGCACGCGATCCAATTCGGCAATCAATCCAACTTCAAGAGGATCACATATGCTAACAACATTTTCTAAATGAGACCTAATTAGCGAAAGATAAAATTTTTCCGTAACCTTTCCATCACTATTCCCAACGCTCTTCTAATTATTAATAATCATAAATAAATCATATTTTTTTGGCAGCTAGTTCACATATTCCACTTGCACGTTTCAACCAGGAGAGGCCGTGAGGGAGGGTAACGCCTAAGATTTAATCGAGTCTACACTTTCCATTGATAGGTTGCTGGATTGTGTTTCGGATTAGTAGGTTGCTGGATTGTGTTTTGTTTGGAGTCGCAATATATTTATTTGATAGTTGTGTCCATCCAAAAACCTACGTTAACCGGTAGATTACTTTAAGAAAACACTTTCCATTTCAGTATTCCTGATGTAGTAGTCGTTCGGGAGGGATTTGATCGTATTCCCAAATTTCATTTCTACTCTTTTTTTCATATTTAATTCTAATAGCCAAATATCCCACCAATGCTGTATAGGTTATCTGTTAAAGCACTTCATCGTCGGCAAATAAACGTATCTTACCGCGGAGTTAATGTCGTTAACATAAAGAAGGCATGCAGAAGTAGTTCTCGGGCTGGACTGCGTGAGAGACATTTTTGGCTCAACGTTTCTCTCCCGTTGCAGGGAGCGTCTTCAGGAGCGAAGCGACTTCGCTCCTGAAGACGCTCCCTGCAACGGGAGAGAAACGTTGAGCCAAAAATGTCTCTCACGCAGTCCAGCCCGAGAACTACTTCTGCATCTCTCAACAGCTGCGAAAGCCTACGATCTACGATAAAGAAGGCATATTTGGGATTTGATAATATGTGGCAGAATTTGACCATAAATTATTTAAATTATTTTCTGTCATAGCAATGATTCTTTGAGAGCGCCAGAAGTTTGTGAAGGGCGGAAGATATCAAATCAATATTTTGTAAACCCAAACAAAACCCAATCCAGCAACCTACTCTACATCAGGTTTCTCTTCATCTCTGTGTTCTTCTTTCCTCCCTCCATCCCGTTCAACATCCCTATCCTGTTTCTACCCTTACTTCGTTTGCCTAGCATTCTCCCCTCTATTACCTTCTTCAACATCCCACTGCCACTCAATACGCCTTTCATCTATTTTTCCTGCCTCCATAGGATATCTCCCAACAAACTCTCTCCTCACCCACTATCACCAGTACTTCCTCATTTGTTTTCTTTTCGGTCCATTTCACCTTCTCCATTCTTCTCCACACCCAAATTTCAAAAGCCTCCAATCTACGTCTATCCTCCTGCTTGAGCGACCACGTTTCCGCGCCGTGCATAGCTACGCTCCATATCAAAGTTTTTACGAGTCTTTTCTGAACCTCCCTACTCAACATCCCCGTCAGTATTACGTATATATTATTTTTTTGGAATATTTGGTGCAACCATACTCCAAGTTTCGAAAGGGCAGAAAGGGATAAAAATATAGAGATTTGTTGGAAAAGTTAGGAGATTTATGAACGAAGGTGAGAAGAATTCTATGCGATTTCCAGCTTGCCGTAAAACTAACAGATTATAAAACCATTCCACTTATTGTCTTGTATTTCTCTGCGAGTGAATTGAACATGGCGAAAGGCCCAATTAAAGTTTAACTCACGTTCATACCCGAAAGAGTAAAGCGAATTTGCGGTCGTAAGTGGGAGGGACTGGGAAACTGGATGACTAGAGAGAGTTATTATCGGCCTCTCAATGGATCAATTCTTGTTTAACGTTACTCCATTTTAAGGGGCAGCTAATAATTTTATTAATGGAATATGAAGTCTCTTCCACTGTAAATTAATGGAAAAATGGCGTGACTTCTGTTTAGCCTTGACCTTTGCCGGGTCTATAGAAAAAATGCACTTTCAGCGAGTCATTTAGTTCTAGTTCTATTGCCTGGCCGCTCTCTCCTTACCCAAAATATTTTTTCAGTCAAATAAAGATGTATTGGAATGGTTATGAAGATTAATAAATGAAATTTATATGAGTAGCATGCCATTTTTATCTCTCATACTGTGTGTCACAAATTCAGGTCCTATTAAACCCATTAGTTCATATTAAACCCATATGTAAACACATAGTAAATCTTCGTTTTCAACCATCAATTAGCAGTGGATTTAGGAAACCTCTAAAGGGGAGGGATGATACCATATTCATATGTGAACAAACATAATTTAATTGTTTTTTCCTATACATTTTTTTAAATCTTGAATTTTTAAATAATCGTACACAATTAGGGACCGCACCGCAACCTTCAGTAGATAATTTTTTGAATAGGTACTCGAATAATTATTTGAGAGCGTATAAGTAATATTTATTTTGAATTTTATTAATGTCAATAATCTTCTTAAATCAAGGCGCATAGCTCTCATGCTCTCTTACATCCTCTCTTGTCTTCAATGCGAGGGATTCATCAGGTATATTTATATAAGCGTTCATAAATTCTGTGGTTGGGTAAATTCCCTTTTAAGTCGTACTCGAAGGTGCATATTTGCTCTGGTATCCTGCAAAGGTGGAGAAGGAAAAAAAAACAGAATAGCACACACAGCATATATATTTGATTGTCAAATGTCGCTGCTTTGTGGTTAATGGAAACTTCCATGTGGTAGCTAAGGGGTGAGGATCGTTCACTTGGTGCCCTTCCGGTTACTACTCCATATCGTGTTTGACCCAGGTTGGTTGCCTCACCAATGACCTCTAGAGGTTCCTTCAATATCCCTCACTCCCCATGTTGGCTTGGTTCCTTCAAATAACAAGTTTTTTGACCCCTTGACTTCAACCCTTTCACTCTCGCTCGACTGAAACATTTCGTCGCTCCTCACATTTTGAGATCTGTCATGGTAATTAATGGGGTTTTGGAGCCTTTAGGTTTTTATTTTTTCGAGGAGGGCGAAGTCAAGAAGTACATCCTCATCTAAGGGCATCACAGAGTATAGGAAATGAAAAAAACTGAAATATATGGAAATATCATTCCGAAATTTGTAAGTTTTAAGGAGGGGAAATTGATTTAAAACTCTCTCAAGAATAATCCAGATTTTTCATTGTAATTTCATGGATTTCATAGTAAAAATGTAACCCAAATGTCCTTCCCAGAATGACATTCATTTTCAGCTACATATAAAATATTTGATTCAGTTTAAAATTAATGGTTTTTAAGAGAGGGTTAATAAGGTGTCAAAGAAATTAATATACTATATTTTCAATGGAAACGATTTATTATTGAGCAGTTTTTACTGCATGAAGTTTAAACTAATAACCATCGTTCTACAAATTTTTCTAGTAAGAAAACTAGCTACATTGCAAAATTTAATCAACTGCTCAGCTGTAACTTCTGTGCATTAGTATTGAAAATATTAATCTACAATGTTGACTACATGTTAAAAATAAGCTAGTACAATTCATCCAAATATCTGTTACCGTCACCAATTAAGGAGTTTTTGACGGCAGTACAATATACTAGGCAACGTTTGGCGATCAATTTCAGTTACATAATTGCATTTGAATACCAGTGGCAGTTCAGATTCACGAATCCATATTTCTTAAATGTAATAATTACGAGAGGGAATTAGTTTTATGGTTTCATTCTGAACCGTTGATGAATCAGATTGAATACATAAAAAGTACCGGACTGAGAAATATATATAAACTGGATTGAAAAGAAAGTAGATGTGTGATGATTCCATAAAATTCACGGAAGTTTTAATTGGGCATCCATAAAAGAATTGCTGTCGTTTTTGAGAACATTTAAGGATAAATATAAGACATATAGGGTAGAGAAAGTAATGATAAAAGGAAAGCGACTCTGATTGGAAATAGGAGGAGTAGGTTTAAACATAAAGATAGAGCATGTTTTGTTTTATAATCATTATTAAGTAATCTCCCAATTAAGATGGACACAACTATCAAATAAATATTTTGTGACTCCAAACAAAACCCAATCCAGCAACCTAAACTACATCAGGTCCCTCTTCATCTCTGTGTACCTCCTTTCTCCGTTCATCCCGTCCAACATCCCTATCCTGTTCCTACCCTTTCCTCGTTTGCCTAAAATACTCCCCTCTTTTACAGTCTTCAACATCCCACTAACGCTCAATACGCCTTTCATCCATTTTTCCTACCTCCATAGGATTTCTCCCAACAAACCACTATCCTCGCCCACCATAACGAATACTTCCTCATTTGTTTTCCTTTCGGTCCATTTCATCTTCTCCATTCTTCTCCATACCCACATTTCAAAAGGCTCCAATCGACGTCTATTCTCCTGCTTCAGCGACCACGTTTCCGTACATAGCTACGCTCCACATCAAAGTTTTTACGAGGTTTTTCTTAACATCCTTACTCATCGTCCCCGTCATCAGCTCCCTCCTCCTTGAGAAAGCCTCCTTTCCTAGCGAAATTCTTCTCCTTATGCTCCTGCTACTTTGACCCTGTTGGTCCAAAACACTTCCGAGATATGTAAACTGTTCTACCTGCTCTATTCTTTCCCCTCCTATTTTATTGTTTAGCATAGCCTTATTCTTTCTGGAAAATCGCATCACCTGTGTTTTATTTATATTGATTCTCATCCCATATCTATCGCACTGAACCTCCAAGTTACTCAACAATGCTTGCAACCCCTTGGCTGACTGAGCAACTAATGCTTGGTCATCAGCAAACCTAACCGATTTTACGAATTCCCCTCCGACTTTCATCCCTACCTCCAGTTCTCCCCATGCCTCTTTAATCATTTCCTCCACATACTATATACGTTGAACAGCACCGGTGACAATGGACAACCCTGCCTTACACCTCTTCCTAACACTGCCCATCCGGACTCTCCGTTCCCCACTCGCATCTGAGCAGTCGGAGACATGTACAGGTTGCGGATTAGCCTCATGCTCCTCAATGTATTCCTATTTTCTGTAATATATTCATTATTTTTTCCCAATTCACTCTATGGAACATTTTTTTTAATCTACAAAACAGGTAAAACTTTCCTGATTGTATTCTATATTCCTCTCGACTAGTGCACTCAATACTTCAATGGCATTCCGCGTGCCTTTCCCCTTCCTAAACCAAACTGATCATCCCCTAAGTAATCATTTGCCTTGCTCTCTACCCTTTAGTTGATGATCCTAAGATCGACTTTAGCTGCATGGGAAATCAAGATTATTGCTCTGTAGTCCTCACATGAAGTATTCTTTACCTTTATGTTGACAGGAAATGATTTTTTCCCTTCGCTTCATCCAACTTCAACAACTGCAAAATTAACGACATGGGTTATAGCGTTAGTTTTAGTCAGAATGGAAATGAAATAACACTAAGTAGGGAAATTGTGAGAGAAAAGCACGGTTTGTCCGGTCTGCACCTGGATGGGGTTTGAATGCTGTGTAAATTGGAGTGCTTATTTTGGAAAGTAGTATTCCCTCAGTCTTGGGTCACAAAAATCCTACGCAAGAAAGTTTTGAACCTCCCCTCAAATCGGACCATAAACATTTCCACACTTGGATACAGATACCAGGTTGTGGCAAAAAATCGTGAAGGAAGGTCTTGATCTTACAATCGCAGTGATGTGATAACGGCCCACTCACTCAAGCAATGAATGGATCACCAAGCGTCCGGTTTGTCCCGGATCTCTTTTTTTAAGTGTCTCCATCAACCTCAGATTATGTGGTAACCCTAAGCAAGACAACTTGGATTGGAGTTCACATCCATCCTCACTACGACAGCCATTGTAACCAACATAGCCGCGGTAGTAAATTTTATGGAATCGTCTAATATTTTTAGGAGTTGAGTCGAGCAAGTCCAATTCGAATTTGTCGAACTTCCATCACAATACCAAATTAAATGATGAGCGTTTGCCTTCTCAACAAGTACTGCCTTTTGTTCACTAAATTTTGTTGAGCCTCTGAATTCACAGCGTAGAGTGGTTTCGTCTACATGGTACATCTACATGGTAACCTACAAGACACCACTAAGGTGTGTGACAAGGGGTGATTCTACATCAGGCATCCAGCATCAAAGTTAAGCGTTGCTTAATAATTATTTCCCAATAAATATATAAAATTAAAATAATTTCAACGACAGCTGCATACACTACGGTTAATAAATATAAACCTCCACGCATGCGAGGCACGTCGCTTGCGACAAGAACATAAAGTTTGGTTTAGATAAAAATATTGATAGCGAACTAGGCTGCTTAGAATTTTTTTAAATATTCCTCATGCGCGGTCCCTTGTAGTTACTCTGATCTCATATCCCTCGCGGGAAAATGATATCTTAAATATGTCTGTAATACACTTGGCCTCTCTTATTTTCATGATATTTTTTACTGTAGTACGCTGTAATTAATGATACATCGTCAACACCATCGTAAAAGGGACTCATTTCTAATTTATGAAAGATATTTTTACTGCAATCTAACCTTCTCCCTTTGAGTGATTCCCAGTCTAGTTTCTCTAATAATCTACTAACGCTCTTAAATTGATCATTAAAAACTTTTTTCAGAACTATCTCGCTCAATATACCTTCCTGGCACGGAGTTCAATTAACCATTTTCTGTAGGTGATGCCTTAAGATAAACAGTTCCAGAGTTGATGAGGTGGAAGGAATTCATGATAAAATAAGGATATATCACTTTTCCACAAAATAAAACTTTATTATACGACGCGCGTTTCGACTCACAGAGCCATTCTCAGGTACCAGTTGCATGTAGATACAAGAAAATTGCTGAATGTATAGCAAAAAAAGTGAAAGAGAAAAGCATTTTGCTATATATTCAGTAATTTTCTTGTATCTTCACGTCGTGTTATTATTTATTAGGTAATCTACCGGTTAACCTAGGTTTTTGGATGGACACAACTATCAAATACACATTTTGTAACTCCAAACAAAACCCAATCCAGCAACCAAATCTACATCAGGTCCCTCTTCATCTCTGTGTACCTCTTTCCTCCCTTCATCCCGTCCAACACTCCTAACCTATTCCTGCCCTTTCCTCGCTTGCCCAACATCCTCCCCTCTATTACCCTCTTCAGCATTCCACTACCGCTCAATACACCTCTCATCCATTTTTCCTGCCTCCATAGGATTTCTCTCAACAAGCCCCTCTCCTCACCCACCATCTCCAGTACTTCCTCATTTGTTTTCCTTTCGGTCCATTTCACCTTCCCCATTCTTCTTCACACACACATTTCAAAAGCCTCCAGTGTACGTCTATCCTCCTGCTTCAGCGACCACGTTTCCGCGCCGTATATAGCTACACTCCATATCAGAATTTTTACGAGTCTTGTCTTAACCTCACTACTCAACGTCCCCGTCATCAACTCCCTTCACGTCATGTAATAAAGTTTTATTTTGTGAAAAATTTCCATATCCTTACCTTTATTTGGTGATATCTTAATTAAGCGGGTCGCGGTGGTCTAGTGGGAAGAGCGTTGGACTACTGACCGGAGGGTCCCAGGTTCGATTCCCGGGCAAGGCACTTTGGGCACCTGCAGCTCCACCCAAGCTAGTTGATTTTTCGGGTACCAGATCTTCCAGGGAAACCATAACCGGCACAGGGAAAGGAACTGGCCCCTACCCTGATGTGTGAATATTCACACGCTGTCGGGCTTGGTACATGGGTGAGCTCTACCATCACCTACTAAACCGACCTTCGGGTTGATTACTGTGTTTATGGTTTTATCTTAATTAACTATTGTTTGTAACATAATGTTTTTCGACTATTTCGATTACTTCCGGAATGATCTCATGTATTCCGTTTCTCAAAACATAAATAATAGATATGCGTTAAGTCCTGGTCATTCTATAATTCGCTAATACCAAATTATTTATTATAAGGTAATCTACCGGTTAAGGTAGGTTTTTGGATACCAAATATTGTACGAAATTTATAAATACAACACTTTCATAGTTTTTTCCGTGCTAAAAACGATATTTTTTATTCTTACGACAATGATTTTACTTTACCTGCCCATCGAAAGGACAGAGGGGCTGCCTTCTACTCCTGCATGGTACCCTACAAGTCGCCGCAAGAGTGTGTGTAGCTAAGAGTGTTTCAAATCTTGGCATTCAACATCAATTCCTCACTATTGCCTTGCCTCAAGTCTAGTTTGATGCTACTTCTGAACTAAATCGACTCTCAACTCTATTGCTTAGCTTAGTCTAAAGAGAAATCAGCGCGCTCTGTCATAACATTTGATCATCAGGACAGCATTCCTAAGCTACCTAGCGTTACTTCTTGCCACATGCCATTTCCTAAAGAGAAATTTAGAGCGGAAAAAACGAAAACAATCCAAAAATGGGAAACTTTCTTCTCCAAAGTCAGAAAATGCATAACCCCTTTTATGTAGGACTGGGAACATCAGTTTCTCGTGGGGATGAATTTTGGCATTTTAATGGATAGGGCGGATACTCCGCAATTTTCACATCTGTGAGTTAATCGCTGCGATCTATTATTACGGGTGAAAGATAAAAACAAGAAAATTAAAAATATTCAGAGATTTTCATACTGTCCTTAAAAAAAATAATACCATTACTCTCTTTTAGGAGGTCAGTTAAAAAAGTTCCGAAAGTTTATTAATTAAAATCATACTTTATCAATAAATTATTGGTCAGGGTCCCCTTCAAATTAATCTCCTCCCCAAAGTATATATTTTACTTATCCCAACGTTGTTTCCACTTCTTGAAACAGTCCTGGAACATTTCTTCCGGAATGCTCTTAAGCTCCTCCGTCGTTTTTTTTCTCTATCTCTGAAATGGGGACAAATCTTTTTCCTTGGAGTGGGGTTTTCAGTTGGGGAACAGGAAAAAAATCACATGAGGCCAGGTTTAGTGAGTAGGGTGAACCTGATTTTCTCTCTTAGGCGTTTTATAACCCCCAATTAGCACTCCGTATTGGTTTTCTGGCCTTTAGGTATGTATTCGTGATGCACAACCCCCTTTTCACCGAAAAAACGGTAAACTTCACTTTGACAATCGAAGGAACTTTACGAGATTTTTTTTGGGATGTTTCACCAACCCATTGTGAAAATTGTACTTTTGTTTCCATATCATATCAATAAACCCATAACTCATTACCTGTTATGATCATGGACAAGAAGGTATAATTCTCTTTAGCTCGATCAAACCGCTCCTGACAGACTTGAAATCGATATTGTTTCTGGTCTGCTGTCATCAGGCGAGGCACGAATTTGGCGGCGACTCGATGTATCCTTCATTTTTCAGTCAGAATTTCATAGCACGGACCAATCGAGATGCTACGCCCGTTTGCAAGCTCCCAGGAAGTCAAACGTCAATTTGCACCAATGATATCGTCCACTTTCTCGATGTGGTGGTCATCAGTCGACGTTGCTGGTCTTCCGGAAGGCTCGTCGCCTTCCACTGATTTTATTGCCTCCCCTTTTTGAACCGGGTAAACCGCTCATAACATCCGGTAGGTTTCATGGCATGCTCACCATAAGGCTTGGTAATCAACTTAAAAATTTTCCTCAAGTATTTGAAGAGTTTCACGCAGAATTTCACAGAACATCGATGCTTTTTCAAAGAGTTTATTCAATTATTCGCCGCACTCCACGAACACCTCTTCCCATAAACGGCCGTAGCTAATCAAAAAAGTGGTTGAAGGTGGTTATTCGGGAAGCTTCCGTGGAAATAACACCTTCAACAGACCTCGTCTATAAATTTAAGTATCCCTTTGTCGATTAATTAATTATCTTATATAAACTAAGTTTATCCACATGAAATGAAATTTTCAATACATTTAAATGAATTTTTCCTCATCGTATCCCCTTTTAAGGATTGCCTATATACTTTATTTGGTATCAAGGCTATTTTAATTATGCAAATATATTCTGGTAAATCATGAAACCGCTCTGGGAAGACTATCTGAAAAAATACAGTAAATTAGAAAGAATGGGTGACGTTTTCAGAAACGCATATGCAGTTCAGTATATCTGCTAACTTTACTTGGGATAAAAAAAACCATAAACACAGTATTCAACCCAAAGGTCGGTTTGATAGGTGATGATAGAGTTCATCCAGTATTAAGCCGTATACGGCGTGTGAAATTCACACATCAGGGTAGGGGGGCCAGATCCTTTCCCTGTGCCGATTATGGTTTCCCAGGAAGATCTGGTATTCGAAAAATCACATAGCTTGGGTGGAGATGAAGGTGCCCAGAGTGCCTTGCCCGGGAATTGAACAAGGAACCCTCCGAACGCTCTACCCACTGGAATACCGCGACCCACTTTACTTGGGATATGGAACTATAATAGGTTATGCATAATTTGGCCTATGCCTATCTCAACGTAGCCCAATAGAACCTCAGGATTGCTTAATCACATTGTAGTCTTGATCGTACAATTTCACTAGCAGTGAAATATCTTAACTATAGAGTTATCATCTCCTGCTTTTCATTATTTCTATGTGCATTTTCAAGTTGTTTCCGTTTATTCAACCTTCTTCAATTGAGCAGCATAGTAAGATTGGGCTGGGGTTAAGTGCACAGAAGTGGACGGCGTTGTGGAGGAGTTCTCGGAGACAATGCAAAACATACATCTGCATCGGTAGACAACTATGAAGATGATGTTTTCATCAAATAGAGACTGGCCCGTCAAAATCATGAAAGCAGCTCCTGCAGATTGAGATAAAGATGAAATTGGATATTTCTTTTTCCTGCTCATATTATGCTACGTCACCCTATTTCATACTTTTAGATAGCAATGCCAATCCGGCGACCTTACTAGTGTTTACGTTTACATATGAAGTTATTACCAGGAATGTCGTGCAAAATGTACTAAGATCTTAATTGTACCGAAAAATAAGTTATTTTTTAAAGCAGAGCAATATTATCAACACATTTAAGTATTTTTTTAAGTAACTCAATTTGAAATTTCTAACAAACGACTTCTATCTAATTCCGGGGGAAAATACCATGTTTCGACTTCTCCCCAAAAGATTTCGTTACTCGCTACTAAAATGAGGTTCTCTGACAGATGATTACGCGGGGAGAACTAAAAATTCAGCATTACAAAATCATTTATGTATGCAAACTTAAAATTTTATTATTTGGAGATTGGAAAATTTTGAATTGGAAATTTTTGGAAAAAAACATACGCAATGTGGACACTATTCACTTGCGAAATAAAGCAAATGAGATATAATGATTCCAATAACGCGCATTATGAATCCAATCTCCCATGAAGAATGCCGCAACCCTCGTGAACTTGACCCAGGAGTCAGCCCATCATCCCATTAAAACGAGTGTATTTTTTTCCCCCTTTGAGTGATTTATTAGGGCACAGTTCAATGAATATGGAGAGGCCTTGAAATTCTTAGTTCCTTATGTGAAAGAAGTTTTTAAAAAATGCATTGACACACTCGCAACCTGAGTAACTCAAAATGAAAGAAATGCGGAACCTGAAAAAGTGAGGCGTTCAAATCAGGAAAGAGCAAAATAATTTTTATCTGACTGACGGCCATAACTGCCTCATTAATTAATTAAAACAATCACAAAGTGAAAATGAAAGCATTTGGAGTATAATTGCTCTCGTCGTTACGTCAGGTTAAGCATTCCGATACAGACTAATGTACAAATACGATAGTTGGACGTGAAAAATGCACTACTAAAGCAATATCTATGATTTATATTAAAAAATAAGTTCACGATATGTCATACAAATTGAGTATGCTGATGATTGATTGAATGACTAAATGAGGAGGTAAAAAATTTTTGATTAAAAATAGTTAAGACCCAATGCTTTGTATCACTGAACCTAAACGCATCACCATGTTGTCTGAAATGGTGATCCTAATTTCCACATCCTTGCGTGAAATTAATAATTTTATTTAGAACTTCTGTGTTTAAAGAAACCCAAATGAGAGTCTCAGCGAATGAGATTATTATGTGGTATTCCAATGTTCAAGGTAGATTTTGGATGGATCCAGGCTGAACATGTCTACAATGCTTTGCATCCCTAACAATGCAAACTGGCACTTCACACTACAATAAAGTGATCTCATTACTGCAATGGCATCACGCGTACCTCTTCCTTTCCTAAACCCAAACTGATCGTCCCCTAAGTAATCACTTGCCTTACTCTCTATCCTTTTGTTGATGATCCTGAGAATAACTTTAGATGTGTGGGATAACAAACTTATTGTTCTGTAGTCCTCACATGATGTAGCCTTCACATTTTTCGGAATAGGAACTAACACTGATATCACAAAATCTTCCGGCCAGATTCCTTCCTCATAGATACTACGAATCAGTCCATAGAGTCTTCTTCCCACATTTTCCTAAACATTTCAACAGTTCCACAGGAATGTTGTTTACCCCCACGGCCTGATTTGGTTTCCTCTCCCTTCATACCCTTTCTGTTTCATCGTCGAGTATGCCTGGACCGAAGCTATCTTCTTCTACGTCATGTCCCTTTCCTATGTCTAACCTTGTCGGCCTAAGTTCTCTACCGTACTGTGTTTCTATATATTCCTTCCATCTATCTTGGATCTTTTCAGTGTCATCTATTATTTTACTCCACTTATCTTTAACTGTTAGCACAGATCTTGTCTTCTTACTTCCCGATAATATAATTTAACCTTGCTGTATAGCGCACCAATTTCACCCTTCCTCTGTAAAATTTCCATATCCTCGGATTGCGTTTTCCACCATTCTTCTTTTGCTTTATTTGTGGCCCTTCTCAATTTATTGTTTAACTTTTTGTACTTCATTTTGCCTAACTCTGTGTTTACATTCTTCCATCTACTTCTCTCCTCCATATTTGCAATCATCTCATCCGTTACCCATGGTTTCCTTATCCTTTTCCCGTTAACGGTTCCTATAGTGTCTTTTGCGGCTTTCGATATCACTTTTTTGTTACATTCCCATTTTTCTTCGATAGTACTCAGTTCTTTACCGTCATCCATGATTTCTTCTACAGTCTGCTGATACTCCTTTGTTAATCCATTTAATGCTTCTACATTCTATTTCCTAACCTGCCGCCCCTGCCTTATCTTTTTGAAACGGACGTTACACTTCATAACAACTAAATTGTGGTCTGAGTACGCATCCGCTCCTGGGAAACTGTGCGAATTTATCACACTGTTCCTAAACCTATGCCTAACCATAATATAATCTAACTGATACCTTTCTGAGTCACCTGCCATTTTCCATGTATACCTACGCCTTTTGTGGAGCCTAAACCATGTGTTGGTGATGACTAACCCCTGTCTCCTGCAGAACTCAATTGCTTTCTCCCCGCGTTCATTCCTCGTGCCTAACCCATAGCCCCCCACCTCATCACCATCTCTTCCTTCGCATTCCAATCCCCCATCACTATCAAATGTTTCCCTGCAGGAACACACGCGATTATATCCTCTAAATCATCGTACATCCTATCGACTTCTTCCTCCTTGTGGTTGCTCGGTGGCATGTATACCTGAACAATGACCAAGTTCTCCGGCTCTGCTTTAATCTCTAAGAGTAAAATTCTATCAGTTGCTTGCTCTATGTTGACTACGCTCCTTCCTACCCCTTTATTTAATATGACGGCAACCCCTTGTTGGCTCCGTCTCCGCCGCTGTATATTATTCTATGATTAACACTCCAGTAATCCCCGCTATCCTTCCATCTCACCTCGCATAGACCTAAAATATCTATATTATCCCTTTCCATCTCTCGCTTAATATTCTCTAATTTGCCTGTCCTAAACATTGTCCTAATATTCCACGTTCTTATTCTAACTAATTTCGTCTTCTTTTGCGTCTTCTGTCCTGCTGCTGTCGGTTTTCCCCCGCAAGGGTTTCGTGGGCTCACGACCGTGGAAGCCTTGCCTCCCCCGCTGCCGGGCACGACACACGGCCGCTTGGGCGAGCCCCGTAGTTGCCAGGACTCAATTTCTCTCGTCTCCATCATTGTGCTTGGGAATAATGATTGAGGTGGTTTCCCGTTGCCATCCTCAATGGTATTTTTAACGTGAAACCATCACTCAATGGCCGCCCCACTGGTGTCAAACGCCTTTGCAGCCGCCTAACTAGAGGAACAGACTCTGCGTAGACTACCTTTCGTCTGGCGCCTAACCTTCGACCCATGGGCAACCCAACCAGGAACAATTATTATTACTCCCGTCAGTACAGCTCTAGGGGTCAACGGAACGCACAAGCCCTTCCACCACTTCAAAGTCTATGGGAGGGACATATATATAATTGTATATAACACCTACATTTAGGAATAATGTGACAAAGTCGCACAGCTTCCCGGGAGCGGATGCGGACTCTGACCACAATTTAGCTGTTATGAAATGTAGCATTTTATGTAGAACTATTGATTATTCGTAGTATCTATGAGGAAGCCCTCCCATGGACTACAACCTTGACGTGGTGTTTTCATCCAACTTACCCGGGGTTTGGAGTATTTTTAAGTTTTAAAAACAATTGCGATGGCAAACCTCGTTTGATTATAGAAAATCTCTTCTCCGGAGGAAACATATCTTTTCAGAGCTTTTACGTTTAAAATTTTCAACCATTCAAGTAACGCACATTTAGATATTCTTTTCATATGTTAAATGTTAGCACGTACGACCATTTTTATAACTTCAATTTGTCTGAACAATATAACCTTCAAATCCCGGAAAAATCACATGGTCCTCACCGAATTCTCACATCCTTAGCTGGGACGTTAGAAGACGTCAGAAGGCGGACAGTTCTGTCGTGAATCTCACCCTCCGTGCCCTTCTCTTGCCGACAGGTGGAGGAGATACTGAATGGGCTCCACCTATCCGTGGAGATTGTTCGCCGCGTGGAGAGGACCTTCGTGAGTGAAATCGAGAAGGGCCTGGCGAGACCCCCCGGGGGTCCACACACGTCTTCCCTTCAGATGGAAAACACATATATACCTGAGCTGCCCAATGGCACAGGTAGGCACTAAAAAGGGGTCGTGGAATTTCCTCCAACTTTTTCCAATTAAGTCTGGAAATATTAGTGAAATTTCGCAGCGTTTGTAAGTTTCTTTCCTAATTTTTAAAACCTAAATTATAGAGGTTTAGTTTTGGGTACAGTAAGGGGAGAGGAAATATTGATTACATTGCAGTCATAAAAACATTAGTAGAAAGGAATTTGAAGTTAGAATGTACTCTCCTGATTCGTGGATTTTGAGAAGGTGGACAAATTTCACGATGGCACAGCAGAATATACAAGTACCTAAACTGGAGAGACCAATTCAAACCCAATATAAAATTTAGATGATCCAGTAGGTGGACCAGAAGGTGAATTAGGTTTGGAAGGTGCATTTTTAATTTTCTGCTGGGGTAGTAGATCTTGAATTAGGAATAAAAATAGGTAGGGAGCTGAATTGACTCAATTATATTTGAAGATAATTAAATGCTTTGCTAGCCACTCTAATAAGAAATTAAAATCATTCTTCAGTGAATTACAACATCATGTTATAAAATATGGGAATATTATTTAATACATGAAAGCAATGAGATTATTCAGAAAATGGAAAACTAAGTAAAATAGATGGCTATTAAATTAAGAGTGCTAAATTAGAACCAGTGGAACACTATCTCATTTGCTATATTTCAGATGAAAATGGGTAGGCACAGCACTGTCTACATTAGAAGAAGAATTGTATTGACATTTGAACCATGTCTGATATATGAATATAGGGTAATGAATGAAAGGTACCCTTGAAGTAAAGAAAAAGAGTAAGTTAACAAAGGATTTAATATTGACTGACCATTCATGCTTCAGAAACCATATCTCTGAGGAAAAAATATGGACTGGAAGTTTTTGGAATGTGGCTTTGGCAAAAGTGTGTTGAGAACATAAGCTGGATATAGAAAATAAATGAAGGAGCAATAGGTATTGCAGGTGAAGAGAGGAAGTTAAGAAGACACTACAATTAGCTATAAAGGAAAGGTGGTGCGGTGTGAAATATATTTATGTTATCCTAAAAGGCTATAGAAATTCATTGGGTTGTCAATTAGTTTTTAGGGACCTTCAAAACATAGATATCTCTGACTGATAGCTTTTGAATGGCCTATGAAGCAAACATTTGATAGCCCAGGTACCTAGAAATTAATTAAAGAAAAGCATTTCACCTGATGTGACCAAGACAGTGAAATATTCTCTGCTTAGCAATAAAATTGTTTACATTTTGACAGAATTGGTAAGAATTTTTGTTTGATAAAATGTCATACTAATTTGGAATATAATTATCAGGAAGAAACTCTGATTTTCTTAAATTTCATTAATACCATTAGCATATATGCAAATTTGCAGCCTACACTCAATCATATTCAAGCATGCCCCATTCAAGTGAACTGAAGTGTGTCACTGCCAGTGTAGACCAATGCTAATATTAATTTTTAGCATCCATTGTGGCATTTAAATGCAGTGGACAGGGTATTGGGTTATGATCTTAGGTTATCAGGCTCACATGTCATATGTTTCAAAGTGATGACTTTGGGACCTCTCAGATAAATACCAGTGATCTATTAAATCAATAACAGAATGTCTGAGACACTGATAGTGCTATTGGATGAAAACCTTCCTGATACTGTGAATTTTACAGGACATAAAGTTGAGCATTAAGTGATCTTCATTTTGAAAAGCCACAAATAATGAAATTTGATCTCGAAAACACACCCACTCTGGTGTAAAATCTTCCTTTAAATGGAAAACTGCCTCCGGCTGTCCACAAAATTTCTTGGGATTAATTTAAATTCCTAACTTCATTGGGATTCTCATATTCACATTCTTCCGAAGAGATTTAACTCTTTTTGTTTTCTTATTTTCAATATTTGTTTCACTGTTTCTGATAAAGTTCTCCTCACAATCTATTATGGTCATTGTTACTATCCTATTGTACCTAATATATTGTTTTGAGGTTCTTCCCCTCTTGCTGTTTCTGCATTAAAACTGCAAAAGAAAATATTACCCTTGATGCACCAAGTCTTCCCCTTTTCAAGAAGTTCAATAGATTGCCTCTTCCATGTGTTTATATTTTCACTGCAATTGTGTATATAAAAAAGAACAGAAAAGTATTTTCTATTAATGCTGATATGTGAAGTATAGCACTTGTAAGGTTAATAATTAATGTACACATTTCTTGTGAACGTGCTAACTGTTCTTATCTAGGCCTCTGTAACATAGGTCTCATTATGTTTCATAAACTGCCAGCTGAACTTAAACCTTCAATGTGCCTTACATTCTTCAAGTGTGAACAGAAATGCCTCTGGCTGAAAAGAATGTTTCATAGCACCAGTGAATATCTGTCTTGCTCTTAATGCTGTTTACTTCCATTTGACATGTGCTATGCGAAATGTGCAGCTTTTCTTTTGTGCTCTCTGGCCCTTAAACAAGTTAATTATTTTTATCCTTATTAATCAAACCAACCTTGCGATTGATTGTGGTTGGTATATGAAATATTTATCAGTACATATTTTTGACATTATTAAGTCTGCACCTAGTAGCCCTATGATAAGAGTGACCACAGGGCTTGCATTAATTTTATTGAAGTGGTTCTTTTTCTTAGAGGAGGGGCTGTACCTTGCCTTAGATCTTGGAGGCACCAATTTTCGAGTTATATTGCTGGAGCTGGCACATGCTACAGATGGTGGTCAAGTGAAGGACAGTGCGTTGAGAGAAGAAGTGAAGCTATATGATGTACCAGAATCTCTTCGCCTTGGCGAAGGAACAAAACTCTTTGACTTTCTGGCATATTGTATCCACGACTTCATGACTGAATTTTATCATGAAGAGGACAGAAACTCAAAAGACCCAATCCCTCTAGGTAAGTAAAGGAGGTTCAACTTCATTTCTTGAAATTGTAAACCAACACTTGGATTTCATCACCCTAGAATTGTTTGTCCATTTTGTATTATGGATTATTTTGTTAGATATTGTAGATTATTTTGTTAGATATTGTAGATTATTTAATTAGATATTGTAGATTATTTAGTTAGATATTGTAGATTAGTAGATAAAAATTAGAAAACTTCTGGGAACTATGTAATCAAAAATATTTTTATATCGATCCTGAATCTTTGATAGAAATGCCATTCAGAAAAGTAGAGCTTCCCAAGTAGCTGAATCTTTTAAGATTACAAAGACTGAATTTGATTTTAGTGAATGAGAGGTCCATGTATGAGTTACCTCTTTTGACTGTTTATCTTTTGATTTACTTCAGTGATTGTTTGCTTATATTTGAGGAATCAACCTCATGAGAGAACTTTTATAATTGGTCATAAATGGGGAAGCACAAAGGGTATCATTAAGGGTGGTATGAGGATTCTGTGGCTTCATAGAGCAAACTACAAGCTCAGTGAACTGAAAATGAATGCCACAACCCTCGTGAACAATTTTTAATTCTGCTTCGAATGTTTCCAGGTTTCACATTCTCATTCCCAATGGAACAACATTCCCTTGATGTAGGAATATTGGTTTCCTGGACTAAATCATTTAAATGCTCTAACACTGTTGGGCGTGATGCCGTACAAATGCTGAAAGATGCCATCCATCGTCGGGGTGACCTGAATGTTGAAGTTCAAGCAGTACTAAATGATACAACTGGTATGTTCATATATAATGTTTTTATGGAAACTAACAATTGTTCCTTACATGTAGCATGGTTATACTGAAATGTTAGTAGAGAGGAAGTGGTGGGAAATGACCACTGCTGTCAAAGAATTTTCCACTCTTAGTTTTCATAGTCCCTTGAGCCACATACACCAATTCTAAATCCCTCCCTTATTCTTAAACAGTTTTAATTGTCTTCCATGTCTGTTTAATGATTTAATACTCCTCAGTTCTCTCAACATGACCAAAACAGCATAGCATATTTCTTTCACACCTCCCTATTTTCAGGGAATCCAATCCACAATTTTTTCATAGCCTACTAACTCTTCCCCATCTCTTCTATTTTTAACACAAATACTCCTTAGAAATGCAGCCATAATTGCAGGGATTCAGCACTGCTGAAAGGGACATAATTTATGTTCTCAATAAATGAGGCTTTAACTTAACCAAGTAGGTCCACTTCAAATAGCAAATTAGCTTCACAGAGTAATCCAAGGCCAACTCAATTAACTTAGTATGTCATTAATTCGGTTACTATTAATGTTACTGATTGAAAAATAGAGCTATTCCAATGTTAATTCACCCTTGGTACTCCATAAATTAACAAAAGTCTGTGGAAAAGTGCAAACTGTCTTTATGTTCATTAATAACAAAAGTCTATTCCAAAAAACTTTGCAAATATTAGTTTTATATAAGTTGAAATTTTGTAAACCCCTCGCTTATTAGTGATATGTGAAACAGAAAAATAGATTGAAATCATGATTATTATCTGAATTATTCACACCTAGGCCTGACATCCAGAAAATAAGTGCACAAAGCTGCAGAATTTTACAGCATCCCAATAAATATAGTATTCCTGTTATTGACACACAGGCAGTAGTCTCTCTTACAATTTTTTACCTACAATTATTCAAGCCTTAGATGTTTAATTAATAATCTAAATTTTCCTCTCCTTAGGAGCTAGATTCATTCTTTGACAGTAATGTGATATGATAGTTTTTTCTTTATATTTTTAATTTTGTAAAAGTTTTGCTTTTATTTATTTAAAAATATGTCAAAAACATTGGCCGTTCATATTGGGCCATAAATAAAACATCCAAGATGTATGTGAGTGCAATTTCACCTATGAATGAGAATCCATGACCTTTCAGTTAGCAGGGAAGGTCAATACGCCATCATCACTGCAGTCTAAAAAGATTCTCTAAAAATGTGGCTTAAAAATGCTCCCTTTGTATTTCAAGGGACCCTCGTCCAAGGAGCTTATTTGGACTCCAGAACAGCAATTGGTCTAATCCTAGGAACTGGATCCAATGCTTGCTATATTGAAAAGGCTGCTAAGGTGGGACATTGGGAAGGTGATAGGCATGGCGAGGTTGAGGTGAGCTTTTATTATTTTTTGTAATTAACAGTTCAGTTCATTTACAGTATCTGTACATGGGTAGTTTCAAAGGTTCTCGGAATCACCGCCAGATGTCAGCACTGGTGCAACGAGTTTCCTGTGCAGTAATAGGTAATCTTTTATGAGTAAACATGTAACACATCAGTACTCTGGGGAAGAGGTCTGTGGTGAGGATGCCTTGCTACTTTTGTTCCCATCTAGTGATTTGTGAATATGGAAGAAATTGCTATTCGAGCAGTGATTAAATACTTCATAAAGAAAGGTATGAAAGAAAAGGAAATTCATGCTTTCAGAACACCATGAGGGACTCTGCTCCTTCTTATTCAACTGTTGCCTAGTGGACAAAAAAGTTTGTTTGTTTGGGACAGCTTTAATTATCATTCGTGTAGTGGTCAGCCAAAATGCGCTGCTACCCCAGAAACCATTGCAAAAGTGGATAAAATGGCCATGGAGGATCACTGACTGAAAGTGTGAGAACTTACCAAAGCTGTAGGGATGTCATCTGAATGGGCATATCACATTTTAACTGTGGAATTCAAAATGAGAAAATTATCTGCTAGATGGACTCTTAAAGCAGGATCACCGACACATCAGATTGGAAATTTCTGAACAATGTTTGAACCATTTTAAGAGCAACCAACAAGACTTTCTCCACTGGTTTGTGACCACAAATGAAACTTGGGTCCTCTTCTATACTCCAGAGACAAAACAGCAGTCAAAGCAATGTAAACATGTTGATTCACCACTGCCAAAGAAATCAAAGGCAATGCAATTGGCTGGATAGTTGATGGCTTCAGTTTTCTAGGATGCAAAAGGGATTCTGCTGATGGATTACCTTCTCAACGGTCAAACAATTACTGGACAAGACAACGTAAACCTCGTGGACCAACTAAAGCAAAAGATACATGAAAAAAAGGTAACTTTGGCAAGAAAGAAAGTCATCTTTCATCATGCCATTGCCATTGACATTGACATGACAAAAATATGTGAACTAAGATATGCATTTTTACCACACCCACCTTAGTTGCCTGATTTGGCTCCATCAGATTTCCATCTCTTCCCCAAGCTCAAAATCTTCCTCAGTGGACAGAGATTCTCTTCAAACAAAGAACTAACAGCTGAAGTTAATGGGCTGAATGAATCTAATTTTGCAGGGCTGAAGGAATCTAATTTTTCAAATTGATTCAAGACATAGGAATATTTATGGACCAATTGCATTAGTGTACAGAGAGACTACATTGAAAAATACAAATTTTCACTGAGGTAAGTCATTTATTTCTGTTCCATTCCGAAAACTTTTCAAAATACTTTCGTATTTAGTTTTTGCATTACTTGTTAAAATAAAATTCAAGATGAATTTCACTGTAGTAAAGCATCAGTGTATGTATTAATCAGGGATGCAGAATGAACAAATGCTTTTGTATCATCGAAGAGCATTCCATCAATTCATCAAATTGATTCCTCCAAAAAAGTGAAAAATTAGTAATACAATGCAAACCAACAACCTTCATTTCCATTTATTCTGGTTTTCAAATGATATAGGTTGAGATGGAAACTGAATAAATAATTATTATGATGGCTTCTATCATTCCAATCAAGACACATATTTTTTTATATTATCACATTATTTTAATTTTTTATTTTTAAAGGAAAATGTAGCAATATTCAGTCTGTGCCCATCCAATACCTTCCTTAAATGGTAGAATACCAATAAAAATAATAGTTTTTTTACGAAAGGTGGGAAAATCTAAACAAAAGAATGTTGAAAGCTACAAAAAATTGGCGCAGTGAAGAGGATAAGGATGAGAAAGCTTGGATTAATGAGGAGACATTGAAAAGGATGGATATGAGGAGAAAATTATCACAGAAGAAAGAGAGTGATGAAGAATTTAATGTTAATAAAAATAGTAAGAAAAAAATAGTACCTAAGGGAATGAAATTGAGCAAGACTGTAAGGATAGATTCTCAAGGATTTAGAAAAACAAGGACTGAAGAGTTTTTGTGGGTTCAATGATAATTTTTATGAGGGAGAAATGTTCCAAGAAGGATTGTTTGATTGGTATTAATTTTCATACAAAAAAGGGAAATACAGCAGTATACATGAATTACAGGGCAAGAAGTTTGATTCCACAGGCAGCAAAGGTAATAATTAGTATCATCAACAAGAGAAGGGAGAAAGAAAAAATTACCTACTAAGGAGAAGATGTTTCAGTTTGGAAACAGAAGAGGTACACATTCCTCTCCAGCAGTAATGTGGTCATGGTTAAAAAGGAATACAAAACACAACCAGGATGTATTTTTTTTTATTTTGTGGATTTTGAGAAGGTATTTAATAAAGTACAATGGATATAAATGATGAAAATGCTGCAGAAGATAAGGGTAAATTGGAAAGATAGGTGATTTATTTGAAAACTGTACATATATAAGGTTGCACAAGTGCAGGAAGTAAATGGAGAATAAGGAGGATATTGTTAGGAAGGGGGTTACGACAAGGACAAGTTAGCCAGTCAGTCATAGGGTTATGAAATGAAAATGTAAAAAAAGCATAGGCTATGAAGTTACTGAAAAAGAGGAAGTTTAAGTTACACATTGAAATTAGAGGAAGGGGAGTAAGACAGGGCTATTCATTATTAACTATGCCTTTTGTTGCAAATACTATATATTCGAAGGAAATTTTTAAAGAGAAAATTGAGGGATTCTATGAAGGAATTAAAGTTGGTAGGGAACTGACTAAGTTGCATATGCAGATGATCATGCTTTAGAAAACCATCCAGCCAAGGAATGGCAAATATTGCTTATTGTATCACAGAATGAGTGTAATATATATGGGATAATGGAGAAGGTGAAATGGATGAGCCTTTGTGCTGGTGGGAGCAATGATAATTGCTCCTGGTCACCCATGCAAGATAGGTCAAAGGATAGGAGCCAGATGAAAGGTAGTCCATACAGCATCTGCTCCTGAGGTGGCTGCAAAGGGGTCTGACCCCTGTGGCATGACCATTGAGTGATGGTGTCACATTAAAAACACTATTGAGGAAGGCATCGGAAAACCACCTAATTTATTATCCCCAAGACTTTTATAATGGACACTAAGGAAAACCAGTCCTGGCAGCTATGGGACTTGGCCCAAATGGCCGTGTGTCGTGCCTGGCAGCGGAAAGGCAAGGTTTCTGCGGTCGTCATCTATTTCCTTGCAAAACAAAAAGGACAGCAGCAGCACCAAAGATGCATAAGAAAAAGGGCACATTAGTTGGAATAGGAACTTGGAATATTAGAACATTGTTGAGGACAGGCAAATTAGAGAATATAAAGCTAGAGATGGAAAGAGGTAATAAAAATATTTTAGGTCTATGTGAGGTGAGATGGAAGGATAATGGGAACTACTGGAGTGATAGATATAGATTAATATATAGCAGAGGGGATGAGAGCCAGCGAGGAGTTGCCATAATATTAAATAAAATGGTAGGAAGAAGCGTAGTCAACATATAGCAAGCAATGGATAGAATATTACCATTAGAAGTAAGAGCAGAACCAACAAACTTGTTAATTTTTCAGAATATATGCCACCATGAAAGGGAAAAGGGGAAAGAAGTCGATAGCATATATGATATATTAGAGGATATAAATGCATGTGTTCTTGCAGGAAAACATTTGATAGAGATGGGAGACTGCTTGTCAATGATGTGAAGGATTACAGTGTGATGGACGAGGGGAGGGGATTGTTGAGAGAAATCATAAGGAAGCAAGAAATTTGATGAAAAGCATATTGATGGGATGTTGAAGACTGTAATAGAGGGGAGAATGTTAGGCAAACAAGCAAGGGGCAGGAATAGAACAGGGATGCTGGACAAGATGAAGGGAGAAAGGAAGTAAACAGAGATGAAGAGGGACCTGATATAGAGCAGGTTGCTGGATTGTAGTTTGTTAGGAGTCACAAAATATTTATTGGTAGTTGTGCCCATCCAAAACCTACCTTAACCAGTAGATTATCAAAAATAAAATCATTATAATGAATAGTTTATATTCAATAAACAGAGTTCTGCTAATTTATATAAAAATATATGAAGTGTCTCCTAATGGGTTTATTCTTGATGAAGAAACTGCTTTTACATTGATTTTTTCAATTCATTCATTCATAGGTGAGAAATCATGATGCTATTTTGAATAGTTGATTCCATTCTTATTTACTATTTATGCTTCACAGTGTGAAAATGTTTCACACACAACATTCAAATTCATAACCCTTTAGGTTAAGTGGAAAACATGCTACCACCAAAATATTTACTTTATAGGTTGGATCAGAGAGGACATTCGTATACCAGTTATATCATGACTGTCACTTAATTCTGCTATCTTTCATAATTTTCATTAAAGGTCATTATAGACACTGAATGGGGTGCCTTTGGAGACAATGGAGTACTTGATTTTATTAAGACTGAATTTGATAAGGAGGTGGATGATAATTCATTATTGGCAAGAAGTTTCACGTAAGTATGCCTGGTTATCACATATGTACTTTGAAATAAATATTTACAATGGCCTGATAGCCATCTCTTTGTTAATCATCAGAATGTGTGAAGAAAATAATGACTGCTATATTTTGATCAGATATATATAGTACATAGCCCCCTCCCATGGACTACAACCTTGTCGTGGTGGAAGGGCTTGTGTGTTCCGATGACCCCTAGAGCTGTGCTGGCGGGAGTAAATATAATTGCTCCTGGTAGGGTCACCCATGCCAGATAGGTCGAAGGTTAGGAGCCAGACGAAAGGTAGTCCACGCAGCGTCTGTTCCACAGTGAGGCAGCTGCAATGGCGTCTGACCCCAGTGGGGCGGCCATTAAGTGATGGTGTCATGTTAAAAACACTATTGAGGAAGGCAACGGGAAACCACCTCAATTATGATTCCCAAGAATATAATGATGGGCACTATAGGGTGGAAGGAAGTACACAGAGATGAAGAGGGACCTGATGTAGTTTAGGTTGCTGGATTGGGTTTTGTTGGGAGTTACAAAATATTTATTTGATAGTAGTGTCCATCCAAAAACCTACCCTAACTGGTAGATTACCTAATAATAATAATATACATAGCCATGACAGCATATTTCTGTGACCAGGAGAGATTAAGAAAACTTTAGTTGATGAGCATGAGAATATGCTGTTAGGTATTTCTACACACTCATGATTTGAAGGCTGAGTACTACAATGAAAACATGCCTAAATCTTTGTGTAAATACTAGAGTATCAATGCTCTTCCTTCATTGAAAGTCTAACAGGTCTGACTGCAGGATTGCAAAAGTTTTCTTTCACTTGAGCACTATTCTCCAAAACTACGGTGAATGGCTGAATGTATACACTGATGATTAAATAGAAACTACACAATTATTTTGTTTCATCTTTGAATTTCACAAAATAATTACGAAATAATTTAATTTATTTGAAAATATTTTAGAAATTGTTTGAATCTTGATCTAATTCCCTTCAAATAAACAGAATGACAATTAAATCCTCCAAGAATGCAACAGCAGCTTAAGAAAAGATCCACTGAATGAGCTAAAATTAAAATTATTTTTCCAAAGCTATACTTCTCACTAGCATAGACTTTATGTGTTATATTTTGGCCTGAACAAACAATTTGTAGTGAGAATTTTTGAAATAGCAACTGTTTTTCATAGTAAGAAAAAGTGTGATATTTAGGGGGGGAAATTATCATTATGGTTCTCTTGAATTATAGTAGTTCGTGCAGTTTTGTCTCCTTTGGGAAATATTTTCCAAGATCTCCTCATAGAGAGATTTAATTAAGTAATAATAGGTTGTACTGAGGAGTGAAATACTAGATATTGTATATCACAGGAAAATTGCTTTCACAATGTATTCTTGCCATTTGCAAGCTGAAATGTTAGATGAAAAGAAATTATTTCAGGAAGTGTACCCAGGAGTTTTTGAGTATATAAGTATATCCTTGCATATTATAACACAATAGTCTGGTGCTTGCAAAATCACACATTTATTTATAATTTTCTTTTATACTATAGCAGCAAATTTTTCTTCCAGACAAATTCACATTTAATACTTAAAATGTATTGATATTTGTGCCATATTTTCATTAATGCATTTTTTACATTGGCAGGTTTGAGAAGTACATTAGTGGAAAGTATCTTGGTGAAATAGTGAGATTAATACTAGTGAAGCTCAGCAAAGAAGGATTACTTTTTAATGGAAATCTCTCATCAGTTTTATCAGAAGAAAATTCCTTTCAAACAAAGGAAATATCATCTGTAGAACAGTAAGTTAATTTTAGAAATGCCATTGTTCTTCCTACATTAGAGATAAAATTAATGATTATTTTATAAATCATGAGCATTAACACATTATATATTTTTTCAGAGACACTTTAATTGGTAATACCAAGAATACAGAAGAAATACTCAAAAGATTAGGTCTCCAATATACAGTAGATGACATATTAATAGTACAACACATCTGTGAATTAGTTTCAAATCGATCTGCATTACTTCCATCAATTTGTAAGTTTCTGTTTTCCTCTTATATCTTTAACTACTTAATTTTTTATATGAAATTTAATGTAGTATTAAATTTGTCACTAATATATAGAATATTATATAGGCAAAGGATATTTACAATCATAAGGAGGAAGAAATCAATAAGGTTAGTTAGATGGATATAATAGGGTGTGTTCCAGCATGTAAATATTTGATAGTGATAGGGGATTGGAATGCCACTACAGGCAAAGGAAGGTATGGTTAAGGTATGAGGAATAATTGCCGCGAGAAAACAATTGAGTCCTTTAGGAGACACTGGCTAATCAACGCTTAGACAGCTCAAAAGGCATAGGTTAATAGCAGCATAAGGTACTAGTTAGATTATATTATAGTTAGGCACAGATTCAGGAGTAGCGTGATCAATTCACACAATTTCCTGGGAGCAGACATGAACTTTGATCACAATTTAGGGCTCATAAAGTGTATTGTCTATTTCAAATAGATCTGGTAGAGGTGGCTGGCAGGTTAGGAAATTGAATTAAGAAGCATTAGCTGTAATGACAAGGAAGGAATATCAGCAGCCTGTAGAGAAAATCATGAATGAGGGAAAAGAGTGAAGTACTATCAAGGAAAAATGGAAATACACATATATCAAAAATGGGATATTGAAAGCCAAAAAAGAAAGAAACCTTTAATAAGAAAATGACAAGGAAACCATGGATCATGGATGAGATGATTAAAGAGACAGATGAAGGAAAGAGAAATGGAAGAATGTAAACACAGAGTTAGGCAGAAGGAAGTACAAAGAATTAAATAATAAATTGAGATGAGCTACAAATAAAGCATGGTGGAAGACGCAGTGTGAGGATATGGAAATTTTTCAGATGAAGGGTGAAATTGGTGCACTATACAGCAAGGTTAAATCATTATCGACAAGAAAGAAGGGAAGGTCTGTGCTTTCAGTTGGAGATAAGTTGGGTAAGATAATAGTTGATACAGAAAAGATCCAAGAGAGATGGAAGGAATATATATATATATATATATATATATGTATTCCGAAAAACGTAAAGGCTACATCAGGAGAGGATTACACAACAATAAGCTTAATATCCCATGCAGCTAAAGTTATTCTCGGGATCATCAACAAAAGGATAGAGAGTAAGGCAAATGATTACTTAGGGGATGATCAGTTTGGGTTTAGAAAGGGGAGAGGTATGCGCGATGCTATTGCAGTAATGAGATCACTAATCGAGAGGAATATAGAATACAATCAGGGTGTATTTGCCTGTTTTGTAGATTTTGATAAAGCGTTTGATAAAGTGAACTGGGAAAAACTAATATTATTTAAACTAATAGTATTAAATAGGAATGGACTGGAGGGACAGGTGACTGATCCGAAACCTGTACACGCCTCAGACTGCTCAGGTGAGAGTGGGGAACGGAGAGTCCGGATGGGCAGTGTTAGGAAGAGGTGTAAGGCAGGGTTGCCCATTGTCATCGGTGCTGTTCAACGTATATGTGGAGGAAATGATTAAAGAAGTATGGGAAGAACTGGAGGTGGGAATGAAAGTCGGAGGGGAATTCGTAAAATCGGTTAGGTTTGCTGATGACCAAGCATTAGTTGGTCATCAGCATTGATTGCTGAATGAATTGGAGGTTCAGTGCGATAGATATGGGATGAGAATCAATATTAATAAAACAAAAGTTATACGATTTTCCAGGAAGGAAAAGGCTAAGCTAAACATTAAAATAGGAGGGAAAAAAATAGAGCAGGTAGAACAGTTTACGTATCTCGGAAGTGTTTTGGACCAACACGGTCAAAGTAGTAGGGACGTAAGGAGAAGAAATGCGCTAGGCAAGGAGGCTTTCTCAAGGAGGAGGGAGTTGATGACGGGGACGTTGAGTAGGGAGGTTGAGAAAAGACTCGTAAAAACTCTGATATGGAGCGTAGCTATGTACAGCGCGGTAACGTGGACGCTGAAGCAGGAGGATAGACGTAGACTGGAGGCTTTTGAAATGTGGGTGTGGAGAAGAATGAAGAAGGTGAAATGGACCGAAAGGAAAACAAATGAAGAAGTACTGGAGATGGTGGGTGAGGAGAGGGGTTTGTTGAGAGAAATCCTATGGAGGTAGGAAAGATGGATGAAGGGCATATTGAGTGGTAGTGGGATGTTAAAGAAGGTAATAGAAGGGAGAACGTTAGGCAAATGAGGAAAGGGCAGGAACAGGATAGGGATGTTGGACGGGATGAAGGGAGGAGGAAAGTACACAGAGATGAAGGGGGACTTGATGTTGAGTAGGTTGCTGGATTGGGTTTTGTTTGGAGTTACAAATTATTTATTTGATAGTTGTGTCCATCCAAAAATCTACCTTAACTGGTTGATTACCTAATAATAAATTATTCCTTCTTCATCATTGATTAACCATGACACGTATTTCCACTCTTTGCTCATTAAATAACTAAATGCTCTATGTTAAAAAATAACTCAATGATCAACCTTTCTAATAATGTACGCAGAGTTCAGAATAAACTTGATTGTCTATGGAAAAAAATAGGAGACCTTACTTTTCAATACGCTCTCGTATTGTGGTGTCGTTGTTAAGGGTTGAAGTTTGTCTTAAGTGTTTCTAGGTTAGGTACTTCTAATTTTGTTAATATGATGACTAATTTCTTACCTTATTTCAAACTTTTATGATTTCCATTAATTCCTGAGTGTAACATAGATGATTTTAATCATAGTCTACTGATCACAGGTATATTTTTGATGAACTCTGTAAACTATACAAAGTGTGAATACCAATATAGTTAGTATTATAATCAAACCTTTTTAGCACAAGATGATATAAGTAACCGCTAATTATTGCACTAATTACTGTGAAGCGTGATTGGTTTACATATGGGTCAATATCAGATTTAAGACTTCTGTTCATGAAAACCGTCAATGAATCATTCTTATTCTAATCTTCTCTCCTGTTCTAGGGGAAAATATCAAAAAGAAAACATTGCTATGATGATAAGCTGTTCATGGACACTTTCAACTCATTTTTTTCTCTAAAATTGTGTTATTGATTTGCAGAACATTTTTCGTACATCTGCAAAAACTTCATGCATGTATATTAATATCATAATGACAATATATTAGATACAGTGACACATTCTCCACTGGAAATGGGTAGCCACAATTATCATACTAACTTTGGAAGATTCACCAGTGATGGTCACAATTTATGGCCATGGAAAGGTCAAACCACAATGCATCCTAAATATTATTTTATGATATATTTAGTCATTGGATATAAACAGTAAAAGTGGTGCTAAAAATGTACAAAGTACAGGCTTGTGTTGGATTCATTTCAGGTCTTGCAACCCTGATTAGGAGGATGAATCGTCCTGATACAACAATTGCTGTGGATGGCTCATTATTCAAGTGTCATCCTCGCCTGCGAACACTTATGAACAAATATATAAGCTTATTGGCTCCAGGAAGAAAGGTATGTATAATTGTGTACAATGCAGGATGATATTTTACTTCTATTGAACATGACAAAAATCTGCAGAATTTTTGCGCTGGATTAGGAATAGTTATTCTGGTATGAGTGGGGTTGCTGGGAGATTGTGAAAGGCTATGAGGGAATTCCCATAAGGGGTTGAGTAGAGGACGAAAGACTTCCTCGATTGTCGAAGGGATCATTACAGTAAATCATGCCAGCTGCTGTGGAAAAGAATGTGACCTAATGCAATTGTGGTGACAGGCAGGAAGTAAACCATGTTTATGAGCAGGTGGCCTCACATTGGGGTCAAGAGTCTTTTTAGCATGCCGTCAATACTAACACTTAAATGACAATTCCCTTGGGTAGTTGGTCCAAATGAATTGTCATTTAAGTAGGCACACATTTTTATTTTTAAACTGGTAAGCCCAATGGTCAATGTGGTCCACGTATGTTTTTGTATAATATTAAGCTGGTTTGTGATAGTGTGTGCATATTGTTCACTCAAAATTTGATGAGTAAATTTGCAGTGATCACTGTCTGCTAAATACTGTTTTTATTCTTTTTAAATTACAAAATTATTTTTTCAAAATAAATACGAATGCTGAAGTTGATCGAATGAATAAAGTTTAATCATTTATCAACTTTTTTTTGTTTAATTTTTAAAGTTTTATCAACTTAATCAAAAATTTTATGTTTTGAGGCTTGACGTTGTGGAAATCTGTTATCATTGAATTAAAATACGAAGATATCTTTCCACTTAATTTTGAATCGGTACTCTTCAACTAGTTTCAATTCATTGGCGTCATCTTCAACAAAGTTACACATACAGGTACCGAACATCAGTACCGAATAAAAATTTAGTGGAAAATACATTGGAATTTTAATTCAGTGATGAAACTTAAATTGTTACATTTGTGACAGTTACTAAATTCTTTTCTTCCCATTAGTTTCAGCTAATGCTAGCGGAAGATGGCAGTGGTAAAGGTGCAGCTTTAGTGGCAGCAATTGCTAAACGATTAAAAAAGAGACACATGACAGAGGCATAGGCAGTTATGACTGCAGTTGTAAACCTTAGGAAATGCTTAGGAAATGCATATTAGGGCAGGTTGCTGACAGAACGAGAGCTTCTCCGATTAAATAAATTTACATGAAATATTAAAAACAGGGTTGATCATACCCAATGATATTTTCCTACAGTGAAATTTGCTAAAAGAGCACTATTTTATAAAATTTGATTCTGTGAATATTTTTAAACTCACATAAATTTGTATACAATTACTATTCGACGTACAAATGCAAATGAGTGATGAATAGGTTAAATATAGAAGAATTGGAAATGGATATTTTGAATAAAATTAATTTTTAAAGAACAAGGACTTGAGTCTTTCAAAGCAGCTGGTTGAAGTCAAGGATGAATAAGTTACTTAGAGTGGAGATAATAATTGTGCTCCTAATGTGGAGGTCACTGCTCTATGATGCCAACTGTGTGGATGGACTCATACTCTTTGAACTAGGCTCTCTAAAATTCCTCAAACGATAAATGAAATAGCCTCACATTTTTGATAAAATATAATGGACGATGTACCTATGTTTCCAAGAAGTGTAGATATATGATGAAATATTTTTTATCTTTATTTTGGATAAAAAAATTATATAAGACAATAAAAACTACATTCTCAATCAATATTTACTAATCTTTTGCACTCCCTACTTTCCTATAAATTTTTTTTTAACAATTTATGAATATGATGTACTTGAAATAAGTATGCAACAATAAGACAGCATAGAATAAACTGATTAAAAAGAGCAAGTTTCCAATGATGAAAGAAAATAGTTTTTCTAGCCTAATTCCTAGAGGAACAGTTTGAATGGCATGTGCTCATATACAATTTATACATTTGTGTTCCAGAAATACCATATGTTGCACAAATTTTAAAAGAAAACAGTAAAATAGCAATAAATTTAATCTCTATTAATAGATTTCATTTGTCTCCCTGTAAACAGCAGAAAATTTTCAGTGCAATATTTAAAAAAACGATCATGATATAAAAAAGTTAATTGCCTCATGAACCATTTATCTACCTAATGATGGTCACCTGAATGACTGAAAAATCAATAATGTGAAAATTTTCCATGCTCTATCATTCCTTCATTGGCAAAAGAAATATACTCCTTAATGCATAATTCTATCATTTGCTACACCTTATGTAAAGTTACTAAATGGGAATCGAGATGGTGCGGAGGCTAACGTACAGACTTTCCACCACAAAGACCTGGGTTCAAATCCTGGAGACGGCAAATATTTTTCAATGGTATCCTGATCCCTACTTGAGGTGCTTTGTGGAGAGCACTTTGAGTGAGTACGACGGTCGTCGTATGGGACGCTAAGCTGCAGACCCCTTGGTGCCTTTCGACAAGAGTAGGCTAATCCCAACACCACGTTTCTCTCCACCCTTCCTTTCCCATCCATCCCTTATGGTGCAAATGACCTTAGCTGTTGCCTCCCCAACAACACTAAAAACTAGTTGCTAAATGATTTAGTGAAAACATGCCAATTTATATTAAAATGGACAGGACTACACGTAGGAGTAAATTTATTTAATCATTAGCCCAAAAATCAAAATAACAGTTATAATATAAACCTCATTAATAATATATAATGGGTAGGAAGGTCCCTTAAAAAGAATTAATGTTGAATAGGTACTTAAGGTGAGGTATCCATTTCTGAAGAGAACATAAGAATGGTTGTTGCCGAACTAACTAATTGATAGAAAACAATCCCAAAACGTTCACTGTCAATAACAGGAATGCAGAGCAGGGGATTTGAAAGTTTATTGGTAAAAAAGGGAAAAGGAAATTAGTTGTCTTCTGATGCTTCAACTGAGGATTCCATGGACATAGTGTGATTCTGCCAAAGTGGGAGGATTCAAAAAAGGAAGAGACAACAGAAGATGGAAAATACAGATGTAATGTTAGTAAAAAAAATAGTACATATGTAGTGTAGAATGAACTTTATATAATTTATCAGTGAATGACTTCACTAAATTCCATCATACTGTGTTATTTCATAAACATCAATACGATCTCTTACAGTAATAAGTCTATTCCAGTTCTTGGTACTCATTAATGCCTACCCTTAGAGCGCATACTTAATACATGAGTAATGTTAATGAGCTTTTGGAAAGGTAATTTATTCATTAAAAAATTATGTAATCATCAGAATTTATACAAACAACTAATTTTTGGTGTTATATTTATGAATATATGTTAAACTATACACAAATTATGTTTTAATGATACACATTTAATGGGCAATTTTTCATTACTTATTACATAATGGCATCCATACAGATTTTGTAAAACAAGACTCTTTCAGCCTACAGTTTACTCCCGAGTATTCAATCTGATTAATAGGTTGATGACTAACTGGATAAATACTTGAAGGAAATACTCTCATTATGAAAGAGAAAATATCAGTAGAGGGTGAGAAATGATTTGTGAATTTGCATTTGAACAAATTCATGAATGAAAGCTGGCATAACAAACTAAAAAATAAGTGTGGAGATGGCAATGCTGATTACCATCATGGGTTTAAGTAAAGTACGTGGAATTAATGTATGCTAAGCCACATACCAACATCAACTCGATGCATAGAGCAATAAATTTAGTACCAAAGTTCAGGTAGTATTTTGGTGTTCAGAATTGCATCAGATGACAGGAAATAATACAGACTAGAACTTGTTAATTTTCATAGGGTGAAACATTGATGATGCCATCATCCAATAGAAGTGGAAGGAATTGATTAATTTACTTGAAAAAGAATTCTTCACGTTACCCATATCATCCTATACCACAGAAAGGTAGTGGATATGCAAGATGTCGATACTTGTGATTCAAACAGTTGCTGATATTACTGGTTTGTATTGATAATATCTTCTTGATGACTACTAACTTCTCTGCAATCTTCCGACCTAAGGAGGCAAAGAATAAGTTTTCTGAGATTAGTAAATAGAATAAAAAGGCGAAGTACATTAATTAGGGCAAGGACTGTTTGACTGACAGTGGAGGGGCATTTTAAGTGGCCATTACTATAAAAACAAAACCATGAAA
The DNA here is from genome assembly GCA_037158775.1 of Hetaerina titia. Lineage (NCBI taxonomy): Eukaryota > Metazoa > Arthropoda > Insecta > Odonata > Calopterygidae > Hetaerina > Hetaerina titia. The sequence goes on along the minus strand of CM073774.1, from coordinate 47,215,544 downwards.
GGGGAATTCAAAGACTTGTACACATATTAAGCAAAAGAGAGGAGCGATAATAACTATGAGATCATAGACGCATGCTCTACATCATTACCTCAAAATTCTTTCCTTTTAAACAATGAGCTTAAATCAATTGATATTACAACAACCCTGAATTGTATCTTATAATTGGTGAGTGGCTGTTTAATGTATGCGTTGGATGCCCAAAGACTGATAATCGCTACATTTCATATCCTCACCTAATAAGACACAACTTAACGCCACAAGCTACATTATTCTTCTCTTCCATTCCTCGTACTTTCTACACTTTTATGCTGCAAAATGAAATATATAAAAAATGTTTTCAATAATATTAAATTTTAAGGGATATCGAATAATAAACTTACCCGTTGTTGAATTTTGTCGAAAATACAGCGACATAAAAAGGAAAAATTTAAAATTGTTACCATGGGATGCATACAAAACAACATTTAAAATTGGTGTTTTGTATATAACGGTTTCCATCACTCTTCTGTCTTGTCGCTCCCTTTCGTGACACGGGGAGCAGCACTGTAAATAATCCGTCAGCTAGAAGTGTATCATATGTTAAAGGAAAAAAAGTCTGTATTGTATCTATTTGAGCTCCAAATCTACTCTTTGGTTAAAAGGAAAATGGATAAAGGTTTATTAACACGAAATAGTTAACATATTGTGAAACTTTTTATCTGACTTCTTATACTGTGCCAAAAACCGGACCAGTGTATCGGAATTACATAAGCTCACTGCAGGGCCGCCGGCTGGAGCTATTCCGCTCCCGCTTCTGCAGCTCAGCTGACGAGCAATTGTAGGTACGGGACTGTCACTTTAACGCTGGTGCAACTCGGCGAACGTCAGCAGGGCAAAACAATTAATGGACAATACTAGCGCTATTGACATCGTTGATGTTCAAATCTGTGTTAAGTTAATTTTCGCTCTCTTTTGAATGATTTGTGTGCTACGAGCAGATTCAGTGGGATTTTAATTAGGTAAGTTCAGATTTTGTGCTACTTAGTACATATCATCAGACCAATATTAAAGCGAAAGGAATGCATAGAACTTCCTCGTCGGGGAACTGGAGCAGAAATTCGGTCATATTATCGTAACTTACGTGATTATTTCATAGTATTTCTCTATGAAAAGTGATATAGCTCATTGACTTTATTCATTTTGCTTGCTATCAGACAATTCGGTCGAGACAGCACCGTAAAAGTTATATTTACCGTCTTTTTTAGTCTCTCCGGCAGGTGTTACCCGTCGAATGTGTCATAGGTGTCTTTTTTCTCACTTTTGTGGAAGGTTGTAAACTGACCGCCTTAAAAAAATATTGTGTCACTTGTGCAATAAAGAAGTGAAGACACTTGGAGTCATATATTCAAGTCAAGTATCATCGCTCTTTAAGGTGCTTGCCTGTTAGTCAATTTCTTTCCACTAGAGTAATAGCAGTGCAACAATGTTTATGGCGATGAATTCTGTGAACCTCAAGAACTCAGTGGACGCCGGTTTGGACGGAGAAGATTCAGGTTATTCGGAGTTGGTGACTCGATTCTGCATGCCCCTATGCTCGAGAGATTCGCAAGTGAGGGAGATTGCATTAGAGACTATGGGAAAGACCGTAGAAGGATGGTTGGATGGGTATGGAAGCCCCAAGCACCATTGCCCACAAGTAAACCAAAACCAAATGTCTTCGTCTCCCCCAGTGGGTGTAGCTAGTGGAATACCTTCAAATGGTCACTGTGTTGAGGTAGTCGACAGAAAGGTCGTGGCTGGTGATAGTGGTCCCACTAATGGAAATGGAAAAATAGTGCCTAAGGAGTACCTTGACCTCGTAATGATTCATCTTCCTGCTGTTCTTAGGCTGTCCATCAACTGCCCTTTTACTGACGTTCGTGTTAAATGCGGAAATATCCTGAAACTTGTTGAGGTAAGTAATGATTCTTGTCATTTTTCTGAAAAATTAATATTCTGAGCCCCACTCTTTCCCTCTGCATGAATGTTTATTTATGAGCTTCGAAACTGGGCTATAAGATCAGACAATTAAATTTTATTAATTAAGTGATGTTATTTTATGCTAAAGAGTAGTGATTGTTCATTCATCTATTTTCTGTGGCACTGTCAGGAAATAATGTCCGTTCAGGATTATAGATGCTAGAGTTATTCTATGACTTGGTTGCTTTTCATCTGTGTTAGCTTTCAAGAAACTTAACACAAAAACATTTGGTGGTTTCATCCGAAAGTGGCTCACCATGTTTTATTAGGGGTCTGGACCAAGGTACTATGGTTCAAGGGTTAGGTTGATTTTTATTTTTCACTTAATGTGTGATAATGATAATTGAATTCAACTATCCAAATGGTATTAATTGTAATCTGCTTAAAAATGCTCACTCTATCACCATGTTATTGTCTCATCTTATGGACTCATATATGTTGTTAAATTTTTAGCAGAAACCTAATTTATTGTGTATACACTGCATTTACAGAATCCATTCATGATGTTGTGCTGAAGCTATATACATGACCTCAAATGGACTCTTTCAGAGTGGAGACTTTGAGGGTATTAGGATGTTGTCATCTCCTCTTCTTACTTTTGATTATATTCTTTGATATTTGCTAAGATCAGGCTTCAGTTTTGGGAATCTCAAGAAAAAGGCTAAGGGTGACGTTAGTGTAGTCACTTAAAATATTGGGCTGGATTTTCTAAAAGGAACTTGGCTATGATAATTTCTTTGACTGCAGAAGGATAGTGTCCTTAGAGATAGTAAGTTCCATTTTATGGGGATATATACCATAAATCTACCAAGAACATTTAAACATTGGGGTGGTTGAGTTAATTCTACCATAAATATGCAAAAGCATGTCAATGTTCTTGAGTTTGACAGTTTAGATTTTTGTATAACACATTTTTTTAAATATTCCTTTATGTATGATTTAATATTAATGGGATAGAGGTTTTTGAGATAATCATTCCCGTGACCATGAGTTCAATATTTTTTTGTAGAGAGAGAATTGAATTGATGACTTAAAGTAGAAGTTTGCTTTAAGAATTTATTCAGTTTTTTTAAAGTGGTGTCATGTGAATGGAAACATCAGCTTTCATGATAACTATGCAAAACTGAAAGTAATATAAACATTTTTTACTTATATTTCAAAATCTTTATCAGATGGTACATGTATGCAATGGAAGTTGCAATCCAAATGTCATATTTATTAATTAACACTCGATTATATTAATTAAAATATGATTTATAATTTCTTCTCCCTGAGGATATTCATTTTATATCCTTTTTTTCGTTCCATCACCTAAGAAGATACTACGACCTATGATCTAAATATTATGCTTTGTTTTTTCTATTATTAATATTCAGGATGGTTTGGCTGCATGCCACTCTATCCACATTTGAAATTATGATGTGATCTTTGCAATTCATTAGCAGTGGAGACCTTGTGACTTTAGTTTCATATTAAGGTTAAAATTTGCACACATTGATCACGTCCCATTATTTGATGACTTGTCATTCATATAATTTCATCTGATGCTTTGAAAAAGAAACTAACAGTTATCACTCAAAATCTGTGAATAATTTCTTTTAAAGAAATTATGAAACAAATTGGTCTCATTTCATGATTCCTGATTATATTTTTTTTGTTAGAATATACCAAATGCAATCGAGAACTGTGAAAACTAGCATTAATCTGTGCTTGGTCTTGATGGCATGAAGCAAATGTCTTAACTATGAATTGGATCAAGGCTTGAATGATCATGAAACCCAAGAAATGTCTTAGTCCTGCCCATGGGAACTTGATGAAAAATAATATTTCTCACCATCATTTCATTAATTTATTATGAATATATTCGGTACACATACATGTATTTTCCATATTCCTGTAAGCTGATAATTTCCAACTAAAATGTCTATGCCTCACCTCAAAGGGTTGGGAGCTGGAATACAAAATATTAGTTGACATGGGGATTGGGACGGTGCAGTGACTAGTCCTGGCCTCCTACCACCAAGTCTTGGGTTCTAATCTCATAAATTTTCAGATGTAACTCAATCCCTATTTGGAATGATATGTTGAGAGCATTTGAGTCTTTAAAGTTTATTAGAGTCTTCACTATTCCATCCGCGAATAAAATACCCTGCATCCACCTTAATTGTCACCTTTGTATTTCTTTCAACAGTCTTCTCTTCTCTCTCATCATGTCAAGTGCTCCTTCGTTAGTATTATTTCTATCCTTCTCACGTTTTCCATCGTTCTCCACTACCAGAACTTCCAATACTACGATTTTGCATGTCGCGTACATAGATTCATTCATATTAAGATCTCCACATCTGCTGCACAAATTACACGACTCCTTGGTGTCGTGTAATTTTTTCCAAAAACCCGTCCGAATTGGAAGAACATGAAACTTTTCTCCTCTTCTGAATGAAACAACCGTGTTGTACCTCGCCTGATGCCTCGCGGAAATAAACGGTTTTTTTCGAAATATTAGCAAAAATTTTCCTGCTGCTTTCCCTAATTTCTGTTGAAAATGAATTGTGCGTCTTTGAAATGAACCGCGTGGCGAAATGAGTCATTAGCAGTAGCGGACTCAATCGCGCCGAAAGAGGTTGGCGTAGGATTCGGTCGTGCTATTAATTGGCCCCTAAATCCACTTCTGCTGGTTGCGGCATTATCTCTCAGTGCAGGACCACCACGTTGTTCAGATTTTATGCAACGCATGAAACACATAAAAATGCCAAGGAAATGTGCAAGATTCCATTTCCGAATTCTTTATTCTCGGATTCCACCGTTGCTGGACTGTCCCATTTTTTCAATATTTCAGTTTTTACGGTGTCAATGTATAATAGCAATAGGAAAGTGTGGAAATGGGTTTTAACGGTTTGGATAGTTTAGTTAGGAACCAGTTTTTGGTCTCACGTAATGTTGACGGGAGGAAACAGCCCGACCTTATTAAATCTGTTTACCAATTTTTATGTATGTTGAACCGGTGCATTTTTGCTGATTGTACAAGTAATTGGTAAAGCTCATATTCCAACCTCTCTCTCAATATTAAACATAGGTTTCATGTAGGTTTACAAATACGTATTGTAACCTAAAAGCTGCCATTAGGGTGTATGGCAGGTAGGAATTCCACGCCATGCATACAAACTCAAAATGTTGTGCCATTAAAATGATGGTCACTGTTAATGCTAGTTACTATTGCAGGTGCTTTCTTTTGTCTCTAATGTTTCCCATCCCGAGAGATTACTTATCATATTATTCATTTACGAAGCTGATTTTCCAGCACTTAACCTTGAAATCATTAGGGATGGAACGAATCTCAACCGGATTGTGCGTGCTGGACTTTTAACCAATGGGATCTTTCGAAAGCAAGACAAACGCGGTTATTTTTGTTTTACTAAAAAGCTTTCATTGTACAGACAGTCAGCGAAAGATAATTCAGTCATTTTTAAAAATATTGCTCAATTCTGTTTTAGATATATTGGACGAAGGTAGTAGGAAAATGACGGTAATTTGATTCTCAAGAAATTTCAGGCCATCTTTAAGCATGAGGAGGAGAAATACTACGTAGAATATTTTGGGAGGGAATGGATTAGAGAAGGCGCACTCACTTCTACGAGTTTATCCGTACGAAAATTGAGGAGAATATTGCAAGTGGAATTGGGACGAGCATATATAGTATGTGGGTACGCCTAAAATACTATACATATTATAAATGTCAATGAGGCACTTGAGTATTGTTTGTGATAAAAATTGGAGAGATTGGGTGAGCAATTAGTAGATTATGAAAGAATTTGAAACGGGTACACGGGTCTACGATAGTATGAAAGAATAGTGCTACGCTGAGTAAATGCTGTCAAAGAGTCATCCTATTGAAGAATAATTAGGTATTTATTATATTTCTATGATTGTATGTACCTTTGATGACGTGCCTTATATTTATAGTATTTATTACTGGTAAAAAATAGATAACTTTTTTTGTTATTATAAGTCTCAGGAACATAAGAGTAGGCATGAAACATTGTAATACTGCGACAATCGAGAGAACTATGCAAGGATTGGGTGAAATGGAATAAATTAGCCAAAAGGAGTAAATATCCTGATGTAAACTCAAGTCCTTATTGACTCGAGAGGAAAAGACGGGAAAGATATTTATGCTTGTTTTTTTATTAATTGACTGAAAATTGAAACTTTATATTGAGCTAAATAAGCATTTGCTAAACCTAAGGCATTGATGATCTGGGCTCAGTCCAGAGCCGAAGTAATAACATTAAGAGAGGCTTGGATACAGGTTGTAAGCGTTTTATAGATCAGAAAAGTGATCTCTGGGAAAGAAGGATTAGTATATTTTATTTAATGACTCTATAATTTGGGGCGAAATGAAAACCCTTTTTCCACCTAAACCTTAAGCATTACATTGAAGACAAATACAAACACCCAAGCCCTAGGTAGGAAAATCCGCCTGGGTGGGAATCGAACCCGCGACCTCTGGGGGTCGTTACCCCGCCATACAAGGACTTGCAAAGATGAATGTAGAGTGAAGGTTTGTGCAATTTGGAAATAGAGACTAAAGGAGGGAGGCAACGTATTCGTTGCAATAGGGGACGTAAGGAAATTGGGTGATCGGGTGGATCCTGAACAAGGTCCCAAGGGGCACCTATTCTAAGAAAAATGATTTATTTCATCTCAGCGTATCCTATGTAAGTTAGAGGTATTTCTCTTTCATACCCGGGTGTTTTCATTTTATTGGTTTCGACATTGACTGGGGAAATTGTCCCGCGGAAGGCATGAAAATTTGTTACGTAAATCAAAGCGAACTTGACCCTGGAACTGGAAAAGAAATGAGTTTATAGAAAATTATCGAAATAACTTGTTAATTAACTTGCATTGGCGTCTTGCTATATACATTATTATTATTAAGTAATCTACCGGTTAAGATAGGTTTTTGGATAGACACAGCAACCAAATAAATATTTCCTGACTCCTGACAAAACACAATCTAGCAACCTACTCTACTTCAGATCCCTCTTCATCTCTGTGTACTTCCTTCATCCCGTACAACTTCCCTATCCTGTTCGTACCCTTACCTGGTTTGCCTACCTAACATTCTCCCCTCTATTACAGTCTTCAACATCCCACTGCCGCTCAATACGCCCTTCATCCATTTTTCCTGCCTCCATAGGATTTCTCCCAACAAACCCCTCTCCTCGCCCACCATCCCTAGTACTTCCTCATTTGTTTTCCTTTCGGTCCATTTCACCTTCTCCATTCTTCTCCACACCCACATTTCAAAAGCCTCCAATCTACGTCTATCTCTCTGCTTCAGTGACCACGTTTCCGAACCGTTCATAGCTTCGCTCCATATCAAAGTGTTAACGAGTCTTTTCTTTACCTCCCTACTCCTTGAGAAAGCCTCCTTGCCTAGTGCAATTCTACTCCTTATGCCCCTACTACTTTGACCGTGTTGGTTCAAAACTTTTCCGAGATACGTACATTGTTCTACCTGCTCTATTTTTTGTCCTCCTATTTTAATGTTAACTTTGGCCTTTCCCTTTCTGGAAAATCGCATAACCTTTGTTTTATTTATATCAATTGCATTCTGTCGCACTAAATTTTCAATATACTCATCAACGCTTTCAATTCCTTTTCTGGGTGACAAACTAAAGCTTAATCATCAGTAAAGCTAACTGTTTTTATAAATTCTCCACCGACTTTCATTCCTATCTCAGATCTTCCGATGCTTCTTTAATCATTTCCTCCACATATACGTTGAACAACACCGGTGATAATGAACAAACCTGCCTTGAACCTCTTCCTAACACCGCGCATAAGGACTCTCCGTTACCCATTCGCACCTGAGCAGTCTGAGACATATACAGGTTGCGGATTAGCTACCTGTCCCTTCAATATTTTCCCATTTCATTCTTTCAGATGTTTTTTCGAAATCTACGAAACAGGCCAATACGTTCTGATTGTATCCTGCATTCCTCTCGACTAATGATCTCATTACTGTAGTGACATCGCGCGTGCTTCTGTCCTTCCTAAACCCAAACATCATTTTGTTAGTATATTGCAGAAAATAGGAAACAGGTATAGGCTGGTATATGTGGAGGAAATGATTAAAGAGGCATGGGAAGTGGAGGTAGGATTGAGAGCCGGAGGGGAATACGTAAAATCGGTTAAGTTTGCTGATGACCGAGCATTAGTTGCTCAGTCAGCCAAGGGGTTGCAAGCATTGCTGAGTTAATTGGAAATTCAGTGCGATATATATGGGATGAGAAACAATATTAATTAAACAATGGTTACGAAGCGAAGTTAAACGGCTCGTATGCGATTGTCCAGAGAGAAAAATGCTAACCTAAACATAGGAGGGCAAAAACTAGAGCAAGGACAGTTTACGTTTCTCGGAAATGCTTTGGACCAACACGTTCAAAGTCATTGGGACGTAAGGAGAAGAATTGCTAGGCAAAGGGGTCTTCACAAGGAGGAGGGAGTTAATGACAGGGACGTTGAGTAAGGATGTTAAGAAAAGACTAGTAAAAAAAATTATATGGAGCGTAGCTATATACGGCGCGGAAACGTGGTCATTGAAGCAGGAGGATAGACGTAGTTTGGAGACTATTGAAATGGGGGAGAAGAATGGAGAAGGTGAAAATGGACCGAAAGGGAAAACAAATGAGGAAGTACTAGGTATGGTGGACGCGGAGATGGGTCTGTCGAGAGAAATCCTATGGAGGCAGGAAATATGGATGAAGGGCGTATTGATCGGGAGTGGGATATTGAAGACTGTACTAGAGGGGGGAATGTTAGGTAGGCAAACGAGGTAAGGATAGGGATGTTGGACGAGATGAATGGAGTAAGGAAGAACACAGATATGAAGAGGGACCTGATGTAGAGTGGGTTGCTGGATTGTGTTTTGTTAGGAGTCACAAACTGTTTATTTGGTGGTTGTGCCATCCAAAAACCTACTATAACCGGTAGATTACCTTATAAAATAATATATATTTGCCTTTTAAAAAACTTCTGCCGGAAAAAAAATTTCGTGATAAATATCTGTTTTCTTCTGTAATTACATTTTACGAGTAATGTTTAGGTGATTAAAGTTTTCCCTCGCGTATAAACCGCCCTCTCTTAGCCGGTAAGACAAATCATTCTCTTTCATTCTTCTTTGGCTCGGGGAATGGTAAGACGTGCTTCGGATAGACTTTGATTCAAAGTGCCAAAAGTTTTAATCCCGCTCAGCACAATGTCGTAAACTGAGTTGGTAACATCAGTTACCAGAAGGACGCTGGATTTTGGTGTGTAGGTCGACTGAATATCCCCTCATCTGTACAGCTATGTAATGTTTGGGTGGGGAGCGGCGAGGAAAAACACTGGGAATCTCGATTCCAGTCGGACAAACGTATTTTTCAACGAATTCTGGTAATTTAGCACATTCTGCCACAGGCTGCTGCGGTAAGTGGCCACGATGTGTTGTGGGCGTATGCAAATGCGCCCAGAAATGCACTCGTAAAATATTTGAGCGGAATTTGGGGGACAGACTGAAGTGGCATCTGGCTCTATTTCTCCTCCCTTGTTCAATGCCATGAGACGATGTAGTACACCAAGAGTCCAATTCCCCATGCGATATTAGATTTTGAAAATGTTAGCAGGCCAGTGATGGTCGTAAGGCTTGTGTGTAGTATTTGCTAGAAACGGGTTCGAAAATGTCTACAAAATCTAGCTTACGTTTTATCTCACTTTGAGAACCTTGTTTTATTATTGGAACAGTAGCGTGTGCGCTTGGCATGGTTCTGTCATTTACCACAGGTGCTGCATTGGCGTATTTTGAAAAGTTAACAGCAAATGATTGTTGTTGCTGTATTGAATGGAATTTAAAGTATTGTATTTGAAAAAGTGAATGAAAATATTCCTACAGTCAGAGGAACTCTCATTGTTCTTACTATGATTACAAGAATTTATTATATCCTCGGGTATGATTTTGCTATTATATAACTTTCTATATCCTCTGTGGGTATTTTACGACATTATCCACTTGAAATCTTATGATATGGGTACTGGTCATCCACCTCTCACACACTTTTATTTAGGGGCAAGGGTATAATGTCGGGGCATAGTAAGAAGTCCACGTGATAATTAGGGTGCTACATAATAATAGTCCTGGACTATCAAAAATGTTCCTTTACGAGGTGCATTATCTATGATGGAAACAATGTCATCTTTATATCAAAATGTGTGTCATAATATTCGCAAAAATAAACTGAAATTTTATTTATTTTCCTTATTAGCAAAAGATATTTCGTTAGGTGTGACTGTATATATTACTTATGTACTTAAGGAGAATTTACCAAGGTTGTGTTTTTACTTTTAAATGGCATCATTAGCCTTCAAAATATTTCCCAATCGGCAATAGAGCCTTTGCTGGGTCAACGCGGACTTCGCCAAAATTATTAAAGCTATCATCGAAACTAAGAATCACGCAACCCGTTTTTCGAATAGTATTTTCCTTGAGTAGTATGGAGAGTATTATTACTTAGAAATCATTGGAGATCCTGAATGCCAAACCGATGGTCATCCCAATAATTAGTTCATAAATTGTTGCAACTGGTAATGTGTCAGTATTGGTAATATATTGGTAAAATAATCACCTGGTGTGTGATCCAATCCGACCAATGGGGATGGCATTTTATCAGTTGTTGGTGTTCTAAAAAAATAATTTTGGCATGCCACACTTTGTAAAAATAACAGTGCTATTTTTAATTTCTATTAATTGAAGTCAGAAAACCACTGCAGTTGGCATTATCTTATTCAACTTATGTGAAATGCTCTTTCAAAAATCACGATCAAGATACTGAAATGTTTCCACGTTACGGCATTTTTTTTCTCATCTACTAGGCGTTTTAAATTTATGCGTTATTGTTTTCAGATGAGCGAATCGCAGCGACTCCAAATTCCACCGATTTTAACATCTTGTCGACTCTCATCGAATTCGTCACTGAAGCAGCCGCGAGCGAGCTCACCGCAGCAAAATTCGACAGTGTGTCCGGGAAACGGTCTTGAAAAATTTCATGAGATATTCTCCCACGTGAGGAAATTGGGGATATTTTCTCCATCTCTTAAATATCTCGCCGGGGTCGGGACTGCGATTCCGCTGCATTTTCGTTGGCATGCAAATCTCGCGTCCCGAGGGAATCACGGCGACTCTTTCCATCCCGGGATTAATCAGAGTGAAGACCGTGGATAATGAAAGATTAACCCTCGGAAATAAATCCCGAACGAAGGGGATGAACGTGGTCTTCGTCCGGTTTTTTTTCATTTCTTTTACTTCCCCTTTCCTCCTCCTCTTCCTCTCCGCCCACCGACGTCCGAATCCCCTCGCAGGCGGAAATCGATAAATCCCTCGATGACCGCTGCCACCTTCGGCTTTCCGTTCACCCGCATCGGCCTAATCCTCCCCTAACCTGACGAAGGGACACGGATGTGTGGGAACCTGGAGGGGGTGGAGAGCGGAAAAGGAAGAAAGAAAATCCGTCTGACTGATGGGGGCGGAGGCGTTTCGCTCACCTCCTTAGTGCCGCGTCTAGACGGCACTTTTACGTAAGTCACAACCCCGCCTGAGCGCGAACTCATGCGAAGGGAAGCATTTGCTCGCGAGGCTTGGGAACGAGTTTCGGTGCTCAGGAAGATCGGAAAAAATATACGAAAAGAGTATATTACATCGAGGAATAAGATAGATGGATAATCGTATTTTAATGAGTAGAAAAGGATAAAAAGAGACGTTTAAGGCGTGATATGGTGGGGTATCGTGATTAATTAAAAATTTGCAATTTTCCCCAAAATAAAATTTAGTACGACCGGTTTCAATGTAACTACATCATGATCAGATGATCACTTGATGATGATGTAGTTACATTGAAATCGGTCGTATTAAATTTTATTTTGTGGAAAATTGCAAATTTTTAATTTATTAAGTAGAAATGGAGACTGTCACCTCCTCTATGCCATCGAACTTGTCGTCATGATACGACAAAAATATGTAATAGTAATGAAACTGTAGGGAGATATGTGAAATACAAGTAATGAAGTTTGTGATAATAGCGTTAAGAGACTCCTAAATGACAATTATGGTAACGAGTGGAAATGACTGGAGATGCATTTTGCGTGTGATCTATCTTACGTACGGCCGCTTACGTAGGCAAGCGATTAAGAAACAAATATGAATCGCCCTCCGTCAAAAACTTTTGTTAGAGTTCAGCAAAGGCAATTCTTTTTCCAATCGTCCTTTCTGGATAATCCCTAAAGAAAAACATCTCAGCAACTGAGGTCCCGAAAGAAAGAAGAAACGACGTTCGAGAATTCAAAATAAACTGGAAAAGAGGAAAAACACGTCTCCAAGGTGACCTTCACCCCACTGTTTATTTACTCTACTATGATTTTACGAGTCACCATGATAAAAAAAGTGTATTTTCAACTTTGCGAAAAATCAACATCCGTGAAGCTTTGTAAAAATATGGGTGATTTTTTTAATCCATCCGACTGCACGATGTTGCCACAGTGAGGAAAGGTTAAAAAAAAATTTTTTCGAGAGAATCATTTCGGAACACTGAAAATCTTTTCGAAACGGAAATTTCGTGGGAGGAAAGGGAAACGACGATTGAATTTGATTTACATGTCGGTGGCGGTTCACTATTGGCGTAAATTTTTTATGCTTAAGTAGTTGTCTATGCGAAGCGATCCGATGGCCTCTCTCCGTCTCTCCCCCGCGTGGTTACGACGAGGGAGCCATCGAACGCCTTCCTCCCCATAAAAATGCCACATGGCTTACGAGCCTTCCCTCCCGTCAGTTGAATTCGCGAAAGAGAACGTCAAAACACCAATCCTCTCCAATTTCATTCTCTCTCGATTGACTTTCACACGCGATGCCTTGCCCCGCCTTTTTTTATTCGAGCTTGAATTTTTTTCCCTAACGGCTCCGCTATCGGAAGTTTTATGCCCCGTTCAGCTTCCTTTCGAATATCGCTGATGAAAACTACGTGCCATACCGAGGAGAAGTGATTTCGTGCAATAATTTAACAAAAAAACATCGATCACACTCCAGCTATGTTGATACGAAAAGGTGGCATGCTTTGAAAAAATCGTAAATAGCAGGAAATCTGAAATCTAGTTTTCGGAAAGCGGAGTTAGCCATCAATTTTTAGCGGGCAGAGTAATCTTTTTGTTTTTTTTTTGGGTTTTCTGTTGGCGATTCATCAGGGAGTTGATGCATGCAGCACGTGTTCGGAGTGGATCCATTGAGATGCCCTACCACTTTCCGTGAGATCATTAAGAGAGTCTTTGAAGAATTCTGGAAAAGTTGGAAAACACTGATTTTTGCACGGATACCAATTGTTATTGTTGAGATGAATGCACGGCGATCCTGTTTCAAACTAATCATCCATTTCTTCTCTTTTGTCTGATTGTCAATTTTGATTTAATCACGTTAAATAAACCATAAAAAGAAATTCGTAGGGACTAGGATTTAATTGACATATAATACAGTAAATATTAGTTCATAAGAAGTCGGCTAGTAGGAATATCACCAAGAGCGAGTTATCATTCAAATCCGTCATCAATAAGCCCGTATCATGGCACACATGGATTCCTAAACTAACGATTAATTACGTTCACAGATTTTCCCCTCATATTTACATTTAGAATTCATTCAATGCGTGAATACATTTTGAAGTACTTAATATATTCATTGTTTTGAGACATTCATACTTAAGTGTTACGGTCCGAGAGCCAAAATTGGTCAAAATGTATGCTCTTAATTGGGGGTTTTCTTGGATATTAACTTTTATGGTATTATATAACTGAGTCAAATAAAAAGTCCATTATCTTGTTGTTTCTTAATATGTCTTCAATATGAATATGTAAACAAATTTTGGCTTCCTTAATACACACGGTAATTAAGGCCACTGGAATGATCGGAGTAAGATATTGTTATGAGCTACCTTAATGATAACATAATGTATAATTCCGTAACAATGAGCATTGTTGTTAACTACGGGAAAAATACTGCAATGAAAAATTTTGTTTTCAGTACCTAGAGATATCCTTGAACCTTGAAGTTCATATGTTGGCTGTAATTACATACATACGCGTGCACACTCATGAATAGCCCCTCACATAGGTACTAAGTTGACAATGTCTTCATCCTCTTAGAATATTCTCTGTATCTGCCCCTTGCAGAAATGGAACGCACGAATTCGTACCTATTCAAGGGATTCGTGTCGGCGCCGGCGGCGATCGTATGTCGACGAACCTAGGCTTCAATTCCACGAACCTTCCCGTTCCATTATGCGTTTCGAGTGAGAAGGCAAGGCCTTTTTGTCAAGTTTCACCCGTCACAGTCATCCGAACAATAAGAGAATGGGTGGGCGTGGTTGAAACGTGTCAAAAACTCCTGTCATTTCGCTGGAAATGCTAGAGGATATGGGATTGACGTTCTGATTCGATTACCTGTGGAGGAGGATGTTCAATGATCGTCCCCACGCGTTTGGCGTATGGAGAGCCCTTACGGTACATCACCCATCTGATAAGGGATCATCCCATGTATTACGCCTAACTCTAATCCGGAGCATTTGAGTCCGGAAAAAGTATCGTGATGTGTGATTATTTTACTCGGGTCGACTGGAACGCTTGCGTACTCTCTACCGCGGGCTCAAGGCTCTAGGATAATAAGAGACAACTCACATAAAACTGATGGTGAAGTATGCAGTCGAAAAATTGAATGAAATTACGTTGTCCGTCTCTCATGCCCCTATGTCTGTTCTCGAGGAGTGATTTCATTGCACACGACGTCAGAATCCGGACTAAAATGGTGGATCATGCGAGATATCATGAAACGCCATCGAGAAAGCGGGGTTTATATTCTTGTTTGCTGCTCTTTCGAGCTCTTTGTGGCCCTGGTGGCGGCGGGGTAAAGTCCTCGCCTGTTAACCCAAGGGTCGCTGCTTCGATTCCCTTCAGGGTGGGTTTTTCTCTACCTAGGGTTTATGTGTTTGTAATTGTATCCAATATTAACATAGGCGGGGAAAAAATAGAGCAGGTAGAACAGTTTACATATCTCGGAAGTGTTTTGGACCAATACGGTCAAAGTGGTAGGGACGTAAGGAGAAGAATTGCGCTAGGCAAGGAGGCTTTCTCAAGGAGGAGGGAGTTGATGACGGGGACGTTGAGTAGGGATGTTAAGACAAGACTCGTAAAAACTCTGATATGGAGCGTAGCTATGTTCGGCGCGGAAACGTGGTCGCTGAAGCAGGAGGATACACGTAGATTGGAGGCTTTTGAAATGTGGGTGTGGAGAAGAATGGAGAAGGTGAAATGGACCGAAAGGAAAACAAGTGAGGAAGTACTAGAAATGGTGGGGGAGGAGAGGGGTTTGTTGAGAGAAATCCTATGGAGGCAGGAAAAATGGATGAAAGGCGTATTGAGCGGTAGTGGAATGTTGAAGAGGGTAATAGAGGGGAGAATGTTGGGCAAGCGAGGTAAGGGTAGGAACAGGATAGGGATGTTGGACGAGATGAAGGGAGGAAAGAAGTACACCGAGATGAAGAGGGACCTGATATAGATTAGTTTGCTAGGTGGGGATTCACAAAATGTTTATTTGATAGTTGTGTCCATCCAAAAACCTACCTTAACCGGTAGATTACCTAATAATAAATTGTATCCATTGCTATCCTTGTTAATATCCGATGTAAAGGCCAAAACGTGCCAAAAGTCAAAGTTTTCGGGCTAATGATAACTAAATAAATGCCCAAACGGTGGTGTAACGAGTATGGGGTTTGGGTTTTAAAGTAATTGAAGCTTTTAATTAAATTAAAAGTGGACTTTTGAAGTTTACAGGCAATGCACAAAAAATGTCAACAAATTTTATAACCTTCATCATCGTTTGAGGCGATTTCCTACAAAAATAACTTTTTTTTTACTTCGGCGTTTGCTGCGAGAATTTTGAAGGGATATTATTCAAGAACGTCTTTGGAAACGAGACATTCGAAAACTGACTTGAGAACTTTGAGACGTAATCTAAGAATTAATATTCATTTAATGAGGCAGTGGCGAAATTCCGGAAGCGTAAACTAGCGATGAACCAAACATTATTGGACAAAGGACCACACAATTAAAAGAAAGACGCTAGTATTCATTTGTTTCTGGCTCATATTTGTGGAAGCTCATGTTCATTAAATGAAGAACACGATGTACTTTTCCACTGTTCTTATAGTATAAGACGGCTGGAAAAATCATAGAATAAAAATGTAATCTATATTGGTAATCTGGGACGAAGATGCAGGAAAGTATGGGAATGATTAATTAGTGGAAGAAATGAAAAATATACTACGATAGAAGCTTAAGGTTATTCTTGATTTTAGGCTTCATTGAAATTACGTATACACCTGAGTACAATAAATGAAAAACAAACATGCAATAAAACGTAAAAAGTTCACAATCTTCATGCAGAAGTGATACAGTTTTATTCAAATTGATTTAAATTGTTTTCTAAAATGAAATGTCCTCATTTTGACATGGTTACAGCCATTGTTTTATCATTCGAAAAAATTGATAAAACAGATTTTTCCTTTTAATCTCATCCGGCAAGACATTAATGGTACAATGTACAACATTAACTGATTCTGGGTAGTGTTCAGACACAAAATACGGTCATTATTCACTTCGAACGTAGAAAGGCGTTAACGCTGGTAATTGTTTACATACTATATTTTCCAGGTGACAATCTTAACTCTAAGAATAATGGGAAAAAATACTTTTGTCTCTGCTTGAACAATATTGCTCTAGCAATTCCTTTTAAAGAGTTAATTCGTTTAAAAATGTTATTATCTTCCCATTTTAAATGGCACCATCCTAATCCTTTGTTTTTTTCATTGAAAATGTATTCACGCCAGGTTGATTTCCTATCCAATAAAACGCACAAGTACTTAATTTCGTGTATCCGCTCTATGGACTTACAGTTGAATGGAATTCAGTGGGCAAGAGTGGTGCATACTGCAAGAGGGAGTGATGAGAGTTAATGGCATTGTGAATTCAGGCGGAAAGAGTTCGATTTTCGCGTGAATAAGATGTTGAACACGCGGAATAGGCTGTTTTCTCACCCAGCGCGAGGTGGAGTATTTCAACCGTGCTGTTTTTACCCTCGATCCACTTGAATGGCATATCCAACATTATTAAACTTGAAAACATTTTGTCGGGGTGCAGAGAAACGTGATGTAATGTTATAGGGGTCGGTAGAAGCTAATTGATGAATCTGAACACGGAGGAGAGAAGGGTCAGGAGGGGTTAAAAATATATGCATGGTCCATAATGAAAGAGTTGTGCATGATTATATTGTGATGCGACTGTCCATTGCAGTGTGGTAAAACCGGTCGGAAAATGTGGTGGGGGGTCTGCCCATCTAACGCAGCCGGTCGTCAGTTTGCTCAGAGCAGGCTGAGCGAAAAGACGTGCCTCCGCGTGAAGTGTGTTTTTCAACTTTGTAACACGTCGCGATGGAGAGCCCAGCCGCACGCCACGAGCCCCTAGCCACACGTCCTTCATCGTTACCAACGTCCTGCTCCGGAGCACCCCGGTGGTCTCCCAGGCACGAATTGGCTCCGTGCGACTTTTTTTGTTTCCCAGACTGAACGAGAGAGCTGAAAGTAAGCATTGGGAGATCGTGGAAAACATTCAAAAGCATGTTACGTACGTACAATGTTCCTGAGAGACATTCCCGTCAAGGAGTTTCAGGGTTCCTTCCAGGCGTGGCAGACACGTCTCCGTAAGTGTATTGATGCAACGGGAGAGTATTTTGAAGAGTTTTAAGCATTTGTACAAGTACAATGAATAAATCTATTTTTCCCAGAGAATGCGGATTACTTTTATAGTAGAGCCTGTAAGATGTGGATATCCTCTATGATAGTGAAGAGAATGACCATTTGTTGTTTTTCTTTGAGAATTATGATTACCATTTGTTCTGTCACCTCTCCCATTAATTCAAATGTAGCTTGTCATGATCGTCATCATCCTAATGGTTCATACGACCTCATCTTTTTACTTCCTCATTCATTAAATAGTTCTTTTATGACTATGTTATACTTGTATGATACGTATCTCGAAGGAACATCGGTCTTCAGGGAACAACCTTCTGGTGAAGGGCAAACGATCAAGTCACTTAATGAAAAACATCCTTCCGTAGTGTCAGCATAATTTATGGCTGCTGCTAATATATAGTAATTGCTTCATTACGGTATTATCATAATTCAACATTGAATTATCGATTTCCGTGGAGGGGATTGTTGTTTTGTCGCCAGCGGAAATGGATTTTTTTCTGAAGAGAAGGGAAAATAAAATCACTTTAACTTTTAAAGGAGGGTCTTTGCAGCGAATGCGTTCGGAACGTACAAGTGAGTGGATATGACTAATCGTAGAACTTAATTACGTGATGCCGTGCGATAAGTTTACTGTATAATCTCTCTTTGTACTACATGCATTCCGTTAAAAAATATTGATGCTTCGTTTTTAAAAAGCGACTAATTGGTTTCTTTATTTATGTTTTGATTCCCGGGCAAGGTTTGCCGAAGAAACCTATGGCTAGAAAAATTAACTCTAAAAATTGGTTATTATATTTTGAATTACTTATGTATAAAGTATATTACCTAGTTTTGTAACTTGTTTTTTGCCGCAAGTACGAGCAGCGTATTTCGGGCAACGGTCAACTTCAGAAATAGGTACGTCGCGTTGCGAATGATTCATCGACGTTTTTGAAAGGATTGATTAGTTACTGGATTCCTAATTAATTCCATTCCAAATAAGATTACACCCAACCCCTGAGTTCTAGTATTTACCCTGCGATGAACAATATTTTAAAGAGATTTTCATGTTAAAATCCTGAATCCACGTTTATGTGAAATTGAATAACCTGAAATTCTGTTTAGCTTTCAGAAACAGATGAGAACAGTTCTAGGTGCTTTTGTTCTTGGGTGTTATATTTTACTTAATAAGTTCTGTTGATTATTCATTAATGCAATAGTAGCAACATTGTCCTGAACGCTAGTTTCTGTCATTAAATGACGAAATGACTGCCACACAACTGGTCGTGACTTTGTGTTGAATATTGTGATCACCCCGGGTAGTAGTTATCGGTCATTTTTATATTTGACTCCGGTGTAGGCCTGTGACGTATGTTATGAGATATTCAAGAACCCAAAGCATATAATAATTGTTACCCTGTCATTATAATTTGTTTTTAGTAAGTGTTTCCTGAGAAATATGAAAATTATTTTATCATAACATGTGTTTCTCAAAGATCAATAAAATAGTTTTAATTTCCATGATTAAAAGTCGTGTTCGACCCCTCCTAAAATCATTTTAACTTCGTGTTTCATAATCAGGTTGTTGAATTACATTGTGACGATTTTATGAAAATTTAAGGCAATCGCATAACAAACCTCTCTCTGGAGAGAGCGTCACTGCGGAGGCCAGTGCTCAGTGGGGAGAGGTATCCGTTTTGTTTAAGTAGCACTCTTCAAGTGCCTCAGAATATTCTTACAATGGAAATAGGAAAAATCGGTAAATGGAAATAACTCTGTACTTTTGCGGCGTGCAAGTTAAACCATTAGCCACAGACGTAGACTGAAGTGAGGACTTTCTGGTGGTGGAAATCTTTAGGAGAAAAATCTCGACTTTAGGGGAACGTGAAGACTTTGATCCAAAGGAGGACGTTTTCCAATAGATGAGGCATTGTGATTAATGGTACTATACGAATGGTGTGGTTCGACCCTCTCTCTGACTCCAGTTCAATCAATAGATCGTTGGTGGAAGAAGGGACTAGCTAGCCTCAATCTCCCCCATTAATGACATTTTATTCTTACAAGTATAATTAATGTGTGGACTTTTGGATTGCTGTAATAAGTTTTAAGTCACTAAACCTGGTGTAGGTCGGTGAGGAATCTAATTATTTATCCTCAATGACAGCGGGGTAACTAGGTTGTCGAAGGCCCCATGCAAGAAATAATTACCCTCCCAACAGTTGGAAGATTTGGTGGCTCTCTAAACACGTAATTAGTGCAGCGATTTTTAAAGCTTTGCTGTTATATTCTGTCCGGATTAATTTGAAAATACGAACTGATTATATAATTCTATTTTACTGTAAAAAAATAAACTATTTTAATGCATGCGTGTATGAATTGAGCTTAAAAAATCGAGGTGTTTCCTGCATCGCGGCCCCCAAAATTGCGGCGCCTATCGCCTTCCTATGCGCCCCCCCCCCACCCACAGGTACGTATGCTGCTGCTCATGGAGCCATAAGGAGTAATATGAATGGTCTTTGACTTCTGTTGGGTTCTATCCTCTTTAGTGATTTTTCATTTTTTTTTCTAAAGTACTTAGCATTAAACTTCGAAAGCTAATTTTGCAAATGGTATCTTTATAAACGTTAGTGGCGTTAAAATGTTGGTTTTGGCGTTGAAATAGCTTTATCTCAATTGAGTTAACATCCGCAGGATATAAACGAAGTTTGCTCATCCTATAAAATAGTCGCGCGACTGATTTAATATTTCAAATCGCTTTATGGGTGTTCATATTAAATGAGTTCGTAATTTTTACACTGACTTGAGTTAAGTCTGTGGAAAATTACAAACTCATTTAATATGGACATCAAACAATTCCACAAAGAGAAGCCTGATAGTGTAGAGTACGTTTTATAGGTAATTGTACGGAATTAATATGTACTCTCGTTGGGATTCATGTCAATCATTGTTAGATTAGCAGATTAGGATGGATTGTATTAAGTTTTGAATGCCACTTGATGGGATTTAAAAATGCTTCAACAGGAGAAACACTTGATGAGGGCACGAAAGCACATGGACATGCCATCCACCCAACTAGAAAAAGCTTGAAATCGATTTTAAATTCTACGTTTATTTAAATTTACTGCTGTGTCATTATTAGAAGGACAATTTGTTGGATTGGGATGCAAATATTCCAGTCGGAGATTAGCTCTTGGGAATTTGTGCGCTCCATTCAGTGACGGGTGTGGATTATGATTCTTTCATCTTGGGAGGAGAGCTTCGGTTTAACTGGCAGGCGAATTGCGAAGAGTTTCCTCAGGATTTCTTGAGGACGGGCTCTCACTATTCACTCTCGCCATTACCCGAATCTATCCCCAAAGGGAGAATCGAGGGCAAGGTCGTCGTTTGGCAACATCTTCGTTACTGCTGTCGGCGGACATCTGGAGATGGCCTCGCCTTGGCAATATGGCAGGATTTTTAGTGAAGCTGCACCGCGCGTCCGATCTAGAACCTTCTTTCCGTATGGTTATTTTTTTTACCAAGCCGAAACAATAATTACTGCTGATTTACCCGAGGAAGGTCGACCTGTTGCGGAGGAAGGCTTCCTAATGTCAGCTGAGGGCTCTCTCTCTTAGGTTCGTGGCGTGGACGATTATGGTGTTGTTTCTCCACCTCCACAAATGTTCTGTCATAAGAGAAAAAAAATCATAGTACCCTGTCCGGTTGATAATGCGAAATATATTAACTGACAATTAGGATGGAGTGTTATGCCAGAGTCATGCATACGTTTATGCGAACTTAAATATTCAAAAATATGGAGCTGTGTTTATGAGCTTGATTTGGCGCAGATCCAAACTAAGGGAGGTTTCAGAGGAGTGAACTTTGAGAGGCATTGGTTTATCATGTGCTTTCAGAAACTGAAACCGCGTGGTAAATTATGCGAAGTGACCATGCAATGAGATGCCTGTAATCTTTTTTTTTTTTGAAAATTCAACCGGCGCCTTTCTTCGATATAGATAAATGGTACCGTTTACCATATATTACTGCATGTTAATGGCTGTTTAATAAAATTCCTTTTAGTGAATAATAAATGATCCCTCTCTCCGCTTCACGCCTGGGTAGCTCTGAAAACAACCACCAGAGGTCATTTAATGTTGCAGTCATTTTACGGGAAAACAACTTCGCTCCTCACATGAGATGGCTAAATATTACTCCATTTTCATCCCACTTTTTTCTCATATTAAATGCGTAATTGCGCTCATATTTCGGGGTTTCATACTTTTTCAAACATAATCCGCAGGCTACTAATAGATTGTTCCTATCGAGAAGATCATTTTTATGAGCCACGTTCCAAGCCAGTTTTATAATGTTAGCGGAAAACTACTGTTTTCGTAGGTTTTTCATGGATAAAGAGACTAAATACTCAGCTACTCACTTGCCTAACACGACACTAAACATCGTAGTACCGTGCACTACGATGATCTCTTCTTCAATTCCTCATATTTTCTGCCTCCTTTCATCCCGTCCAACGTGCCCATTTTCTCTCCCTCCCCTCATTCCTGGCCTGCTGAACATTCACCCCTCTGTCACGGTTTTCAACATTCCATCGCCAAACAATATGCTCTGAATCCACATTTCCTGCCCTCTTCGAATTCTGCCTGCAACCGTTTTTCTTCTCCTGCCATGTCTAGATGGCTTCCTGATTTCCATTTCATGTTTTCCATTCATTTCCACGCCCACATCTCTAATTCATCCAATCTAGGTTATCCTCTTTGTATCAATGTACAACTTTTCAAGAAATACAAAATTACACGGAAATTCAAAGGTTTCTTGACTGTTGTTTTTCGTCTTTACTCGAGGTTCCTGTCATCAACTTCCTTCTCTTCGTTAAAGCTTTGCGTAACACAATTCTTGTAATTTCCTCAATACTTCTCCGTGTAAAAGACGTCCTGCGTAAGAGACCGTTCTACCTGCTCAAAACTTTCCGGTTATTTCTGAGTCCCAAAGGGGTGTTTATTCTTGTGGCGAAATGCGAATACTCGGATGGAAATATAGGTTCATGCATTCCATAGGAGCAATATCGGAACGTCTTTACGTAGCCTCATGCCGAAACGCCGCTGTTTTCGTGACATTTTTCTCGTAACAATGAAAATCTCGGCTTTGTGCGCCGTGAGGAACGTTCAGTAGACAGCGACCGTCTGGAAGCAAAGGGAGAGGAGACCGGAGGAAGTGGAGTGGGATGGGTTCCTCAAAATTTCTCCTCAACCGTTCGGAGGAAGTCCGTCGCGTGGGTTTCCATCCGCGGTCCTCGCCGGTGGCCACGTGGGGAACCCGCCGCGCGCTCTCGCCGAACGGTTAGAGAAAATGAGAACGAAGTCGGATGGGAGGGAGGTGTATGGGGAGGAAAGAAAAAAACGGTCCAGACGGGCGACAGTGGGGAAATGGTGGCGTCGCACACGCGAGGTCGGGACGCCGGTTCCTCTCCGAGAGCGGCTGCGGAGTTGGAGGCGCGGGGTCTTCTGACCTTGCATTCTGGTCCACGAGGCTCGCGAGGCTTGGGGAGAAAGCTCTCCTTCTCCCCCCTCTATCTCTTTCTCTCTCTCGTTCGTTTCATTACATACGCATTTTCACTCTCTCGCGGATGGGTCGTACGTACTTGGCTCCTCCCGTCGTCGGTCAGTCTGTCGCGGGGCGAAACGCGTGAAAATTTCCCCGACGTTCTGCTTGAACGATCCTCCCCTTCTGTCTTTCCCTCAATCTTCATACGAGGCATGAAATGGACAGTTGTCGTTTTCAAACGGTGGCCGTGCGACTTGTTCGTGCAGCGGTTTGAAGGTACCCACGTGATTTGCCGGACGGATTCGTTGCATGCCTCGCCTAATTTGATGATATTTCTAGAAATATTAATAATTATTATTTAATAGCAATATTAATTCTTATTAAATTTATATTTGTTAATAAATTTACAGAGAATATATTCTGTAACACGTTTTATGTGTCTCTGGTCTGGCCGGGAGCATTCGAAAACTATTTTCATTCACTTCCTAAATACAAAAAAACCTTGATGTACTGGTTCAATACTACCACTTCTTATGTATATATCGTTTTGCGTTTCCGTTGCCGTATATCAGGATGGATATTAATTTATGACGTTCATGAAACACGTATGTTTGATATAAATCTTAAGATGTAATGAATTCAGCTCCATTTGTGTTATAAGTTGTTTCTTAGAAAAATTCAGCACTATACAATGATAAATATTGACAGTGACATTCTGTTTTTCTAGATTAATAAATTTTATATAAAAACTACATTTGGTCGTAGAAATTTGCATATACTGCAATTATCGCATGGCGCATTTTTTTGGGAACGACGAATTATTTCAAAATTTCAGTTCTTCAATGCAATACCTGCAAATCCAACTCCGGTCAACACGAATTTTATTGCACCGATGTGATCATGAATGATCTAGATATTTAATTTACATTATTGTCTTAGCATCTAGAATATATTTTTCTATTCAAATGAACGTTTTTCTTTGTTGCTAGCACACATTGGTTGGCAAGAGCTCATGTTAAAAAAGCCTAATTCAGGAAGAATTACGCAAAAATGTAGCTAGCCATTTTTTAAACCTCCCAGTTGAGAAAACGTACTCAAATATGTTATACGTGGTGTGTTAAAAAAATAATGAGAATTTTTCGGACGATAATATTTATTTATTCTTATGCATTGATGTTGTCACCTTCAAAGTAGTCTCCATTGGAGATTATGCACTTGTGCCAGCGCTTCTTCCAATCCCCGAAACACTTCTCAAACTCGATCTTTGAGATAGCCTTTAGTTCTTTCAGCGATGCGCTTTTAATGTCATCTACGGCTGTATAGAACCTTTCAGAAAATTTAGAATAAGCTACCTTGAGGGAAGAGCCTCCTTAGGAATCGGTCGTTAGCCCATCGGTAACGGAAATAATCGAATGCAAAGAAAAACTTTTCCAGCAAACGCCATTCTGTAGCATGTTGCATAGGCAGACATAGGTTACGTTTTATTTTGACAATGTGTCAGTTATAAACGTGCTGACTTCTTATCTAGCAAGTTGTTAAGAAAGGTAACGAACCGAAATAATTCGTCAACGTGCATTAACGAACTCAGCGGAATCGCGCTACGAGAAATGAAAGTTGGCAACGCATTTTTAACGAAAATCACGGATTGCTAAGTTCCGTGTGGAACACGAAAGGTTGTTCTACATTCGGACCTCAGAACACAGGTGACAGATTCTTACAGGGCAAATCATGTGAGCAGGTAACGGTCAACGGCTTAATCAGCCAAGAGGTATAGACTTCTTCAAATAGTGGAATAGTGCTAAGAACAAAATCTACAAAAAAGTCTACAACTTTACCCGTAAATTATTTGTGTATGTAAATTTAAAAAATTTGGAGGCGCCGGGTATCGATCCCGGTACCTCTCACATGCTAAGCGAGCGCTCTACCATCTGAGCTACGCCCCCAGTTACTGGAAGGGCGTTTCTCTTCCATTGTAATACTTGTACCGGTTCGCTCGAGGAGGCCCGGTTAGAAAGTGTTGGCGCGAGAAGGAAATTTCCAAAAGGTGGATTGTACACGTACACCGTTGCGCTGCTGTTAAGGTTTCTCTTTATTCCTTCTTTTATTTTCCATTTAGTTTAATTCGCATTTAGTAATTTCCTCCGTGTTATCATTCTCCTGCTACCAGCATGCTGTCCTTCCCCGAAACATGCTCGATGAGTTTTTTTTCTACCATTTTCCTTCCTGTAATTCCTCGCTATTTATTCCATTAAAAATTACACTAAAGCAGGATGATAGAAGTAGATTGGAGGCTTTGAAAATGTGGGTGTGGAGAAGGTGAAATATACCGAAAGGAAAACAAATGAGGAAATGCTTGATATAGTGGGCGAGGAGAGGGGTTTGTTGGGAGAAATCCCATGGAGGCAGGAAAAATGGATGAAGGACGTAGTGAGCGGTAGTGGGATGTTGAAGACTGTAATAGAGGGGAGAATGTTGGACAAACGAGGTAGGGGCAGGAGTAGGATAGGGATGTTGGACGGGATGAAGGGAGGAAAGAAGTACACAGAGATGAAGAGGGACCTGATGTAGATTAGGTTGCTGGATTGGGTTTTGTTTGGAGTTACAAAATGTTTATTTGATAGTTGTGTCCATCGAAAAACCTACCTTAACCGGTAGATTACCTAATAATAATACAAAGTTGTGATGCTCTTATTTTGACCCCGCCTTTCAACTTTTGTGCATCGGTTTTATTATTTCCGAGGACCAAGAAGTTTGCTCTCTACTACCGTGCTTCTTCTCGACGGCTAATAGCACGTCTTGAGTTTGCTTTCCCTCCCCACCCCGTCACATCATATCTCATCTTTTAACTCACGTTACTCGTTGGCTCAACCCGACAGGAACATCCTGTCATCCTCTTTGAGTTAGTTTACGAAAAGTGTTAAGTCACATCGCTCTCTGGTCCCACGTGGTCTCTGGAGAGGAAGAGGCAAATTGAAACGTGCAACGTTAGTAGCCTTTCTGTGTGGGATAATAAGTTGGAATTATTCCAAGAAAAAACAGGGATGCACTTCACTCTTTGAATGAAGAACTCGAGAAGGTTGGCATCTTCGGCGGCCTGGAGTGAAATCAATCACAGTTTTAAAATGATCAACTTCAAAAAGAGCAATTCCCTCCCGAGGTAGCCTTCTGCATTGGGAACGCCAAAATGGAATCTCAGGTGCGAGTGGGGAACGGAGAGTCTGGATGGGCAGTGTTAGGAAGAGGTGTAAGGCAGGGTTGCCCATTGTCACCGGTACTGTTCAACGTATATGTAGAGGAAATGATTAAAGAGGCATGGGAAGAACTGGAGGTAGGAATGAAAGTCGGAGGGGAACTCGTAAAATCGGTTAGGTTTGCTGATGACCAAGCATTAGTTGCTCAGTCAGCCAAGGGGTTGCAAGCATTGTTGAGTGAATTGGAGGTTCAGTGCGATAAATATGGGATGAGAATCAATATTAATAAAACAAAGGTTATGCGATTTTCCAGAAAGAAAAAGGCTAAGCTAAATATTAAAATAGGCAGGGAAAGAATAGAGCAGGTAGAGCAGTTTACATATCTCGGAAGTGTTTTGGACCAATACGGTCAAAGTGGTAGGGACGTAAGGAGAAGAATTGCGCTAGGCAAGGAGGCTTTCTCAAGGAGGAGGGAGTTGATGACGGGGACGTTGAGTAGGGATGTTAAGAAAAGACTCGTAAAAACTCTGATATGGAGCGTAGCTATGTACGGCGCGGAAACGTGGTCGCTGAAGCAGGAGGATAGACGTAGATTGGAGGCTTTTGAAATGTGGGTGTGGAGAAGGATGGAGAAGGTGAAATGGACCGAAAGGAAAACAAATGAGGAAGTACTGGAGATGGTGGGTGAGGAGAGGGGTTTGTTGAGAGAAATTCTATGGAGGCAGGAAAAATGGATGAAAGGCGTATTGAGCGGTAGTGGAATGTTGAAGAGGGTAATAGAGGGGAGAATGTTGGGCAAGCGAGGTAAGGGTAGGAACAGGATAGGGATGTTGGACGGGATGAAGGGAGGAAAGAAGTACACCGAGATGAAGAGGGACCTGATATAGATTAGTTTGCTAGGTGGGGAGTCACAAAATGTTTATTTGATAGTTGTGTCCATCCAAAAACCTACCTTAACCGGTAGATTACCTAATAATAATAACTTGGTAAATGTGATGAAAAGATCAAAGAGAAATATTATCTGTCGATGGTTAGGCCTCATTTAGAATATGCTGCAAGTATATAGGATCCTCATGAAGTTGGATTAATTGCCGAATCGGATCGCGTGCGGCGTAGAGCAGCTAGATTTGTAAAGCGTGTTATGATAAACGTAGTAGCTTATCCAAAATAGTAGAGCAATTAGCTTGGGAATCACTCACGGAGGGAAATTTAAATTATAGATTGAAGTGAAGGTCTCTTTAGTAGTGATGTTGAAAATGTATTGTTATCCCCATCGTACTACGGTGTGCGAGATCATGTTAATAAAATTATAGAGATGAAGCGTAGAACATATATATTGAAGATGTACTTTTTTCCACGAACGATAAGGGATCAGAAAAACACTGGCCGATCGCGGTAGGGTCATATCCGGGTCAAATTTATTCTGGTGTGTATTCATCCTATGCCACACACCCTGGCGGCGGCTTGCAAGGTTCATAAATAAGCAAACAAAATTTTAAAATAGGAATTGGCTCCACGTGACTCGTTTAAGAGCATTTATATTTTTCCTTTCCTGTCTTTTTCCCCATTTATTTTTTCTTTGTTAACTGCATAGGTCACAAAGGATTTTTACATTTGCCTGCGATTTCTCAATTATTATTTCCTGGTTCAAGATAGGTTTTTAATGAACGCAAAACTTAATAGCCCTGCGTTTCTTGGCCTCACGTAAATAGGCACAGCCTGATATTCCACTTTAGTAAAATTAGCCCTTCAATTCCGCATGCAATCATATTTCCCTTCATTCCGTCCAAATTGCCTATCCTATTCTTTCCCCATACCTGTTCGTTTGTTTTCCTTACCTTCCATTAAAATTGTTCCACAGTTCCTAGCACCCGATCACAAAAGCCTCCAATATATCCCTGTCATCTTGGATCAACGACCTACTTGTAGCTACGTCTACTCGTAAAACCACATTCCAAATCAGTTATCGCTAATCTGTTCCTAATATACTTACTCAGCGTCCCGGTCATAAATTTCCTCCTCCTTGCGAATGTTTCATTGTCTTGTGCAAGTTATTTTTCTCATGTACCTACTACTTTGACTATCATGGTCCAAAACACTGTCCAGATAGGTGAACTGCTCTGCTTGCCCTAGTTTTTGCCCTCTTGTTTTACCTTATAACCTCCCATTGTTTTTTTTAGCTTCTCATTGGATTACAATATTAATTTCGAGTTGTTTTAATGTTTTCGAGGGCATCACTTTGGTGTTGGTTTCGTCTTGTCACCCTTTTTAATGCATTGCTCCTGTTCATTGGTCTGATTTATTATGCTCCTAGGTTCGACCTACGGCAAGAGCTCTCAAATTAGGAACCGTGACTCCCTTGGAAGATATACTCAGTTGCCAACTTGCTAGATTTATCATTTGATTTCATTCTAGTTATTCTACCTATTAAAGCTACGTTTTGGACGGCCCTTAGCGACTATAACCTTGTACCATCTGAAACATACACGTATATGGCTTTCGATTAAGTCACCTATCCCTTCAGTGTACTACGATATCATGTAGTGCCTCCTCCTCCTTTGGCCGTTCAGTTCATTGCTTTCACGAATTCCAAGGCGCATACAAGAGTATTCTGATTTTATTCTATTTTCCTTTCTATAAATGTTCTCAACACTGGAATGGCCTCACGTTTTCATTCTCTTAAAAGTTCCATATTGATTTTCGGCCAGGTGGTCGTTTGGACTCATTTGTAACCGCCTATTGATGATTCCCTGAACTGTCTTTGCTGCATATGAAATTAAAATTATCATTATCTTCAAATGTATTATCCGCAAGTATTATCATAGTCTTCACACACAGCAGCTCTAATCTTTTTTAGGTTGGAATTCTGAATCGTCTAGCCAAATGTCATCCTCGTAAACATTTCGCTCAAGTTCAAGTCCGTACTTAATTTATGTTTACTCAAATGTACTAGGTATCCGTGCGGAATATGAGTTCAGGAGGTCACCAATATCATTCTACATTGACCAAACAGTCAAAAGGCAGAGTAATTAGAGAACCGCTGTCCTTCACTGACTATGCCGTGGGGACTTCTTAACTTTTCAGCCATTTTGAGGTAATTATAATCATTTTCAACAAATTTGCTTGTTTACGTGTATAGATATATACAGTTCGACTAATACTAATTATTTTGTTCTTGTATGCAACTCAAACCGTGTTTACAGAGTAGTTCATGACCGAAAATTCTCCTTTGTTATTCAACGTCGTTTATTTTAGTCCGGGTCGTGTTATATCTATGCGTCGCAAATATCTTGACGTGAACGTTTCGAACTTTCACGTCAGTGAGTAACTAAGGTTATAACCCTAACTCACGGCTGTGCAGATTACTATTCATTCCCGATGCTATATATGCTGCTTTTAGTCATTGTCTTTTCTAAAGCTCGGACTTTGGCATTATTTGTTCGATTCAGCATTTTAAGAGAAGTTTCCCCCGGGCCATTTACTCTCCATTCCAAATAAGCAAGGTAATAATATCCACTGACGGACGAAATATAAGCGAGGGATTTCACAAATAGATGTCTCATCTGATTAAAGGCCGCTTTCCCCGAATGTGTATTAGCTTAACGTCGCATCTGGGACCGGAATTGCAATAATAATTTCTTTTCCTCCCGGAAGCCAAACAAATATTTTTCCAAGCCCTCCAATTTGTTCGCGTTTCATTGTTTAATTTGACAGTTTAAGCCCAAATGAATGCACGCAATTTGGGATGCCTTGATTTATTACGTGAACACCGAATTTTGCGCACTTGTGCGATGCACGAAACAATCGTTAATAAATTGAATTTTCAAATCTAATTATCAATCAATTAAATTGGTCATTAATTAATTTGTGCCGTGCGTTGGATTTCGAAGCTATTATCAAACTTGCGCTCTTGTGCGAGAATTCCCTTACGACATCAAGGATATTGTGGTTTGTATTATGTTATGTATTGTAATATTTACTATCTTCAAATCTTTTTTTTTAATTCCACTTGGTGATATCAAAATATGAAAATTTACGTTTTGGTGATACCTAATAGTGTTAATCGGAACAATAAGGTTTTAAAAAATATTTAATGACAAATTGGTTCCCTCCGGAAAAGATTTATCCGCTCGAACGCGAGGTATGTGTGGGGAGATAGAGATACTTTTACGTCTAGTTTTTCTTCACCTTGATACAAGGAGTAAGGAATTATTTCATCAGAAACTCACACGTAATGGCTTACTCAATCTTGATGCAATCTCTCGTCTCCTTGCTGTGATCGCAAAACAAGCAATTGAAATGCGCGCTGGAGAGGCCGTTGTTGTTCAATGAGAACGCATAGCCCCACGCTGCAAGTACGTAAACAAAGCTAGGGTTGGTGTCTATTTATACACGCACTCACTCATATTCCCTCTTCCTCCTCCAAAAGCTGACATCTCTTCAAGACAATGACAATAAATCCCTCTCTGTTAGGCACTTCGACTCAGTTAAACATTCGAAGAATGCAAGTCGTTTAACCAGCCATCATCATTGGGAATGCGTAAACAGACTGATAAGTAATTCAATAATCTTTGGTATTGATACGAATAAGTATCCAGTGAGTAATTTTAACTCCATGAATACAATGTTTTTTTCTCTTTGAGTCTTGCTTAGTCAAAAGTGGTAATGAGGGCTTTCATTTCGTTCCCTCCTCTTGAACGTATATGCAGACCTTCCACGTTGATGAGAGTTAAGATTTTTGGATCGTCAATAACGAGAAAAAATAATTCAAAGTTGCGCTGTGATTTTTAAAATTTGTATTAATGTTTAAATTATTTCACTTCCTGGAATTTTCCAAAAACCTCTGAATTTCACGACGCGTAAAGCTCCATCTATTTCATTTCATTTTCAGGGAGTTATTAAAAGGCTAGTTAGATAGAAAGTTGGCACCTATGTATTTAAAACAAGGAGAATGATTGGGGGAGGAGTAGAAAAAACTTTTCATATTGCAAATTTGTTGCTGTTATTTAATAAGAGAAGTATACTTGACAGGGAATTTGAAATCGTAGCTCTGGCGTATAAGATCCATTTCATTTCATTGCAAGAATTTCCGAGTGTAAAAATCATTCGCCTTGACCTGGGTTCGAACCCGGATCCCTCGATGTCCGGCCGAGTGCTTCAGCCAGTTAAGCTACCGAGGCTTATGATGAATGGTTTTTGCACTTTGAAATTGTTGCATTGTAATGCACACGTAGCGGATAACTCCGTGAAAAGTTACTGTTGCGGCATCTCCCGTAGTTTCTTGGAATTTATCCATTTCATTGGTTGATTTTGTCGCTTCGCTGTTTTAATTAGACGAACACATCAGCGAAACTTGTTCCAGAGGGTATAATTTTTACGATAACTTCATTGACCTACAGCAAATATCCATCATGTAATTATTCTGTGAAATTTTGTATGAAAAGTTTGCCTCAGCCAGTGAAATTATGGAAGGCTCATCTCATTACCAATTATGTAACGCAATTTCGTTCATTACTGATGACGCGTAACACTGGTATGGAACCGTGGAATGGAGTCTCCCCATTTATTTCTATTTTACACGCCTCTTTCATTCGGGACCGGGCATGAGTGTACCAGCAACTAAATACAGGAACGTTTTGTCCAAGTCTTCATTTTTAGCCATAGGCATAATTTTCGACGAAAAGCTCGTTTCCCGTGTTGCGAAAATATGTTAGCGTAAAGCAAACAGGTTGCTGTACACGAATGGTCCCCAGCTGATTAATTCGACGATAAGACCTACTTTATCGTAATCAATCATCAGTCCGTAGCCATTAATCATCTTCTTTTCATGAAAAGCTAATTGCAAACGCTCCAACGATAACTTTAACAAAACTTTAAGAGCTCGTTAAATTCTACGAAGGGCAAAGTTGAAGGATGGGGGAAATGGTCAAATTTTTTATGTCCCCTCCCCCAAGACTACATTTCCTCCTCCTCTGGGGAGCATAATCAGGAATGGAAATGATGTTGACGTCGAAAGTAACATACATATTATTTTGCAGGCTTGACATCAGAATTAAAACAGAAAAGTACCGGTATGGTAAAATTGTGTGCATGTTATTATGTCGTTATGTCATTGTTTATATTGCATCATATAGAAAATTAAGCAAAGAGTCGTTTACAAGGAGAGAATTGATGGCACGGACGTTGAGTTTGGATAGTTGGAAGAGATTGATTTTGGAGCGTAGTTTTGTACGGTGGGAAACTTGGTCGTTGAAGCAATATGATAGGCATAGATTGGCAGAAACATAAAAACGTAAAATAGACCGAAAAGAAAACAAAGGAGGAAGTTGTAGGTTTGGTGGGAGAGGAGAGAGAGGATTGTTGGGAGAAATCCAAATGAGGCAGATAAATCGTGTGCACAAAATTTTGATTTGTGATGGAATATTGAAGCCTAAGATGTATAGGAGAACTTTGGGTATGGAAAAGTAGGAGGAGCAAAAGAATAAGCATGTTGACGGAATCAAGGAACAAAGTTATTGGTGATAAAGATTTTTCCATACAACGATGGGATTTCTGTACCCAAAGCTGTCACCACTACGGAGAGGAAGAAAAAGGCTCGATGTTTCCATTCATTTCTGTTATCCATAACTCTTTTAACTTTAACCAACGGTCAAATGTACGCACAGACAGCGTTATTGAGGAGGATATGTTCAACGGTGCGGTTAAATAAGGGAATGGACGAAAGTAATCCCCGCTTGTTACTCCACCTAGAACCATTTCGAGATCCAATCGAGGTGTGGGGTGGCGGGTGGAGGTTGAGGGAGGGAAGAAGGTGGTGATAGGGTACCCTCCATGCCCTTCAAAGAGAGTTGAGGGACACGCGAGCGGATGAATGAGAGGAGGGAAGGTCGCGCGAGGTGGGGCGGCGGTCAACTGCGAAGAGGCATGCCCTGCCGCGTTTATTTCGAGCGGTCGATGGAAATCTGGCGTCCGTCCAAAGTTCGTTTGAAGATCCTTGCGCGCTCCTCAACGGTTCGTGCCTTGTGTGCGTGCCTTGTCAGCCCAAGCGACCCCTTTCCAACACAATCACCACTGTGGTGGTGGTGTTGGAAAGGGGTCTGAGCCACTGCTCGAGCAGCTGTGCGCTTTCCCGGAGTCCCGTCAGGTTCTGGAGCGGTCGCGTTTGGAAAAAGTAAATGAATTTCGGTGCTCCGAATTCAGATTTATTAATCCCTTTCCGAGGGGAAGGCAAATTCCTCTTGATGTTTCTTCTACCGTCCTCTCATGTGGATCTAAAGGCTGTTTTACGCATAGCAGTGCTGTTTCAAAGAGTCTTCTCATCAAGAAACCTACGTACGAGCCCTTCAGGCTGTTCTCCTTTCTGAGTATTCATGGTCACGGAGGTCCGATTTTTATTTATTCCAGGCAACGTGCTCCCTTTCACAGACGTCTTTCGTTTTTCCCAATCCTTGTACGCAGTTCTCCTGAATATCTATGACGTTCGTACATTTTTTACCTGTTCTTCTATGCAGTCTTAGATGTGACTTAGATGTCCAATGGGTAGTTTCTAATGGGTAATTTCTAATAGGTAGCCTTCAACATTTTCTCGCCAATCAAAATTCTCTGCATCTACCTTTCCTGCCTCCTTTCGAATTCTATCAATAATCCTCTCACCTCCCCTACCTGATCTACGACTTCTTCGTTCGTTTTCCTTGCCGCCCATTGAACCTTTTCAATCCTTCTCCGCACCCTCATTTCAAAAGCCTCCAATTTACTCCCATCGCGTCGCTTAAACGACCTAGAAAAACCAAATATTTTGAATTTAATTTTGTGTTTTTATCCCTTAAAATTTATTTGTTATACGTTATTTAAATCATGCCATTAAAATATGGCGTTAAGGAGTAAGAAGAAGCGGAAATTGTCTGTTTCAAGAGTTTTTTGGCGTTTAATATCGTGAATCGAGTTCTCTCGGGTTAGTTTAGTTATTTAGTAATTGAGTAATTAAATTATTTTGAAGCAGTTATTTCCCGAAAAAACGTTACTGTGCCTTGATAGTTTGTTTGCTTGATTACGCTCTGACGTTTGTCAGTTGCCTAATGGTAAGATACTATTCCTCTCAGTATTTCGTATGATGCAGGAATACATTTAGTTCCAATTGGTGTCTGTGTGGGGCATACAAGGGCTTGTACATTTGGTTAATATTGACAGCGGAGCGTACAGGCCGTCAAGTAAGTAGAACGACTTTTCCTGGCGAAGCGGACGACTAGAGGGGGATGATTTGTGGCGGGAAAAATGGTGAGAGGAAAGCAACAGCTTCAGTTGTCTGCGGGCTGTTATAGTCTGCGGATCGATGCTAGACTCCGCACCTGTTCGAGGGTAGGGACACAAATTCACGATACCACTTTCCATGGAGCAATGATATGCGATAAAATTTAACTCGGGAAATCGGGTTTAAGGGCCATGACCATGGTTAAGGATGCTTATGGGGATGGAGAAATGTCCCAAGTGATGGTTTTCTGCTTGTACAGGATGTTCTGGGAGGGTAAGGTGGAGGTTGACGATGAGGAATACCCTGGACATCCATCAACAACACGATGTGAAGAAAATATGCGAAAAGTGAGACACTTATTCAATTTTGATTGACCTCCAAGTGTCAGGATGTTAACAGCGTGTAATATTCAGTAGATCACAGTACATTGCATTCGTACAGAAGAGTTAGCCATGAGAAAGGTGTGTCAGCATGATCCCCAATGCACTGTTGGAAGACTACTTCTGTTGCCTTGGACCTCTTGGACCAATTTTGACCCGAATTTTTGAAAATGGGTGGTTACTGGTGACGAGACATGGACCTTTGAGTGCGACCCAAGTACAACCCCTTTGAGTACCATTTTGGACCACAGGATTATGTCAAAGAGGCCGTGACGAGGTGCCTGAATGAGATTCCCGTCGACGCCTTCCAGGAAGCATACCAGAAGCGTGGCAAAGGCACTGGCATCGTTACGTTGATGCACAAGGGTGCTGTTTTGAAGAGTTATAGCAATTTGCACTTTGATCTGCAATAAAGTTTTCCCCCGATTTATTCTAATTATTTTTGGGACATACCGTTTATGTTTGTAGAGGAAATTCCAGAAACTTCGTTTGTCGAGACATACATATATTCATTTATGTTTTACGGTAGTACTGAAACAGTCGGGAATGTCGCATCAAAAGAGTACATTTCACTACCGAGGTTTCTTTGAACTACATCATCATTAGCTCTCTCTTGGTTTCTACCATATGACGCCAAAAACCACTTCTTATATCGTTTTATGGTTCATGGCTCACGTTTTTTCATTATATGTTTTTCATCTTAAAAAGAGATATAATTGCATATATATTCTCCGCACACTTCCATTCATTTTTTTAAGGTGGTTTCGGATTTTTGAGTCAAGGGAGTTATTTTTGAAAAGTTTCCCATGATTGAATGGCAGGTATGTGTCCTTTCTGCTTGGGTATTCGTTATACGGGCTGGGTGGAGGGCGGAGGGAATGTTGGCTGGTTTACTCACTGAAAATTGTTCGATATCATCCTGGCCATAATAGAACATTGATAGTGGATTCTAGTCACGATTTTTCTCTTTCGCCTCGGGATGTTTTCAGCGGAGAGACTTACACGCCAAAAACTATTTTAAAAATTGAAAAAGACACCTGGGCATTGATTGGCGTTTGTGACTGGCAATTCTGACTGAAAAATACCCAAAGTTTCTTTATGTGCAACTCAATTTAGTCCTGTCCTTTCTGCACTTAAAATAGCTCCAAGGAGCATTATATTTGGGAAATTGTTTCTCTTTCCGGGTGGGGAAATAAATAAGGCAGTATTTATTGCAGCGTCCTTTTTTGGATGAAGTATGATTTTGACACGTCTTTTCGCGAGATGGAGTTGTTTGTGGTTTTATTCGCATCCATTCGTTTCGGAATAACTATTTTCCAACGAGCCGACTTATGCTCCCTTCATCCTCTCATCAATTCTTCAATCTTTCACTCCGAGGATGCTTGCCTCCAGCATTCTCTCCTACAGGTTTATTCCCACACGCCCTGATAGCTAGTTTGTCTTTCTTGTTCCCTTTTTATAGTCAACGTATTTTCCAACCCTTGTTTTTCATGGAAATTCCCTTTATGTATTTCTGTTACGTTTATAGCAAGTGTATAACAGTGTACACAATCACTACTCCTTATTTAATAAATTCAGGATTGCATTTGGCAGGATTAGCAGAAATGCCGACTGTTATGATGAGGGTATGAAACAATTAGTTATGCGACACAGTTGAAAGAGGTATTAAAGGATGGACCAATATGGGAAAAAATAGTAGATAGGGCTAATTTTCATGTCAAGGCTGGAGACAGGCTTTTCGTATTTGTTTGCATTGAAAGGAAACGATGAAAGGATTGTATGTATGATTTTGACAAATTATGGTCTTCTATGGAGAAGCGTTAACTTTGTACAAGCGATTATTCCGTCTGCACTTTGTAGACTTCGCGGCAGCAAGGCTAGTGAACACAGAATATATTAGCACAGAATAATAGGCAGCACGCAATGAACTCGACTGGTTTTTGAAATGGATTTTGTGAGTGGTATCATCGAGAATTTAATGGCAATACAAGGTCTGTTCGAAAAAGGATGAGACTGTTTGAATAAATATTTGATTTTATTAGTTACCCTATAATCATGCTTATTCCATTCAAAATACGTACATTCATTGGTTGCCAATACAACGCTCCCAACGTTTTTTACAGCTTTCGAATACCACCGGGAACGCTTCTTTCGGGATACCCTTTAAGTCTGCGGTACAATTGTGTTGTACAGTCTTTTTTAATAGTTTCAAATCGGTGTCCTTTCAAGGTGGAATACAATTTTAAGGAAATAGGAAAAGGTCCCCCGGAACATGATTCGGAGAATAGAGTGGCTGTGGGATCATCAATTAGGGACCAATTACAGATGCGAAAAATTTGTGCAAAGTTGGTGCCGAAAGTGCTCAGTGATGATCAAAGACTCAATCGTTTGGAAAACGCGACACAACTTGCGGATCACTGCAAAAATGATCCACATTTTTTAGAAAACGTTGTTTCGGGTGACGAGACGTGGGTCTTTGAGTACGACCCGGAGTCGAAGAGGCAAAGTGCGGAGTGGCACACCCCATCATCACCCCGTCAAAAGAAAGCTCGCATGAGCAAATCTCGGATCAGCTCCCTGACCTTAGTTTCACCTTTTTGGCCCTGAAATGTGTCTATTGGTCACGCATTATGGTACTTCTGCGATCCTTTTAGCCCATTTAATCTTCATTATTTCGTGTTTCTTGAAAATTTCCAGCACTTCGAAAATTATTGTTCCCTTCGCTGTCAAATCCTTCAATATCTAAGAAAAATACCCTCCTTGTAGTTCACTCATCCCCCGGATTTTGTCATTAGTTGTCAGTCAACTCTCCCGGCGGTGTGCCTTCTTAACTGAACTGAGTCGATGACTTTTAGCTCACTACGTCCTTCGTGTTTCCTCGATGGCGTGAATTTCTTTTGATTTCTCAAACGTCTAGGAAATTTCTTGTGGGTATGACAAATACATCACCCTTTTAGCTTCATTTTTAGATGCCGTCATGTATAGCGGTGTCCTTTTGCATTAATCTTTATAGGACTTGTACCAGAAGGAAACCAGCTCCCTTAATGAAAGGTACCGCGATTTTTATCGGCATACGTTGTGTGCCGTGCTCATTGCACGGATTTCCTTTGACGGGGTCGGTCGGAAAAAGAAGTTGTTCTCTGGGAGTAATTTATTTATTAATTACGACTTGCATGTGCAAATAGACAATGTCAGGTGGAACAGAAGTCCCAAGTATCAGACTTGCCTTGGAAAGAAAAAAAAATAACTTGACATCACATGACATGAATCAATATCACAAAAGATTTAAATAAAATCAGTCAGTAAAAAAAAACACATAAAGGAAACTTCCAAACACAAATCTCTAAGCATCTTCCTTGTATATTTAAACAAATCTCTAACACAAAAATAAAAAAAGTCCCCATCTCATTAACATCAATTTCCCAATTAACGAGAAAGAAAGAAAAAAATAAAAATTAAGCTGTTACATACGATTTTACACAACACGTCAATCAAATTATTACATAAATTGTTTGCATATTTAAGTATTTATCTTGTTAGGAAAGTTTTATCAATTGACGTCCGTACAGTTACGTCCGTATGCGTAAGGAAAAAGGAATGAAAGAAATTCATGGTAGATACCATTTTTACATGTATTAGTATGTCGAAAAAAATAATTGTAGCTTGATTGCCGGACTCGGGGTATTGATCGAGGGTGGTGAAAGAACTTTTTTCAAGGATTTCGAACAGTTTTGAATGATAGGTGGGATGCCAACTTAATTTTTTAAACCAATGCAGGAATATTTCACCGCGCAATGGAATTGACACATCGCATTTTGTAGAGGTAAGCTGAAAACACGCACGTCCGTTATTTGCGTTAAGTGCATTCAAGCATTTCTCATTCCATTCCCCCGTTTTCCATTTTGGTAGTGCTGTAAATTTATTCCAGGAATTTGCAATCTATCTAATTTGAGTGTCAACAAATGGGGATCAAATATTCGACGCAGAATCGTATGAGGCCACTCGTAAACTTATTGGCTGGTGAAACGATTCTATTGTGACAGATTGTAAAATGGAAAAGAGGATTTTTAAGTTCTAAACACTATAACCCGACATGCTATTCATCCTCTCGTGCATTTATTATCCTTTGCATCGTTTTACATGATCCCAGTATGCTAGTGCGTATAAATGCAATACTTTTGCAACAATTTCATGTCACCCTTGCGCCTGTGTTCATGATGTTATCGTGAGGTTCCATTGCTTTGTTTCTCTAGAACTAATTTGGCCGACAGAGTCAAGGGATCTGGGATAATGGATGAATGAATGAATGAATGGATTTGTATGAGTTAATTTCATCTGATAACTCTATTTCGCTTTAATTTTACTCGTGATTTTCACCCAACACGCTCTAATTTTTGCAGGGATTTATCATATTCAGTTTTTATATTTTCTGAGTTTCTGGGCATATTTACCGAGTGCGCTTGTTTAAAACATTACTCGGAAATGGATTAATATGCCTAGATAGCATGGAGTTTTCCAAAATAATATGATGCAATAACGACACCTTTGACGTCTGTCAATTACATCAGTCGTCGACGGCGATGTGCGTAATTAACTATCGAAATGCACAAAATCAATCATGAGCTGCTTCGATCCAGAAAGGGTTTCAATTATATCCAGTGTTAGTGTTGGCCTGGGAACTTTTTTCAGCACTTCATGGTTAGTTATACCAGCGGCCAATAATAAAAAATGCTTCCGTCCCCTCCTAAATCACCTCCCCCAATAGTTTTCGTGCGCCTCCTGATTGCGCAGTTCAGTCGTCAAAGTGTCAGAGTCGCCACAATATTTGTTGGAACGTTTAACCCATTCTTTTTTTTTTGTTTATTCCGAGAGAAAGATTTCCACGCATTCCATCGCCGCATTCCGCCGCCGCTAAAATGAATCTCGTCAGGGATGATGCAATGGATGAGGGACGTCTTTGTTGACGAAGTTTGACCGTCAAATTACCATCACGCGGCGCCGTTGCAACCGCGTTCGTGACGTTGGAAAATAAACCGCGGGCATATTTTGAGTCCGGGTGTAATTAGGGCCGTCATCCAGCTCTCGGCAGCGTGCCCGCCCGTCCACGCCATCGGGTTGCGGGTGTGTGTGTGTGTGTGACCCGAGATCCATTACTTGCGGGGGGGGGGAGGGAAATAGCCACTTACCAAAAAACTACCTTCCTGCAACGTCCCGGGCCATTTGTCTCCGGCAACGTCTTAATAACTTCGGTGAACCGGGGAGGGGGGGGGGGCGCGACGGGAAGGGTGAAGGGAAAAGGATGGCTATTTTCTTTTTTTAGCCTTCCCGTTCGTCGCGTCTGGAGAGTCTCTGGGAGCAGGGCGATGCATTATTCAGGTTCGAAGGGTTGATGGGGGAGGAGAGGATTTCTCTAACCCTCGAATCCAGGGTCGAGCCCGTCTCCTGTGGCGTTCCAGAAATAAATCCACGAGTCGGAAATACGCCGAATATTGCAGCCGGCACTTTGCGGAGCGGTGTGTTTTAAAAGACTTTTGGTCGTCCAATATTGGGGACCACCGATCCGATGTCGAAAGCTCTATGATGGAGCCATGAAGCGTAAAATCTGCGGGGGAAATAAGTAATATCCGCAAGACGCACGCCCTAAATTCGGAATCTCTTCGTTCTCTTCCGTCCCATTCCAAACCATTTCAATGAGGAAATTATTTCTTTATGGCTGTTGGTCTCCTTTTTTCATTTAGTTAAATTTTACATTATTATTAGAGTTGGCGTTATCACTAATT
This sequence comes from Hetaerina titia, assembly GCA_037158775.1. Taxonomy (NCBI): domain Eukaryota; kingdom Metazoa; phylum Arthropoda; class Insecta; order Odonata; family Calopterygidae; genus Hetaerina; species Hetaerina titia. The sequence continues at coordinate 47,174,552 of CM073774.1, read as the reverse complement.
TTGAGGGTATAGAATAAAATCAGGACGTAGTCTCTTGTTTCGTAGATTTCGGAAAGACGCTTAATAGTTTGATAGTGAATTTGGATAAAATAACGAGTATGTTACAGAAAATAGGATTAAATTGGAGGGGCAGGAGGTTAATCCGCAACTTGTACGTGTCTCAGACTGCTCAGGTGAGAGTGGGGAACGGAGAGTCCGGATGGGCAGTGTTAGGAAGAGGTGTAAGGCAGGGTTGCCCATTGTAACCGGTGCTGTTCAACGTATATGTGGAGGAAATGATTAAAGAGGCATGGGAAGAACTGGAGGTAGGAATGAAAGTCGGAGGGGAATTCGTAAAATCTGTCAGGTTTGCTGATGACCAAGCATTAGTTGCTCAGTCAGCCAAGGGGTTGCAAGCATTGTTGAGTGAATTGGAGGTTCAGTGCGATAAATATGGGATGAGAATCAATATTAGTAAAACAAAGGTTATGCGATTTTCCAGAAAGAAAAAGGCTAAGCTAAATATTAAAATAGGAGGGGAAGCAGGAGGAAGAGCAGGTAGAACAGTTTACATATCTCGGAAGTGTTTTGGACCAATATGGTCAAAGTAGTAGCGACATAAGGAGAAGAATTGCGCTAGGCGAAGAGGTTTTCACAAGGAGGGAGTTGATGACAGGGACGTTGAGTAAGGATGTTAAGAAAAGACTCGTAAAAACTGATATGGAGTGTAGTTATGTACGGCGCGGAAACGTGGTCGTTGAAGCAGGAGGATAGACGCAGATTGGAGGCTTTTGAAATGTGGGTGTGGAGAAGAATGGAGAAGGTGATATGGACCGAAAGGAAAACAAATGAGGAAGTACTAGAGATGGTCGGTGAGGAGAGGGGTTTGTTGAGAGAAATCCTAAGGAGGCAGGAAAAATGGATTAAAAGCATATTGACCGGCAGCGGGATGTTATTATTATTATTAAACTTACATGTGCAGATAGACAATGTCAAGTGGCATACAAGTCCCAAGAAGACTGTAATAGAGGGGCGAATGTTAGTCAAACGAGAAAAGGGCAGAAATAGGATAGGGATGTTGGACGGAATGAAGGGAGGAAGGTTGTATACAGAGATGAAGAGGAGCCTGGTTTAGAGGAGGATGTTGGACTGTGTTTTGTTAGGAGAAGTAAACTATTTATTTGTTAGTTTTGTCCATTAAAAACCTATCTTAACTGGTAGATTGCCTAATAATTAGTAGTAATAATCTACCATGTTACGGTAGGTTTTTCATGAACTCTGGAAGTCACTGTATTCCTAAACCATAAATCACATGATGTAAAACTCCATAATTTATATTATAATAAACCATTCTTTATTCTGCATACTTTTTACTTTCATTGATTCCATCCAAAATACTTATATTTTCCTCGCTCTTCCTCACTTTCCCAGCATTCTCCCCTCTACTACCGTTTTCAGCATCCCATTGCCTCTCAGTAACTTCTGGATCCAATTATTCTGCCTTCTTTGAATTCGTCCCAACATGTCTAAAACTCGTTTCCTTTCCGCTCATTTTATTCTTCTCCACGCCTACACCTCAAAGGCCTTCAAATCTATGGTTACCCTCTCTTCTTAAAGAACCGCATGAAGCTACATTCCAACTTCTGAGTGCCATACGTTAGCATTAGTTTTAAGTGAGATGGACGGGTTCGTTGATGTACTTTTTCATTAACTGGCTTTAGAACTCAGAATCGAGTCGAGTTGAATAGTTATGCATATATTCTAACGAATTACAATCATATTCATCCCGTCATTTTTTATTTTGTAAATTATTAATTATAGGCGAAACATGAAGGTTGGAAATCATTAACCAAATTTAATCTCATTTGAGAAGTTTCATTCGACTTAGCTACGCATAGGATTCTTACCGTGATTTAGTTTAAATTGTAATCTAAAACTGTTGAATGCACGCGTAAGAGAAATTGAACATCTTTAAAAGTTTTCTGCGAGTAAATATCGTGATGAGTGAATTTTAGGTAGGAAATTCATGAACGTGTAACAGTGTGGCGTGAAACCTTTAGCCAAGTCTTTTAAGGGAGCTGAGAAACAAATATTATGTTTACTATTTTCTAGCGTTAGCGAAAATAATTCATTATTTACAATGGTTTTTTTATGCTTTTCATGCCAGAAATAATTACGCACGAATCCGTTCAATTTAAATCATTTACATTCGTATGAGTTGCCTCAAATCATGATTTGGTACCCACATCATTGACTAAACATTAGAGACTGGAACGACATCGAATAAAATCTAATTCATCGGTTTTTCCCATTGAAATTGAAAACAAGTAAATTTGGAGCGTTCATTGAACGAAATTAAGGAATTTTTACATCTCACTATCCTACTTGCAATTGTAAAAAAAAAACAAAAATAAACTCTCGTGTTGGTTGGAACGTTGTCCAATTACATCTCTTTCGCCTTTATGAATTCCCTTGTCCTTTGGCCCTCGTGGCTGAATTTTTATCCATTGTTGAATATTTTCCGTTTTTAATGCGAACTGAATGAAACCCTTCGTCCCCTGTCCCTCATCCCAGGCGGACCCTCCCCTCGACGGAATCCGATGGAGACCCTTTCCGGCTTTTGTATCGCGTCCCGAAATAATTAAACCCTTACAAACATTTTCGGGAGTGTCCCCATTCCCTTGCATCCCTTCCCAACTCTCTTTTATGTATGCTCGCTTTCTCCCCTTTCAAATCCTAAGACCACACCTATCCAATCCCTTCGGACCTCACCGTCCTTTCTCCAGGGACCCTCCCCGCCCTCACTCCTCTTCTTTTGTTTCTTCACGAGGGCGGGTCTTGCCGCCCCCTTGGATGCATTGTCTTCCCACCTCCCTCTCGCTCGGAGAGTGAGGAGAATTCCCATTTATCCACTGTGTGTGTGTGTATGTGTGCAGAGAGAGTCAAACGGCTGGACAACGACGGGGTCTTTCTCCCCCGAAGCAGGATCACTGTGTTGTTCGCGAATAACTAAAATGCGGTAAATCGGATGTGGGCCGCGAGTGTTTGGGTCCCGTCTTCGTAGGAATTGAGACGGGAGTTGAGAATAATACTGAGGTAAGCTTGCAGGATCTCGAAAAACTGCCTTGGAAGGACATATTTATCAAGTAGAAGATCCATGCCTCCCGCGTAGGTCCATATTACTGGGGGCAACAGTTCCGTCAGCAGCATTGAAGTCACCATCTTCCAAGTTAGAAGTGCTTTATGCTGTTCAATTCAATTCGATAATGTTTTTATTCATGACTGCATTGCATTGAAAAAGACTAAATGGCAACAAGTATAAATAAACGTAGACAAGACTTCACGTTTTATAGATAGATAGATATTCGTTTTATAGATAGATAGTCGTTTTTATTTTGGGGCGAGATTGTAACTATGGAGTCTCTTGATCCCTAATTATAGGGCTATATCCTCTCCAGGGCGGATGTTAACCATTATAATGGGACAACATATTGGCGGTTGAAGAACTGCTTAGTGCTGAATTACGTAGCTGTACACATAGATATTTATTCGAGTTGTATTGTACTTGCATAAGATAAGATCATAAACTCTATATAAAAACATTACAAATCAAAATTTCAAGAAATTGCGGGAGATGCCGCAACATTAACTTTTAACATAGTCATCCGCTACGGGTAGCATTACAATGCAACAATTTCAGAGTATAAAAATCATTCGCCTTGACAATTACAAACCAAAATAGGAAACGTTATAGGAAACAGTTCCTCCTCGTGGTTTACTGAAATACATAGGTTTTATTAAGTTGTCTGTGGTTGCGGGATGTGACCGCAATTTTGCCACCATCTTTGGGAATAAAATGCATAAATACTCGATAGAGAGCGTGAAAGACATTGAGAAGAGAACGTCACTTCAGAGGCTAATTTTGATTTTGGAATAAATCAAATGAGAAATGAAAATAAAATCCGATTGTGTGACGTCATGCCAATTACTGTAAATGACCTAAGGGAGCTTATGTTAGCATACCAGTGTGTTCCGTTAACCATTTGTTCGCTCGTTTGGGTCTCGCCTACGGAAATAGTTTCGAGGGGGTATTTTTCCTGTTTATTTTTCGCATCTGGGGCATTTTTAACTGAATTTTCAAAAGATCGAAAACCGAAGATGTTTCAGATGTAAGCTGCGGGTTCAAAGTGAGAATCCGTGTGTGTCTGCTCATATACTATATTTGGGTGAGAGATGGAATACAGAGAATTTACTTGTAAGTACCCATCTCTTCACAAACGTCACGTAGCACAATTGATTCATAGTTTATTGAATAATATTGGTACCAAACGACCTCGATAAAATTTCCTGCTAAATTTTTCCTACACTCGCATGTGACATGCCTTTATTTCATCACGAAGTTTGCGGCTATGTAAGGCTGCAGCTTCGAAAATCACATGTATTTAAGAAGTATTGTAAAAAAATAATCTTCTCTCTGAAATTCGTATTTTCACGTACGGTAATATCTGTGGTGTGTGAAACGGTGATTACCTACGCTATATTACTTCCCTTTACGGTCTCCTATTTTGAATTTATACTCATGGAATCGGTTTTTGGAATTTATTTGTGGCAGTCATGCATGAAAACAGTCACTTTGAACAAAATAGATCAAATTGAGTCGAGAATGACTTACTCTCTAAGATGTTAATAAACGGTTTAATTTTAGTATGTGCTGTTGATAAACAGGCTATTTTTAGCCATTTGTTCTGCGAGGTTTCTAGAAATTCAATTATTTTGTTGTCACATACCGCACGTTTTCCTGTTTGGCTTTTTAATAAATGGTTGGCAAATATTTATCTATTCATTTATAATATTCACATGAAATGCTTTTGAAAGGCCATTGCAGAGGACATTATAATTGTGATATAATGACTCTCACAATGTAATTTTTGCGAAGAAGAAAAAAGAAAAGGAGGGATTTATCGCTTGATTGATTCATGGTTAGCTTATTTTAGCTATTAGGGTACAAAGAAGTACCGCAAGGTATCTCTTGCAAAAGTACATTGTAATAACAGAAACTCTGGTTTCTAAGCATCTCATTTTTATTTTCCCCTTTCCCAATGGGTTCCGAAGAATCATAGATTTGGAATCTAGGCGTTTTTCCATTTTGATGTAATCTTTGTTCAACATTATTTGATTTTGAGCAGTTTTAGTTGGTTATTGAAAATGATAATATGTTAAGTTCAATGTGGAAGAGCTACATGCTACTATAATTGCTTACTCTGCTACCGAAGTTTCTTCGTATAACCGACGTCGAAGCATCTTGTTAGTTCCTCCCTGCTCACCCCATGGAGCCAACGCCTAAGGTACATACACATACGTTTTTTTGTAGCAATTGGCTTCGTATCCTTCCGCCCCTGATACGAGGTTTGACGAAGCGTGTATTTCTTTATTTAAAAAGAAGCTAGATTCCTGTCATTGCCCAGAGAATTGGCCAGCGAACCTATAGTGTCGCCACTGGAAGAATTACTGGGGGCGAGTGTTAACAGAAAAGTTTTCAGTGATAGGTCGTGTTCATTGCCGGTAGTTATTAGTAGTTGGAGGATGCATTTTAGGATTGCGCGAACAATTCTTGAATATTTCATTTGTGCTCAGTCATATGAGTTGATCTAACATTTATTTCTCGTGGAATTAAGATTTATCCTCTTCGTGATAGAATAAATATTAACAGGGTTGGAAGATGTGAATTCTCATTTCGGTAAGGGTGCTAAAAGACAGTTATGATTTCCGTTCGGTCTACAACATTAATATTCCCGGGATTCGAGGAAGCCTTCAAAGCAGTGGTCAGCTGTGCAATCACGTTTAGGGCTGAATTCATTGACGGTTGTACTGAAAGGAGAGTCAGAGTTTGGAAGTAAGGATTCAATCAGAAGTTCATCAAGTCCTCTCCGTGATAAAGAGTGGGAATTTTTCAAGAAGAAATGCTGTAAAGGTATGTTAATATTGTAATAATGGATATTTGGTAGGTCCTATATTGACTTACCGAAGCGAACCATTCGTTTTTAATTATGGATATTATTCATAGTGATGGTATTCTTACATTTAACTCCAACCTGAACAAGTAACGAAATTCGAGGAAGAACAAATCCTGCAGAGAGTTAATCACAACCAGTGTATTTGTGTTCATTACTGAGAGGTATCCCAGAAGCCTAGAAAGAAACGTCGTTAGGGCTGTTGATATTTTATTTAATCATAACTATCAGCTAAGCATGTACTTTATGTTCAGTGAATACAGTACAGTGTTCCGGGCTTAGGGATTTCGGCGGTTAATCTCCGAATTGGCTAGATTTCCATGTGTCTTATTTAGTGGACCAACTAAAGATTAAACTGTAGCGTCACATAAATGTAAAATAACGTGTTTTACCGCCGTTTATCCGTAGTGTTGCATTATGGGTGATTGAAGAGGACATGTTGGAAAAATCATTACTGGTACTTACGCTCCTTAAAGCTTAATTTTTGTGTTAAATATGTACTTTTATGTTCGATGAATACAGTGAAGTGTTCCGGGCATAGCGAATTCGGCGATAAGTCACGGAATAGGCGCATCATATTTCTTATTTAGCGAACCAACTAAAAATTAAACTGAAGCGTCACATAAATGTGATTTAACGTGTTTTACCGCCGTTTATGCGTAGTGTTGCATTATGGGTGATAGAAGAGGACATGTTGGAAAAATCATTACTGGTACTTACGCTCCTTAAAGCTTAATTTTTGTGTTAAATATCTACTTTTATGTTCGATGAATACAGTGAAGTGTTCGGGGCTTAGCGATTTCGGCGGTTAGTTACGGAATAGGCGCATCATGTTTCTTATTTAGCGAACTAACTAAAAATTAAACTGAAGCGTCACATAAATGTAATTTAACGTGTTTTACCGCCGTTTATGCGTAGTGTTGCATTATGGGTGATTGAAGAGGACATGTTGGAAAAATCATTCCTCATACTTAACGCTCGTTAAAACTTAATTTTTGTGTTAAATATCTACTTTTATGTTCGATGAATACAGTGAAGTGTTCGGGGCTTAGCGATTTCGGCGGTTAGTTACGGAATAGGCGCATCATGTTTCTTATTTAGCGAACCAACTAAAAATTAAACTGAAGCGTCACATAAATGTAATTTAACGTGTTTTACCGCCGTTTATGCGTAGTGTTGCATTATGGGTGATTGAAGAGGACATGTTGGAAAAATCATTCTTCATACTCACGCTCGTTAAAGCTTAATTTTTGTGTTAAATATCTACTTTTATGTTCGATGAATACAGTGAAGTGTTCGGGGCTTAGCGATTTCGGCGGTTAGTTACGGAATAGGCGCATCATGTTTCTTATTTAGCGAACCAACTAAAAATTAAACCGTAGCGTCACATAAATGTAAAATAACGTGTTTTACCGCCGTTTATTCGTAGTGTTGCATTGTGGGTGATTGAAGAGGACATGTTGGAAAAATCATTCCTCATACTCACGCTCGTTAAAGCTTAATTTTTTGTTAAATATCTACTTTTATGTTCGATGAATACAGTGAAGTGTTCCGGGCTTAGCGATTTCGGCGGTAAGTCACGGAATAGGCGTATCATATTTCTTATTTAGCGAACAAACAAAAAATTAAACTGAAGCGTCACATAACTGTAATTTAACGTGTTTTACCGCCGTTTATGCGTAGTGTTGCATTATGGGTGATTGATGAGGACATGTTGGAAAAATCATTCCTCATACTCACGCTAGTTAAAGCTTAATTTTTTGTTAAATATGTATATTTATCTTCGATGAATACAGTGAAGTGTTCGGGGCTTAGCGATTTCGGTGGTAAGTCACGGAATAGGCGTATCATATTTCTTTTTTGGCGAACCAACTAAAAATTAAACTGAAGCGTCACATAAATGTAAAATATCGTGTTTTACCGCCGTTTATTCGTAGTGTTGCATTATGGGTGATTGAGGAGGACATGTTGGAAAAATCATTCCTTATACTTAACGCTTGTTAAAACTTAATTTTTGTGTTAAATATGTACTTTTATGTTCGATGAGTACAGTGAAGTGTTCGGGGCTTAGCGATTTCGGCGGTTAGTTACGGAATAGGCGTATCATATTTCTTTTTTGGCGAACCAACTAAAAATTAAACCGTAGCGTCACATAAATGTAATTTTACGTGTTTTACCGCCGTTTATGCGTAGTGTTGCATTATGGGTGATTGAAGAGGACATGTTGGAAAAATCATTCTTCATACTCACGCTCGTTAAAGCTTAATTTTTGTGTTAAATATGTATATTTATGTTCGATGAATACAGTGAAGTGTTCGGGGCTTAGCGATTTCGGCGGTTAGTTACGGAATAGGCGCATCATGTTTCTTATTTAGCGAACCAACTAAAAATTAAACCGTAGCGTCACATAAATGTAAAATAACGTGTTTTACAGCCGTTTATTCGTAGTGTTGCATTATGGGTGATTGAAGAGGACATGTTGGAAAAATCATTCCTCATACTCACGCTCGTTAAAGCCTAATTTTTGTGTTAAATATGTATATTTATGTTCGATGAATACAGTGAAGTGTTCGGGGCTTAGCGATTTCGGCGGTTATTTACGGAATAGGCGCATCATGTTTCTTATTTAGCGAACCAACTAAAAATTAAACCGTAGCGTCACATAAATGTAAAATAACGTGTTTTACCGCCGTTTATTCGTAGTGTTGCATTATGGGTGATTGAAGAGGACATGTTGGAAAAATCATTCCTCATATTCACGCTCGTTAAAGCTTAATTTTTTGTTAAATATCTACTTTTATGTTCGATGAATACAGTGAAGTGTTCCGGGCTTAGCGATTTCGGCGGTAAGTCACGGAATAGGCGTATCATATTTCTTATTTAGCGAACAAACAAAAAATTAAACTGAAGCGTCACATAAATGTAATTTAACGTGTTTTACCGCCGTTTATGCGTAGTGTTGCATTATGGGTGATTGAAGAGGACATGTTGGAAAAATCATTCTTCATACTCACGCTCGTTAAAGCTTAATTTTTGTGTTAAATATCTACTTTTATGTTCGATGAATACAGTGAAGTGTTCGGGGCTTAGCGATTTCGGCGGTTAGTTACGGAATAGGCGCATCATGTTTCTTATTTAGCGAACCAACTAAAAATTAAACCGTAGCGTCACATAAATGTAAAATAACGTGTTTTACCGCCGTTTATTCGTAGTGTTGCATTATGGGTGATTGAAGAGGACATGTTGGAAAAATCATTCCTCATACTCACGCTCGTTAAAGCTTAATTTTTTGTTAAATATCTACTTTTATGTTCGATGAATACAGTGAAGTGTTCCGGGCTTAGCGATTTCGGCGGTAAGTCACGGAATAGGCGTATCATATTTCTTATTTAGCGAACAAACAAAAAATTAAACTGAAGCGTCACATAAATGTAATTTAACGTGTTTTACCGCCGTTTATGCGTAGTGTTGCATTATGGGTGATTGAAGAGGACATGTTGGAAAAATCATTCCTCATACTCACGCTAGTTAAAGCTTAATTTTTTGTTAAATATGTATATTTATCTTCGATGAATACAGTGAAGTGTTCGGGGCTTAGCGATTTCGGTGGTAAGTCACGGAATAGGCGTATCATATTTCTTTTTTGGCGAACCAACTAAAAATTAAACTGAAGCGTCACATAAATGTAAAATATCGTGTTTTACCGCCGTTTATTCGTAGTGTTGCATTATGGGTGATTGAAGAGGACATGTTGGAAAAATCATTCCTTATACTTAACGCTTGTTAAAACTTAATTTTTGTGTTAAATATGTACTTTTATGTTCGATGAGTACAGTGAAGTGTTCGGGGCTTAGCGATTTCGGCGGTTAGTTACGGAATAGGCGTATCATATTTCTTTTTTGGCGAACCAACTAAAAATTAAACCGTAGCGTCACATAAATGTAATTTTACGTGTTTTACCGCCGTTTATGCGTAGTGTTGCATTATGGGTGATTGAAGAGGACATGTTGGAAAAATCATTCCTCATACTCTGGCTCGTTAAAGCTTAATTTTTGTGTTAAATATGTATATTTATGTTCGATGAATACAGTGAAGTGTTCCGGGCTTAGCGATTTCGGCGGTAAGTCACGGAATAGGCGTATCATATTTCTTATTTAGCGAACAAACAAAAAATTAAACTGTAGGGTCACATAAATGTAAATTAATGTGTATTAGGGCCGTTTATCCGTAGTTTTACATTATGGGTGATTGAAGAGGACATGTTGGGAAAATCGTTTCTCATAGATAAGCTGATGAAAGCTTATCTATGGTAACAGTTAAGCTTTTTCTTTCTTTCTTCTTGTCTTTCGTGTGGCAATGATATTAATGTATCCATACTAAGTGGTTCCAGCGATTTTATTTTTGTGTGAAATTCTTAACAAAAAAGCACTGATCAAAACGCATATTCTTGATATTGCTGCTTACTGTGATAGCGATTCTGCTTTTTAATATGCATTCTCCAAATTTAAGAAGGAAATTTCTTTTTGAATTTTAAGTAGGGTTTGTAGTGTAGGTGTTTGCGATTCGGCCACTTAGACTAAGGAATTTATCTACGGTTAGTCTCTATGTTCATAAAATATCTATATTAAACGGTAGAATAACGTTAGTGATGATACCCCAATTTATTCGTATTAAATTGGGAATTTTCCCGTTCTCATTCATTTTATTTTTCCGAAAGTGACAAGGGATGTTGGACGGGATAAAGGGAGGAAGTATGCAGAGATGAAGAGGCGCTTGTTGTAGAGTAGTATGTAGGATTGTGCTTTGTTATGAGAAACAAGATATTTATTTGGTAGTTGCTTATCCCAAAAACCTTTCCTTACCGGTAGATTACTAAAAAAAATACGGATACTCGAGGAGCTTAATGTTATGAACCTTTTCCGTGTTTCAATGCCTTTCCCAACCAGTGGAGCACGACCCGGTGGGTGACTGTGACAGGAGGATTTAGGGAGGAAAAGTACCGAGAGAATTTCATTAATGCCTTCTTTTTTACTCCACTTTTGGCATTGCAAAACTAAAGCAAAAATTTCTGTCATCTGTCTCATCTCTCTCGCTTAGATATTGTGCTACAACCAGAGAGGATGGCGATAAGAAGTGCATTTATCCTCCGCTAAACAATCCTGCGTGTTACCGAATGGTACGTGATAGTCTAACATTCTCGGTGGGAGAGTTGATCAAACAGGCGTCAGAACCTTCACTGCAGCGATGCACCTTGGGGAGTTTTTAAGATGCCAACCTTTTTATCACGAATAAAGGCGCCGCTTTTGCGATAGCTATTTCGTATTGTGATATTCTGAGAAAGGAGGAGACAGTATTATAGCTGTCTTGAGGTTCTTATCTGTGCTTAAAGCTCGAATTTATTGTGTCGTGTAAACCAGCACTCGGAATGTTTGCGCACTAAGGTGTAAGGTGCAGGTCACTAATGGTCATCATTACATGATTCAAAGGTGTTCAACGAATTTAATTGAAGAATAGAATGTTTGTGATTAAAAGTTTGTCATTTTTTTTGGATCCTAAGTGATCTTTTATCATCTTTGCCCAGGATCTCAATTTCCTTTGTGGTGAAATAGTCTTAAATTGGTGTATTGTTTTATACAAGCAGTGATCATATCACCTCAAGTAAGTAATTAATTGGATTATACAGGTATAACCGTATAATGCAATGAATTGTATCTAATAATCTACCATGCAGTCACTGAATTAAACTTAATTCCCAAATATGATTTATTTGATAAAGCATGAAGAGTTGGTGTTTGGCTAATGAATTATCAAAATTTGAAGTTATAACTTTGATAAATGAAGGTTCTTCGATAATTTTAAAAACAAAAAGTTTTTAAGTTCAACAGATTCAGGCTTAAGGTCGTGGAAGTTCTTCATAATGAATATTCTCCTTATATTCATTAAAAAGTTTTTGGTTCAAATATGAAGCCTGATTCTGCGCGCCTTAATACAGTATCATTGGTATATTCTATGACTGTCATTTTGGGCTAGTTATAAAAGTACCTACGTAGACGGCTGAGTTCCTACAAATGGAGATCAGGAATTTTTACTCGTAAAAAATTGGTAATTGGTGGGAGAGAAACCATTCGTCAGCAGTAGCTCTACTGTCCTCATTTGAGATGGGTGATCGGGCCTACAGGCCTCTGGGTGATCACTGTGTAAGGCCCTACCTGACAAACTATGTGTTGCTCTTGATCGCTAATTAGGAAATGCGATTTCGATGGAAAGTCTGACAGCTGCGCGATTTAAACCTGCCTCTGCGCTTTGGAGGCTAGAATTCTGGCCATTAAGCCGATCTGATCCCCGGTATTTTGTTTCGGTGGTAGATGTGCTCTTTCAATAATCAGTTTTGTCATTCAATTGTGCTCGGATACGTTCCGCTCTGCAAATAATTCAACATTTTTCCGATTAATTTCGATCTGATTGGAAAGAGGAAGCGGCGGAACCGACCGTAATGGGGTAAACGTGTTGTTACAAACCGTTTCGAGAGGATAATTATAGGGATAATGGAGGAGTGGAGCAAGGAAGAAGACCACTCCGTGCGCGGGTGATTCTTCAACAGCACTGGTTCCGAGGGAGTGAGTAAGGCTCCTTTCATTGAGTACTGCTTATTAGTGTGTACATAAACCAGGGATTTCCAAATATAGTGTAATGTGGGACAATCGAATTGGTTCCGATTGATAAAAATTTCAATCCAAATAATGAATTTCCCAAAAAAGACAAACTCGAGACTTAGACGAAGCGATAGGAAAGTCTGTAGAAGTTTGGGTTGACATTTTTTCATTTTATTGGTAATACAGGAGAAGAAATCATGCACTGAGCGGACGGAATCCCGCTCCGTCACTATCTTCTCTAGGGTCTTAGCTATTGGGAGCCCCGATCTAAGAATCACGGTAGGGTCATATTCCGGTAAAATTATTCTGGTGTGTATTCACCCCCTGCCACACAACCTGGCGGTGGATTGCAAGGTATGTATGAATAAAAATAAATAATAATGAAAATATTTCACCTAATATACCTCATAGTTTCCTCCCTCCTCGATTTTCCTTCTCTCCTCCTATCACCATATTCAGCATACCATTGCCACTCTGTATCTCATGCATACACTTGTCCTGCCTTTGAATGTGTCCCAAGAGTGGTGGTCTCTCTTCCCCCATCAGACTTGAAACTTCGTCGTTTCTTTTCTTTCCCATCCACTTTATATTTTCCACTATTCTCCACAACTTTAATCTCGAATATCTCCAATCTAAGTTTATTCTCATGCCTCAATGTACGGGTTTCCGAGCTATCCAAAACTGCGCTCCATTTGAAGGTTTTCTCAGTTCTTTTCCTTGTATTTTGGTGATACTTAGTATTTAGTACAATATTTATTTGTAAGTCACATTATGACTCCATAGTTTTGATAAAAATAAATCGTTGTGTGTTGCCTCGAGCAAAGCACCCACCGTAAGGATAAGCTTCTCCCAATCTTCGTCTCGGAAGTTTATTTATTAATGTACCCTGTAAACCACCGCTAGGATGTGTGGCAGGGTACATGAATTTTTACTAGACTAATTTTTACCCGAACATGACACTAACGCGGTCGGACAATGTTATTATGATTCAATTATATTAACATGATCTCTTCTCCGTAGTACGATGGGAGTTAAAATACATTTTCAACATACCTGCTAAAGAGACTCCCAATTTATGCTAGAGCTTCAATCTTTAATTTAACTCTGAGTGTGTGATTTCCACCCTATTCCCTCTAATATTTTGGATACGCTACTTAGTTTATCATAAAAACGTTTTACAAATCTGCTCCTCTAAGCTGTACGCGATTCAATTCGGCAATTAATCCAACTTCGTGAGAATCCCATATACGAGCGGCATATTCCAAATAAGGCCTACCGAGTCAAGTTATTACCCCTGACGGTTTGATACATGCGATGATGTGATGGACCGTCCAAATCACCGTGAAACAAATAATAATTCATAAGAATTAAAAATAAATCCTGGAGCGGAACCCTTTTGAAGGACTCCTTGATCTTAGAACACCTATTACCGCTACTAGCCATAAGATCATGACAACAATGCTACCTTTTTCGGCATGGACCTTTGATACGGTGTAATGGCCAGCGTAGATTGATTTGTGTTGCCTCTTGAGCAGTGAGCTCATCCTCGAGAGCATTCAGAATTTCCCGAACCACCAGTCCTTATCTGCCTGTAAACCTCACCCTGCTGTAGTAATTAGATCGCTATCGATGAATTGACCTTCCCTTAACGATCGAAAACAGCTTTGGGATTGATAGAGGAAGATTATCTTGGCCTGAGCATCGATAAGAAGAGCCGGTGAAGGTAACAATCTAGATTGAGCTCTACGAAGCGATCAATTCCCGCGTTGTCGTAACCAGCAGTTCATCCAAAACCGGCAGTCTCTCATAATCCGTGCATAATTCATGATATTTTTTTCCTTCTTAGTTTCCTTTTCGTGCCTCATCTGATGGTAACGTTAATCCTTCCTGACGTGTCTTTCCACGATTTATTCACCGTTTCAAAGCGCTAAGCTCGAACATCATTTTGATGTCGCTCCGGGTACTTGGTTACAGGGGGTTTTGGGGAATTTTCTGGCGGTATATCCTCCCTCTAATCTTTCACACGAGTTCTGCATTATTTTACGCTCAATTCCCATTCCACGCCTTCATTTTCCACCGTAATGAGCGCACTTAACTGCATTAACGAAAAACTGACAACTCAGGCGGCATGTGTTCACTCAACGCCTGTCCCTGACATCGCAGTTGACCTGGTGGCTTCGATATCCTCTTTGCCATCAACATTCTTCTTTTTCGATTTGTTTTTTTTCTCTTTCCTTATTTTCTTCATTGCTTTATCCCACAAAAGAAAAATCATTGCTCTTGATTCTAATACGCTCCGTTCTTGTCATCTGTTTGCGACTGAAGCCTGAATAGTATATATTTTGACTGATTTTTGCTCGATGGAATGTTTACTACCAATGCGTCTTGATTATTGTATTTATGTTCCAGTGCATATAATTTTATTATCGATTTGGTCAAGATTACATGACAGCCGTTTAAGCGATACTACATACTACGTTTCACTACTTCCTCTCGACATATTTACTCACTTCTTAATGCTATTTCGGGTTATGTTCCCGGAATGGTCATACCTACCGTCCGTTAAGGCTTATATATTACAATGAATTTATCGGAGAATAAGTAAGTTTTTCCATAGCATTTTACATTGAACACACTACACACAAAACAATTTAAATTTCTCCTAAATGAATTTATAATTATTACTGTACAAACTCAGTGATGTTTTACACTTTTATTTTATTTTTCACATGTGGTTCAAGGGCCATGTAAACGTTGGGAAATACAATGAATACGAATTAGTTTTGAAATGAACTCAATTCTTTTACTCGTAGCGCTATTATTCAGCTAAGCGAAACTCGAAACTTGATACGGATCACTAATTCTCGATTTGAGGGATGAAAGATACAGACGTCGTCACTGAAAGTCATAGTATACCAAAGCGACGTGTATGCATCGGTGACACGAATGTCAACCCGTAATAAATGAAAAAAAGACAAGCATATTAGGTTCCTGAAACATAAAACCGTTTATCAACGTTTTACTTTAAAATTCTCCAATTTTGATAGGACGTCCCGATTTTCTCGGTACGAAGGTACCAAGGAAGGAGGGAGAGAGGGGCAAATCATTCGCTGGAAAAATTCGTTTTATAAAAAAAATATGAATGCCCTCGTGCTCAGAAATTTGTCTCTTTTGTGCTATGCTTTGTATAATGTCTTTTGTCCTTCATCGATGAAGAATCGTAAAATTATTATTATTATATAAACCACGTTGCAATTAGGCATTTGCCCTGGTGGAAACAAACCAGTCTGATCACTGGTCACTCTTACAATGCACATACATAGTAATACACACACAAGAGGAACAGATATGAGACAAAATGCTCTTTTATACTATGACATTGTTATATTATCAACCGCTCTTACACCATCACACAAGGATTCGGTTTACACCATACAATTACACACTACGCACCGTCCATGGCCACACTCTGTATATAATCACCCACTCTTCAATTTCATATACCGTTCAAAATCACGCACTGTAAACACATCCAATTCCTCAATCCGTCAACATCACATACATTCAAAAATACATACAAAAATACTTATTAAAATAAGTACAATAGTATGATAATCACTAATCAATGAAGTTTATCACCCATTGACTGATTTACACTTATTCTGAAAACTCCTAAAATTGGATGGAAAGGGCTCAAACAAACCTCCAGGCAGCTGGTTCCATTCAACAGTAGTTCTGTTTCAAAATGGAGTATTTTTTCTTATTTATCTTTTGGGTTCTTATTTTTATTTTAAAACTGTGGTCGTTTTTTCCCTTTAAGTTTGTTTTTTCTATCTCTTTCCATAAATCTTCCCAAGCTTCGTCATTTTTAACAATTCTAAACATCGCGCCTAACCTACTCTGTTTTCTTCTATTTTGTGGGCTCTTTTAATTTTATTCCACTCTTGGATGATATGCATATTTCAAAACTTCTCATTTTCCTATTCTTTTAGTCTCTTTTATAAGTTTATTTTAGATGAAACGCTTCCCGAAATTCGAAACTTGCACGAGAATGAAGGGCGAGACGGAGGGTATTCGAGACAATTACCTATCCTACGGAACTCCAATGTTTTTCACCTATTATTTTCTTCTTTAGTTCCTTATACCTCTCGCCTAACTGTTGCTACAGAATATTGAGAGTCATTAGGAAGGTGAGAGGTTCTTAAGTTTCCGTTTAAGACCTTTCATTACAGAATTAACATTGTAATAAGCAATGAATTACGAATTCGCTCTTTTTTCGCACCACATGTACATAATTGTATTTTTCATGTAACACTATTTAATTTTCATTTTGTTCCTTTGATTATTCCATAGAATTTTGGAGGAAATACATCGTAGAAGGGTTTTTTTTCACCCAGTCATAAAGCGCAACGGGTTATTTCACAAGAACTAAAAATAGTAGACATAGTGCTATAGACGCCCATTGATCCACGGTTTGGCAACAACTGCTTTTTCCAGAGTCAAACTAAAAAACGCTCTGCCATTGATCGATTTGACAACTCGGGTTTATTTCTCGACCCAGCCGGGGATTGGCTGAGATTACTCCTTCAGCACTGCCTCAGCAGCTCACACCTGGCGAGCCCAGACGTAAATTACTACACCCTGTCCTGCTTGCGACATCCCTGACCCGTGCATCTCTCTTGTTCCTCTTTCGTCATTGGTCGTTTTATTTAGTCTGCCGTGGTATCGTATTGAGCGGATATGGCAGGCACAACTTTTTTAGGCAGTTCACTTCAAGGCCGACGTTTACGTATAAAATATCCACTCATGTACGAATCCGCAACGAACATGACTGGGTTCAATACTTGAAAAGAGAAACCTACGTCCCAGTCGCAAAACATTGCAATCGATAACTCATTTTGGGTAGGAGTATTTGAAAGTGTTAACGATATAATTTTTATGAATTGTGTTCTCAATGAGATCATTAATATTTTTTTATTATTAAAATATACTCTAATGGCTTATTTACTTTCGTTTGAACTCGTTTAGACGATGGCACCACTGCGATTATGTTGATATTTTTGATTGTGCTAACAGGATTGGTCTTCTAACTGCAGCTGATTTGGTATTCGATTCGGTTAAACTCGATTAATTACGCTTCATATCGATGTAATGAAAGCGTTGAGTTATAAATTAATCTTCGATGGGATTATCCAAGCAATAGTGTTACGAAGAAGGGGCTCATCAAATTAATATACCATTTGCATGCCTATGCTATTCATTTGAAATCTCTTACGTTAACGGAAATTTCGGCATAATGGATCAACCGCTACAACCGACGTAGATGGTTAATTTATTTTCTAACTCCCTTGAGCGTATTAAACTATATCGATACTTTCTTCCTTGATCATGAATAATATTGCTATAGGAAGTGCCTATATTTTAAAGAAAGAGACTCCATCATAGTTCCTTGTAAAGATTTTCTTAATTCTGCATCACCAAATAATGAGACAATTGTTTTCTGTGTTTGAGTTAATTATTTATATGCAAAGCTACATTAGCGTTATAGCAGACCTTATGCTCCTCCAGTGGTAAGTACTTAAGCCAGGTGACTCAGTAACACTTTAGAAATTTGTTGGTTCCTGGAGGCATTATTCATATATGCAATGCCCTGCAAGCTACCCGTGCCTAGGGTGTGTGTGGTGGAGTATGTTTGGACACCAGCGCAAATATTGGTAGTAAGCATTATTAGCTGCAGGTGGCCAGTTCGCGTTTGATTTCATGATGTCTTTAATTACAGGATATACATTTCCTATCTTTGTCGTGGCTTGAATATGCATGGGACTGAACATTCATTCCAGTAATCAGTACGTAATAAATATGTTACAGGGAGAGGACTCATTTGATACGTATTTTAGGAACATTTTCATTTGTGTAATTTCGTCCATTTTCATAATTGGTTGGAGAATTTAGGGGACGTTTTATGGGAGATACAGTAGATTAAGCAGAGATTGGAACAGTGGGTTTGAAATTATTGGAAGAAGATTTTACAGTTCATATTCCATCGGTCGATGGTAGTCTACCATTTTCGGTATATTTTGGATGATCAGAATAACTTAACATTATTAATCTTTAACTTACGCAACCCAATGAGACACCATACGTAACAATTAACCCTTTTTCAATTTCTTCAACTTCCTTCCTGTCTTTATTCCGTCCAAATTCCCTACCCCTTTATCTCCTCATACCACGCTTACCTAATAGTTCCCCTCTATTGCGGCCTTCGAGATTCCATTGCCAATCAATATAGTCTGCGTCCACTTTTATTGCCTCCTTTGAATTTCTCCTAACAACCCCATCTTTTCCCTAACCATGCCTAATACAGCTTCCTTTGTTTTCTTTTTATTTATTTTGCTATTATCATTCTTCTTCATGATCACATTTAAAAATCTTCCAATCTACGCCTATCATCATGTTTCAACGGTCAAGCTACCTCGCCGTACAAAATCACCCTCAACACCTAAGTTTACACTCATTTTTCTTACCATTCTTTCTTTAGATTCCTCTCATGAACTCCCTTTTACTTTTTTAGTTTTTCATTGGCAATTTTTATGTCCATACTGCTCACACGGTCTTCGTCTAGAACACTACATTCATACAGCTCCACCTTCACCTGCATCTTCATTTCACCTTCTCCCATAAAGTTCCTCTAATTTTCATTATTTTTATTTGACTTTAAAACTGAAATTACTTTAAACGAATATATTGGTTGATGGCTAATGTGTCGACATTTAATTTTTAAATTAACGATTTATAATAAAAAGAGACAATTCGTGTTAGGACCGCGGTTGCCAATGGTCAATCCCAAGTAGTGAAGTTTCAAATGCTTCAGAGTATACACCAGCACGGAGAAAACTGGTATTGATGGTAGTATACATTTAGCATTTCAGATTTGCTCATTTTAAATCAGACTGAGGGAGAATTTATTGTAAGTTATGTTTATTTGCTTAAAGTAAAATCTATGGCCAGGGAGATTTTAGGGATTTCAATGTCCAAAATTTTAGCAACTATACACATCCTTAGATATTGATAGGCTAAGACCAGAAATAGTTGAATGCAAGACAGAAAAGGCTTTGTTGGCAATGAACTAAAATAAGGCTATGGAAACAGGTGACCCAATCTGCAGAAGTATTCATGAATATAAACCATAAACACAGTAATCAACCCGAAGGCCGGTTTAGTAGGTGATGGTAGAGCTCACCCATGTACCAAGCCCGACGGCGTGTGAATAATCACACATCAGGGTAGGGGGTCCAGTTCCTTTCCCTGTGCCGGTTATGGTTTCCCAGGAAGATCTGGTACCCGAAAAATCAACTAGCTTGTGTGGAGCTGCAGGTTCCCAAAGTGCCTTGCCCGAGAATCGAACCCGGGACCCTCCGGTCAGTAGTCCAACGCTCTACCCACTAGACCACCGCGACCCATTCATGAATATAGGACAACCAAATAGGAAAACGAAAAAACAGGTCTACGTGGTATTAAGAAAGAAGTGGACAGGGTGTATGACCAGTTAATGGACAAATTGCAGTTGTTCCTGGAAGGAAATATTTGATAGAGATGGAGGTAGAACCAAGGAATGCCCGCGGAGAGAAAGCAATAGAGTTCTGCAGAGGACAGCGGTTAAGGAGCACTTAAGACAACTAAAATGGCATATGTAAAATTCTCGGCGATTCAGAAAGATCTCAGTTAGACTAAATGTTTAGGCATGGATTTAGGAACTGCGTGATTAAATCGCACATTGTTTCGAATTCAGATGATCATAAGAATAGATATAATTGATTAGTAATGATGAAATCAGAAATCTTTTATGTACTTCATCGTTCCTCACTTTGTCCATTTCATCTTCAGCATTCTCCTCCGGCACCATGTTTCAAATGTTTTTATTCTTCGTTGGTCCACTTTTCCAATATTCCATGTCTCCGATCCGTAGAATGCCATGCTTCTCTCGCACGTTTTGACGAACTGCTTCCTTGTTTGCAATCTTATGTTCTTTGAACATAGTACGAGTTGCCTCTTCTCAATGAACCCCTTCTTTGCTAAGGCTATTCGTCGCTTGATGTCGGTCGAGCTTCTTTCATCCCAAGTTATACTGCTGCCCAAATAGATGAAGGATTCCACTTGGTCTAGTTTCTCTCCTCGAATTGTGATATCTGCATTCAGCTTCTCTTTCTTCTAATATACGACCGAAATACGTAAACTACAGGTATATAGCCTTTCGAGCTGGTGTACCTTATTGTAAATTGCGGTCCGAATTGACATGTGCTCTTAGGAATCTATATGAACCTACGGCCCTGTTCATAAGTTATATGTATACGAGTGTTCATGATTTTTTTTCTGCTCATTCATTCACAGCCAGGTTCATGCCTACCCACACTTACGTTCAACCCTTCATGACTAATGTCGAGTTAAGGCGGTGGTGTAAATGCAATTCAGGTGTCTTAATAATTCTCATCTTGTGGAATTTCGCCATTATTTTTGCTTACTTCTTTCTCAGAGCTGACCTACATTACATATTCCTCGCTACGTATTATTCTTCCATTGCGCCCAACTTTTTCTCATGATTTTTCGGTTGATTACTTCAATACTTCATTAGAGTTTATCCTTTTTGGATCTAAAGTAGAGAAAACTTAAAAATGAGTACATGCTTTGAAAATGAGTGCGCTAATTTTCTCCAATTATCGACTTTGATTAATTATTGCACGCATTGCATCCATTCTTTCAGACTTGTCAGTCGTTGAACCAAAGCGGTTCAACACATATCCTTCATTCGCGTAAATTGTTAATATCAATTTTTAATCCAATCCACGCTTGCATGATGGTTTAGATTTAGTTTCTTACGAACCGAATTTACAA
Source organism: Hetaerina titia (assembly GCA_037158775.1). Lineage (NCBI taxonomy): Eukaryota > Metazoa > Arthropoda > Insecta > Odonata > Calopterygidae > Hetaerina > Hetaerina titia. The sequence goes on along the minus strand of CM073774.1, from coordinate 47,153,020 downwards.
GTGACGAAGAAAATGGTTTTGTGTTTTGACGTCCATACTTTTTCCATGTAAACGGGCAAAGAAACATACACCTAGAGTTTTGGTTCTATTCATATTAGAGAGGTGAATTTTCTCACGACGATATCGTTTATTGCTGATTAAAAACTAGCAATAATAATTAGTTTAATTAAATTTCAATTAATTAAAAAATGTTACAAGAGCATTTTATTCCGGGAAGGGCTGTGTTTAGGACATCGTCTACCTATCTCCCACTCCGTGTCCATATCCCACCTTGCCTGTAGGCGTTTCATTCCTTCCCACGCGTTTTCCTTTAGCCATCCGAAATTCCGTCTCACGCCCGTCTTCTCTCCTTTCCACGTGCCTCCACATTAAAGCATCTTAATCAGACCTCACCTACATTTCTTCCCTCGCTTCCTTATACCGTTGGAGCCTGACGCAGGATTAACGGACAAGGGAAGGAAAAATGGTTTAGGGCAGATACACCTAAAATTTCATTTTATTCATAGGCTTTAGGGTTACTTGTTTTCTTAATTAAAAAATTTAATAATGCAGGATTATTAAAATGCATAAAATCGGACAGTTTATCGTAGAGCAGTGGGCACAGATAAAAATGTAGTTTGGGGAATCGCCACGAGGTTACTTAAACCAGGCAGCAAATACTCAACACATATTTTAGTAATCATTCGAATTTAAATGCAAAAAATCCTCTCTATGCTCAATGTTTGAGGTAAAGATCAGGAAAATCATATAAGTAAATCGTTTAATTCATTTGTTCTTTGTTTAAAAATGAGTGATCACTTTTTTAAACTAGGAAATCAATATAAAACCTGTCATTTCTTTACACATTTATCCATTTCCCTTTCATTTTTAAACGGGGTAAGAGTTGCGAACTCATTGGCTGAATTTACTTGTAGGAAAAAAGTTAATTTCCTTTCAGTGCCCGCGGTAAACATAATTTCGGCTCCCTCGTTTAATGTAAAGTGTTTCAAATACGTTTGTAGTGATAGTAGTATGTATTATTTTGAAAGGCGTAATTTTACTGATGACCCGCTGATAATATGGCTTGGGAATCGTTTGGTGTAAGACCTGAATGGGTTTGCAGGTAAAAATATTGGCATTTCGAAGAATTACCAAGGGAAAACGTTATTATGCGCGCATAAAATCCCGAAAATGTCGGCATAAAATTAGCAAATCACGGGTTGAAAAGTTTTTACAAAACTAGGAAAATAGTGAAGTTTGGGGTAGAAGGACGTTTTCAGTTGAAGAATAATTTGTTGAATAGGAAAACCAAAATAAATAGAATAAAAAAAGAATTTTTAATAAAAGTTACACAAATTTTAAAAAATCCGGGATATTCTCCCGCCGCAGGATGTACACGTAAGTAAATAAACGGGTGAATAACGGCCTACTTGATAATTTACACAATGCTTATTTATAATTTAAGTTTGTGGTAATATACACAATATATATTTATGATTTGCGTTTTATAGCGATACCATACGTTATGTTTGCTGATGTCGGGATTGAAGGGTTGAGCTTGTAAAGTGGTATACAGGACTAACAATAGAATGAGCATTATTTCTGATTCAACAAATTTCTTGCATTGTTTCGTTGATTTATATCAATATATCAACTTAAAACCTTTGCTAGGTTGTTGGGTGGTAGTAGATATTTAAGATTGACGACCGACAGGTGAGGTCATTTTCGCCATTGGGAACGGATAGGGATTTTTGATGGTAGAATTTTAGAAATGAGGGGAAGGGTGGAGAAGAACTCGTCATTGTTTTTAATATACCCTTATTAAAACGCCTGAATGGATGTACAGTTTAATCTCCCATTCGACGGATTGATCACAGCGCCAGTGCTCAAAAAACAGGAACAGCCCTTGTGTCCAGGCAGGGGCTATAAAGTTCTCCATAACTGAGGTTCAAACCCTGTACGTATTTGTGGGGAACCAGTTCACATGTAGGTACGTACACATAAGGTGTGATTTGCATTATTTTACAATGAGAAGTTTGAAGTTTAAATCATTTACGAATTATTTTATTACTTTAATTTGAAGGGAAAATTAAATGTGGACTAAATGGATGTTAAAACAGGCATGGTCGGAAATGAGGATTCATCTTGTCATTCAATTTCGCTGTTATATGCCTTATTTGACGGGAAAATGTATTTATTCACTAGAAAAAAATTATGGGTGCTTTTTTCCAACATTGTTTAAAATGCTGTCTGCGGAAGTTCATTGACCCATCGCGTATGGTGACATCTTCCGCTGTAGCTAATTGTCGCAGCAAGGAAAGTTTTTTAAAATTAGGTTGTTAACTTGTAGCGTGACCGTGTAGCTTATCTTGCTCAAACTCATCCCGCAATTCAGTTTTAGAAACAGACTAATCCGCAGTCAACATATTCCAGGTTTCATCGTGATCCTGGCAATTCAGCTGGTTCAATTGTACTATATAACGAACTCGACGAGGTAAACTCCAAGGCCGTAGGTTTGAATTCTGTCACGTGCATGGATGTTGTTTTATCGCGCTAAGGGCATCACTGCGATTCCACCAAGACATTAAGATGAATTAGCAATTAAATTTTACGTATGCTGGGCGAAAGTAGGAAATTTCACGGGTTAAATTCCAAGAATTTAGAGTGAATAGAGGAGTGTTCAAAATCTTCCCGGACTTTTTAATTAGAAAAAAATTCGAGAAGGGATAGTGAGATTGTTAGATAGTAGTGAGAATGTTAGATAAGCGAAGAAAAGAAAGGCAGGGAATAGGTTTTTTGGACGGCATAAAGGGAAGTTGAATGTTCTAAGAATTGAAGGAAACAATACAATGAAAGCAAGATTGGGCATTGCGATACGTGGTTTGTGAGAGGTATTAAGGATCGTTCAAATCCCGCATTTTATCGGCAGATCATCTATGAAAGGCTCCTAGACGTTGGAGCACCTCAAACTTGATTGTTGCCCCACTCGTAGGTCCTCCACTTGTCTCTCCTCTTCACAATTTCTTTCCCCATCCTCCTCAACTCTCTTCTCCCCTCTCCATCTTTCTCGCCCATTCCATTTTGTAGTCCTCTCTCCGACCTTCCTTTCCCCCATCTCTCTCGTTCTCATCTCCCGTATCCCGCCTTCGCCGACGACCCTAACTCATCTCGTACTTCCTCGAATCACTTTCCTCCTCCTGCCTTCGCGTCAATTCCCTCCCTCGAGAGGGGAGAAGGTGAGGAACAATGGAAGCATGGAGGCGGCAGTGCGAGAAGGATGAAGGTAGAAGTGAGGGAGAGAGAAAGGGGTTATAAGGGTTGGCTGGAGGGTTTGGAGCGGAAGAGGCTTGGGGGAGGCGGCTAGGGGAAGAGAGCTGTGCCGTTGGTGAGTCGTAAGAGTAAGAAGGAAGGTGGCTTGGGATTATAGTGAGAATTTCGTTCTCCGTCAACCGGCGCGGCGGCGGCGGCGGGGAGGAAGGCGGAGGGAGTGGAGAAGAGTGTGCTTAAGGGGAGCATTACTGGTAATGGAAGCAAAGGATATTAGGCGCGGCGTGAATTAAACGGAGCTTATCTCGGGATTTACATCTCTGCAGACGATGGACAAAGCGGATCTAAATTACCGACGCTTTCCCGTCGTCCTGTTTATCCCCATCGTGATATCTGGATTCTTTACTGCGGCAAATGCTTACTCTTCATTCAAAAACGGAATTCAAATTTTCTCGGGATCTATTTATTTTGGCGGTAGGTGGAAGAAATTCTCTTCATGTTTTATTCTCCTGAAACTCGCATTCAATCTCTTGGATCTACAGTGGGGTATTTTGGTCGATTTAATTTGTTTAAAAAATCATTAAGGGCATTAAAAGTTACTCGGTAATACTGCCAACGGGTGAGAAAAAATATTACATCTGGAATGCATCGATCATTAGGCGGAAGTGCAAGAGTGGAAGAAACCCGGCAATAACACTGTCATACTCCAATGAGAGGGGTGTTGTAAGGTTCACTTGTGCACTTGTACTGCATGTGAAGTGTTCTTTACGGGTCGTACTCCACCTGGATTATGGTAGAAGCAGGCATTCTTTGACGGAAGTTAATTCTTTAACTATCGCACTAATTCAATTTCATTGCGTTTTAATAGTTTGCTCTACATTTGACCAATTATTTAACTCTTTTCAGTCTTTAAAAGACTTAATGTCTGTCCCGGCACAAGTATTGAAATTGTCTGACGTAATATCTAATGTTGCATGGTGGATTTATTTTTGTGCACAAAATTTACATAGCATCGCCTTTCAATGACTCATCTTTCAACTTGTTATTCTTCGTACGAATTAATCCCCAGAGTTAATTATCTTCTTTTACTTGGTGTAAGACGTGTTTCTTCCCCTATTTCGAGTACATTTTTTTCCCTCCTTATCTTTTCCCTTCTCTTAAAAGTTTCCAGTATCTAATCTTTAATCAGAAGCCAAGGATATGTTCATGACTTTTTTCCACGTTATCCTTATCCATTACGCGATCCTCATTTGCGACCAAGTTTACGATCATGCGATCGTACTCCAGCTTTGCGAGCTAGAAGAGCCAGGAATCGCATTATGTTGGCCTTCATATCGCGTCACTTGAAGAAGGCGATAGCGTTATCATCCAGCAAAGTGGAAAACCGGTATTTCCCTTAAATATTCTGTTTGTCATGGGGACTGTTACGTCTATTTCTATCCTGAAAGTATCATAGTTGTCTTGCGATATTGTTATTATCATCTAATCGTAATAGATGGAAGTTCGTCTATCTTGGTGCCATTAAATATTTTTTCCATATCGTTTCTAGCTCCACTGGCGCTTCATTACTAAGGTGATCACTGCGACCGTACAATCTTCCCTCTTTAATGACCCATAGATCTTTCTAGCATTCCGTTTATTTGGTCCATGTGGGCATACCCCTTGTCTCCTACTTTGGAACTTTCATATTATTTCCATTTTTTCACTGAAGAACGGAAAGCAATAAAGTAGCTAATCTTCTGCAATTTTTACAAATCACTTCAAGGAAAGATTTAGCATTAGGTATAAAATAAGTTATTGCACAGGAATTATGCTTGGGCTGAGTGCAATTGCGTAGTATCGATTCGGTTGGTTTGATTTGGCTAAACATTTATGTCGTTACTCAAAAGTTTGTGGCACCTAAGTAGTCTTACGTCGAGAGCATGTTCACAAACTGTAATAAGTGCCTTATTATTCCTAAAGTTGTATCAATCCCATAGCAAGGGCGGATTTCTTGAAGAGGTCTGGAGGAGCATGGTGGCCGGGTGGTTTCTGAATGTCTGCCCCCCCCCCCCTACACGTATCCTCACAAGCAGCTAACTCTTGTTAGCTCTGGTAACTCGATAATTACGAAAGCGAGGGTAAGAGAGACTCTTGATGAGGTGGTTTGGGGGCTGAGGGAGAGGAGCGGGAGGACTGTGTTGGCAGTGAGAGTGAGGAGGGCCGGCACATTAGGAGAACTTCGAGATGACTTAGCACGATGGTGACGAGTTATACAGACAAGATGAGCAAACGCGACCCATGATATACATGCATACTTCGGAACTCCAAGGAAAGAACTACTCATGGAGGTGAAGTGGAAAGGGTGACTTTTTTTTCGGTTTATTCGACCAAAGTTTCGTTGAAGATCAGCATTATCAGGTTCATCATGGCAACAGTCTTCAAAATTTCCTTCATCGTAGTCAATAGGCTCTCACTCACGTATTCCTCAGATTATTTACCGGATAGTGATAACGTTTTTGGTGTGGTTGGGTCCAAAATAAACCAGAGATTAAGGATTTTGACGGTTTTATGCAGTTTCCACCTCGCTTACATTTTAAAAGTTAGTAATATATCCGTAGCCGCAATAGGTTCGTAGCGCTTTATGGATATGAAAACTGGTCTTCGAAGCATAAGGACGAACATATTTGCTGTAGGGTTTTGACTTGTAGAATTGGCGAGGAATGGAAATACAACTGGGACAGAGAAAAACACAAACTCTGAAATTTTGAATTGGGTAGGAGAGGAGATGAACTTGAAGGGGAAAGATTTGAAAAAGGCAGAATAGGTTTGTTAAGGAAATTTTAAAAGAAAGTAGATTTTGAAGGCCGTGATAGAAGAAAGAATATTGGGTTAGCGGGGTAGATCAAGAATAAATGAATTTTTAACTAGCGTGAAGACAGGCAGAAGTTAGAGGAAACTCCCGTGATATGATATAAATAGTAAAAATTGACCGACCAAAATCTTCAGCATGAAAAATATCTTCAATTAAACAATTACATCTCCAAAATGTTGTTACTAGAGTATGAGAAGTTTCACAATGAAATTTTGTAAACAGAAGGCTATGATGCATGTATCGCGAACGAAGCATACATAGATCTCCATTATCACATGAAATAATTCTTTATTATTCATTCAAGTACCGACGATATTATAAATGAGCATGTTAGGCTCGATGATCAATGAGTGTTAACGTATTTCAAGTTCGTTGTGAGCAATCTTCCAATTGAATTACGCATAATTATAGCCTATTGGCACATTGTATGTAGCATTATTATTGTTGGTTTTTATCGGTTAAGTAGCTTTCGGATGGACACAAACTACAGAAAAGTACAATGCCACATTTGCCAACTTCTACTAATTGAACGCAAATTCATGTCCCACATTTCCATAAGTCCTTCAATTCTGTCTACTTCCATTCTCCGTCAATTCCGTTCCACATATCTATCTTGTTCCTACCATTTCCTCGCTTTCCTAACATTCTCTCCTCTATTACAGTATTCAGTATACCATCGCCAAACAAAGCGCTGTGTATCCATCTTTCTTCTCTCCTTTGAATTTCTTCCGTCCCATTTCTTTCCCCACCATGTCTCACATTTCCTCGTTTGTTTTTCTATATATTTTACCTTTCCTTGCTTCTCCACGCCCGAATTTCAAAAGCTTTCAATCCAGATAAAGTTTGAACGAGGCATTTATTAACACCCTTACTCGACGTCCCAGTCAACGGTTCCCTCCTCCATATGAAAGCTTCTTCGCCTAACGCAATTTTTCTCCTTGTGTCCTTACTACATTGATCATTTTGGCCCAAAACCCTTTAGATATAGGTGAAATATCCCACCTGCTCTCACGAACTCCTATTTTAATATTTAACTCAGCTTTTCTCTTTCTTGAAAATCTCATTACCTTTGTTATCTTTACAATTATTCTTACCCTATACATATCTTGCTCATTTTCAAATACGCTCAGTAAACCTTGCAATCCCTTGGCTAACTGACAAACTAAAGCCAGTTAGTCATTTATCATCCGTAAACCTGACTGATTTTATGAATTTACTATCGACTTTTATTCCTATTTCCAATTATTCCAACACCTCTTCTACCATTTCCTCCACATATACGTTAAAAGGTACCAGTGATAATGGACATCCCTGTCTTAGTCCATTTCTTAATACTGCTCCTTCCGAATATCTATTAATTGAAAAGTTCTTCTTACAAAATTGAACTAATTCAATTACCATGTACCTAGACCTCCTTCATGGCGTCCCGGACTGTAATTTAAGTACCCTCAGTGCTTTCCATGTATAATTACGAAGTAAAATTACTCCGATTCATTTCTTTAATATTTCAGTTCAATATCCCATGCTGTAATTTTTAGCCTCCTGTAGTGAGAGTTAATGTTTTACTCTTTATGTCAAGACTTTGTTAGTTTTTTTTCATTTTACCTCGCCAATCGCCAACTACAACAGTTATGCGGTTTCTAAGTTGCATTCTCATATTTTTTTATTCCTTTTTCCATGTCCTGTTGATTTTTGAATAATCTCTCCAAGGCCCGCGTAGCGGATTACTAGGTGATATAAAATTTTGAAAAGAGCTGTTGGATATAAATTGAAAAATTATTATAACTCGTATCGCCAAGATGTGATATACTCTCATAACATTTAGGTTGGTTTGCGTGTTAAAAAGTTCATGCAGACAGTCGGATGCGAACCCATATTCAATTCTTCTCCTTTGTTCTTATGTGGAATACACAGTGGTTTAAAATAAGAATTATTTCACTGAAACCTTACATTGGAGAAAAAAACTAATCAGGAAACTCATTTCGTAGAAATCGATTTACCCAAGCTCATATGAAAGAGATCAGCTCTTCTGTCGTCCTGTTTTGAA